>CM023958.1:34847531-34933819 GCA_013407115.1 Glycine latifolia
GAGCGAGACAGATGATGAAGACGAGATGAGACGACCCCGGATGAGGAGTTTGCAGGATTTGTACGAGTCAACAAACGAAGCCCATCTTGTTTGTTTGTTGACATATTCTGAAGAAATAAGGTTTGAGGAAGCAATCCGAGATGAAAAGTGGCAAAGTGCCATGGATGAAGAGATCAAAGCGATTGAACGTAATGATACTTGGGAGTTGGCCGAGCTGCCGAAAGGAAGTCAACCCATTGGAGTCAAATGGGTGTATAAGAAGAAAATGAATGCTGATAGAGAGATAGAGCGATATAAAGCCCTGCTGGTAGCTAAGGGGTATTCGCAAAAGGCAGGAGTAGACTATGATGAGGTGTTCGTACCTGTTGCGAGAATGGAGACAATCAGATTGTTGATCTCGCAAGCAGCTCAGTATGGGTGGCCGATTTATCAGATGGATGTGAAGTCGGCATTTCTGAATGGTGTACTGGAAGAAGAGGTGTATCTCGAACAACCACCAGGATACTTGAAGGGCGGAGAA
Organism: Glycine latifolia; assembly: GCA_013407115.1. Classification (NCBI taxonomy): domain Eukaryota; kingdom Viridiplantae; phylum Streptophyta; class Magnoliopsida; order Fabales; family Fabaceae; genus Glycine; species Glycine latifolia. The sequence continues at coordinate 34,848,052 of CM023958.1, forward strand.
GAAAAGAAAGTGCTGGAGAATTGCAAGAAGATGATGGGAATGAAAGATGGAAGAAGTATTTAAAGTTTATGGGGAGATTTTGTTAGGATAAACGTTTAAATAAATATTGTTTTATGTAGTTTGAATTTTAAAAGGAGTAATATGGGTAGATAAGATATGAGGATAGATAAGATATGGAGAGAGAGATATTATAGAAAGATATTAGGAAAAATATTGTTTAGATTTGAATTTGAATTGTTTTAGGTTTAGGGTTTTGTTGCTTATAAATAGCACATTATGTAAAGAGCTCAGTGTAGCTTTGGCAGACTATTATCAATAATATTAGAGAGTTTCCGCTCCCAGTAAATTAGTGTGTGTTTGTGTTTGTGTGAGTGTACCAGTGTGTGTGTAAGAGTGGGCCTGAAATATCACAACGAGTGAATTTGTGATATCAAGAATTACTATGCCTCTGATGGCATTAGAGTTGGTTCTAAGCTCACAGTTCCAGTAGTGTGTGCTTGTCCCACTGAAAATCAGACAGAAAGTGGGATAACTTCCTTGCTTGTTTACTCAGTGAAAAATGGTGACACTATTAAGTCCATTGGAGAGGTTTATGGTGTTGGTGAACAAAGTATGCTAGAGGCCAATGGGTTGCCAGTGCCAATAAGCGCAGAGAACAGCATAATCATCTATGCTACAACTCCTATCTTAGTTCGTCTCAGAGGCAAGATTTGCAAAGAGGACCTGGATAGTTTCTATTATACTTGTTCCCAGGGAATGCTTACGGTTGCAGATTTAACCTTCATGGGGTTCCATTGTAATGAATCTGATGGTGATCATTTTCCTGCCAAATTGGTTGCTTCGTTAAGTATTTTTATCTGAACCCTACATAGAATCAAATATAGTTTTGTTGCAATTTTGGTGTTTATCATGGCCGTAGCTGATGCCATGTAGTAAGATAATAAGGCATTGTTTTTGTTGCGTCACCATAGTTAAGTTTATACATAATGTAATAGACTAGACAACAAGATAAGTGATGACACCATGCCAAGAAATTTTTTCACTTTGATAGAGCAAATATACAGATGTTTCTGGCTAGTTACTGCATCCAACTGAATTTGAAAAATTTGTCCTTGTTTGTGTATTTGCAGGTGTTGGCATTGGTTCAGGCTTTCTGTGTTTTTTTCTTTTGGGGTTCAAGTTATATCTATACATACAGAAGAAGAGAAAAATAAACCGTAACGAAAAGCTATTCAGGCAAAATGGTGGCTACTTATTGCCAGAGAAGCTCTCATTTTAAGGAAATGGAGAAATGGCAAAGCTTTTCACAGCTGAGGTGCTGCAAAGAGCAACAGATAACTACAACAGGAGTAGGTTTCTTGGTCAGGGTGGTCAGGGCACAGTGTAAAAAGGAATGTTACTTGATGGAATCATAGTTGCAGTGAAAAGGTAAAAAGAGATTGAAAGGAACCAGATAGAGACTTTTGTCAATGAAGTGGTGATTCTATCCCAGATCAACCACAGGAACATTGTCAAATTATGAGGTTGTTGTCTTGAGACAGAAGCTCCAATACTAGTCTATGAATTCATTCTCAATGGAACACTTTCTCACCACATTCATAGGAGACAGAATTTTGGAGCAGTGGCATATATGCATTTTGCAGCTTCTATTCCCATTTTCCATAGAGACATCAAACCCACCAACGTACTTTTAGACAGTAACTACAGTGCTAAAGTGTCTGGTTTTGGAACATCAAGATCAGTTCCACAAGATAAGACTCGTTTAACCATAGATGTTGGAGGAACTTTTGGGTACATAGACCCTGAATATTTCAGTCTGGTCAATTTTCAGATAAAAGTGATGTGTATAGTTTTGGAGTTGTGCTTGTAGAGCTCATAACTGGGAGAAAGCCTATTTCATTCTTATATGAAGATGAGGGTCAGAATCTGATTGCAGAGTTTATCTCTTCCGTGAGGGAGAACCAAGTTTATGAAATTTTAGATGCCAGGGTACTTAAGGAAGGAAGGAAAGATGACATTCTTGCCGCTGCAAATCTTGCAATGAGATGCTTGAGACTTAATGGGAAGAAAAGACCAACAATGAAAGAGGTTTCATCAGAATTAGAAGCATTGAGAAAGGCACAAAGTTCATTACAGATGAACCATGATCATGAGCACAAAACTAGTGACATAGTTCAAGAGTGCACAGAGGAAAGCATGTCACTGGCCTTACATCTAGAGTCCACATCCTTTTAGGAAGCCATATATATATATATATAGCGTTTTAAGAAGCCAGATTGAGACCCGATTCTTTTTTAACTAAGCTTTACTGTTTCATTTTTACTTTTCAGCACATGTATGTAAGTGTATCCCCTTAGATAGATGACAATGTTTATATTTCTCCACAAGAATATCAGTTTAAACTTTGAAATACTCAAGCTTACTTGATAATTGAAAAATTGGTAATCATATATGTCAACTTTGTTGTTGGCTCGTTGAAGTGGCCTCTTGGAATGGGTTAAGTTATATTTTTGTCCCTCTTTTTGACAGTATTTTATTTTTTAATTTGATCTTCTGTGTAGAAGAATTTCAATTTAATTCTTGTTCATACAATAGAAAAATAGAGTAATAAAATTTTAATATTAAAAATATATGCTTATAAAAATTCAAACTTAATATCAATTTATCACTTCCTTCCTTTTATATTCATATTTGTACAGAAAACCAGAATAGGAGAGAAGTCCGTCATATGAATGATAAAAAATAGAGGGAGTTTAACTCATTGAATAGGGTGTGAAAGTTGTTGTAAATACCCGTGTACCTGTCTTCAATTCTTACGGATAAAAACAAATGAACAATCAAAATATATCATTACATTGTATTTGGCAAGCAAAGCAGGATTTCCTTCGATAATACTACTATTATTGTTTAACCACATTGAACAGGCATAGCTTCTTCTTTTTGTGGTTAAATCAAGAGATTAGCAACTTAACTACTCTATTACGACTAAAACAAAGTATATTAAAAAATGTCAATTACTTTATTCACGTGCTCCCAAGCTGGTGCTGCCCTGTTTATAACTAGTATGGGTTATAAAAATGGCCTCCGGACCCAGTATTCCATGTGGATTAGAAGATTAGTTATATTTTTTTATTAGAACAACTAACATAGACAAATAGAAGTGGAAATTGTTTAATCTCGAATACAGACTGACCATGTTTGTTGTTCCTCAACTTCGCCTATGATCAGGGCGGAGACCGGGGGGACTAGGGTGGGCCACCGCCATCCCTAAAATTTTATTAATATAAATTTTATTATATATATATATATATATATATTAAAAATTAAAAAAATAATTTGATAATAACAAAATATTGCATTGCATAATATAATGATATAATATTTTTTAATATTACATTAAAAAATAGGATAAAATATTTTTGAGATTGTATTACATAATACAATAGAAATATTTAAGATTACATTACATAATAAGATAAAATATTTTTTAAGATTGCATTTAAATATAGTATAAAATATTTTTTAATATTGTATTAAAAAATATGATAAAATATTTTTAAGATTGTATTGCATAATATAAAATATTTTTAAGATTGTATTGTATAATATAAAATATATTTAAGATCGCATTGTATAATATGATAAAATATTTTTAGGATTGCATTTCAAAAATTGGTCAAAATCATATTCTTAAATTAATATAAATAGAAACATATTTTTGTGTTGATAGTATGCATTCCATTCCAAATAATATTAGAGCTTTGGAGAGTTTATATTTGCATCATTGAGAGAATTGTTATGAGATCATATAGAAGCGTTTGACAAATCTGATTCTTAACTCTCCATCAAAATTTGAAGGTACTTATTTATTATCATAGTGGAGTTGTCCATTGGATTGATTATCCAATTTGGACGTTGTGATTTTTTATCCAATTAGGTTTTTCACGCTAAAACTGATTGTGTCTTCTTTATCTCTTATCTCCATAATATTACTTTGAGTTTGATTTTAAATTATGAATTATTTTATTAAGACTCACTAGACTTTATTAGTTTGTTAATCAACCCACCCTGTTTGTAATTTATCTTTTTGTGGTTTGCAGTTTGCATTTTTTTGTATATTAAATTTGTATTGTGTTCAAGTACTTTTATTTATAATATAATTTTTTTTATATTCGTCCCCCCTCAAAAGAATTTCTGGCTCCGCCACTGCCGCCTATGATGCTTATGAGTTATGATGGTGAAAGTTTGTATTTTCAAGATGGAGGGTTTCAACAACTAAAGACACTATATCTCATAAATTTATCTAAGGAACTCCATCATTATCGACAAAGGAGCACTGCATTCTTTGAAAAAGCTGAAACTTTTTAATGTGCAGCAACTCAAGACAGTACCTCCTCGTATCCAACATTTGAAAAAACTTTAAGTTCTCAAAATAAGTTATATGTCTGCTGAATTCGTCCAGTGCATTGCTACCGAGGGAGGACCAGGGCATCGAATCATCCAGCATGTGCCCTTTAACAAAAACTCAAATTCGTCACTGCATTAGAATTCATAAAAAAGTATTTCTTTTCTTCCTAATATCTGAAATGAGATTCAAATTACGTGTATTTATGTGTCTCCTTTATTTCTCAAAGGACAACACTTTCTTTTAAGACTTCAATTTCTATGGACTGTCACTTTCTTTTAACTAATAAAAATTATTATTATGACTTTTACCATAACTGTTATAAAAATTAATAGTCTTACTATATTCATAGGATTTTATGATTGGATGACAGCATAAATATATAAACTATTTATTACTCTTCTTTTAAATATTGGTTTTTTCTACTAATGTATGTTATTTTAATTAAAAAAAGTATAAAAGGATAACTAAGGAAATGATTAATTTGATTTCCTTTAAAATGATTTTTTTGTATTGTTTACGGTTCAGTCATCAAGAAATGTAATTTATATTTAATTCCTAAATAATTTCTCTACTTTTGAGTCCTTTTATTTTTTGTCATATGCTTTGTTTTTTATTTTAATTTTATTCTACACCACTCATTAGAAAGTATACATAGAATATTCTAATAATCTATAACAAGAAATTCTGTGTTATTGTTCCGTACCTTGAAGAGATATTTTGTTGCAAATGATTTACTTTCAAAAGTCTCGTCATGTAATGCTCTTTCACTAATATTGTTCCTTGACTTGGTACGAACTCGGTTTCCAGTGCTTTGAAATTTCGATTCTCCATGTTACGCCTTCAACAAGGACACTGTATTGTTTGTTTCAGAATTACCTCTTTGGTCCCAAATGAAAAAGTATATATAAAATTGTCTATTTTTAACTCATCACTCATCAGTTAAGTTTACAACAGTTTGTGATGTATAATAATGTATGAAACATATGTTATAATAGTGTGTCTTTCAAGGATTGTGACTTGTGAGATTATTTTTTCCTATTTGACTTCTGTCTTTCTATTTGGGAATAAGAAAAAAGAAATTTCCATGTAATTTCTTTACTCTGCAAAATATTTCTATATCTATTAAATTTCCTCTACCAACTCTTTCTCCTGTGGTCATTTGTTAGTAAACCACCCATTAAAATAGTTTGCATTTTACAGTAGAAAGAGGAAGAATGGTAACAAAATATTAGAACCAAATGGATTCAGAATAGTGATTATCTGGTGCATAATTAGTTGAGATAGTGGAAGACGAAAATTAATAGGAAGGGTAGAGATTGCAACTGTTTAAAGACAGAAGGAGAAATTGTAACTGTCCAGAAGTCAATAAATCATAATAAGGTGGCGAGGCTTGTATATATAGGAAGGAAGGAGTTAGTAATGTACTGCAGATTTGGGTTGAAGATTATAGTAGTCGCAAAGTCTAGGGATCTCAAATACTTGGAGGGATATCTTTGTTTTTCTGTGTTAATTTATTCTCTCTAACTCAATTCATATATCAATCTGCTATAGTTTTGGAGTTGTGCTTGTAGAGCTCATAACTGGGAGAATGCCTATTTCATTCTTATATGTAGATGAGGATCAGAATCTGATTGCAGAGTTTATCTCTTCAATGAAGGAGAACCAAGTTTTTGAAATTTTAGATGCCAGGGTGCTTAAGGAAGCATGGAAAGATGACATTCTTGCCATTGCAAATCTTGCAATGAGATGCTTGAGACCTAATGGGAAGAAAAGACCAACAATGAAAGAGGTTTCAGCAGAATTAGAAGCATTGAAAAAGGCACAAAGTTCATTACAGAAGAACCACGAGCACACAACTAGTTACATAGTTCAAGAATGCACAGAGGAAAGCATGTCACTGTCCCTACATCTAGAGTCCACATCCTTTAAGGAAGCCATATTTTCTTTTTTTCGATAGCATTTTAGGAAGCCTGATGGAGACCCGATTCTTTTTTAACCGTGCTTTATTGTTTCATTTTTGCTTTTCATCACATGCATGAAAGTGTATCCCCTTACATATTGATATTTCTCCACGAGAATATCAGTTTAAACTTCGAAATACTCAAGCTTGGTAGACAATTGAAAAATCTCCATTCATACTTGTCCACTTTGTTGTTGACTCATTGAAGTGGCCTCTTGGAAGGGGTTAAATTATACGTTTGTCCCAACAGCCATTTTTTTTTAATTTGATCTCTCTATATAGAAGAATTTCAATTGAATTCTTGTTCATACAATCATTTTCAACTTAATCATTGTGGAAGATTGCCGTTGGGATGCTGTGAGATGGTAATGTTATTTTTAACAGACTCATGCTACAGAAGATACTTACTAAGGAGTCTTAATGCTGGAAGTGGACTCAAGAATCTTCAATAAGCTCTACACAACATGACCTGGCATGATCCGGAAGACTGGAAGAATCATGTGCAGTTAACCATTGTGTCCTCCAATGCTTCCAACTATTTCTGGGAGGTAGAATGCAGGGTCAGACGATGAAGAGGGAGGGAGAGAGGGGGGGGGTTACCAATGGTACCTTAGTCACATGTGCAAAGAATTTAGAATCCCACTAAAAATTAGGCCTATGGGTTTGGCGCCATAGCTCTTTAATCTCTAAGATTGAAATGAATTTGAGTGACTCGATTATAGTGAATGGTCAATGGTTGTCAGTCTATCAGCCTAAGCCTAACCTACAACACTAATATTGTTTAACTTCATTCATAAATTAGATGAAGTCATGGTGTTTATTGTTTAGTGCTCCTCATTGAATTCATGTTCAGTGCCCTTTCTTATGAGGAGCATTAGTAATTGATATTTAAAACGGAGTTCAGTGCCCTATGACATTCCCTTTCTGTGAGAATTGTCCCAAAACAACATGGTACATGTTCTTTGACTCTCAGCAATCTTTGAAGGTATGGACCGAATCTTGGATAAGACAGTGACTATTTGTATCAACACTGCCCATGACGTGACCACATTTTAAATTAGCAGACAGCAGCATCTTGTGGTAACCATGTTCCTGCACTGCATCACACCAATACTTTTCATCATTGGTCCAAGCCTCCTCCAGGACATCTGAAGTGTCACATAATAGTGAATCTGGTTTGGATGGCATCGGAGCATGCATACGTGATGAATCTGGTCATCTTGTATCTTCCATGACCTGCTTTTACAATGGTACTCTCCCTGTTCATGAGGCTGAGGCTAAAGGTTTGCGTGCAGAAGTTTCTTGAATAGCAAACAAGCAGCTGCACAATATTTCTTTTGAATTAGATTGCAAGCAAGTAACAGATGGCAGGAAGTCTAGCAGTATGATCAATTCTGAGATTGGTCATATTTTATCTTTATGTAAGCAAAAAACTTGTTTCTATTAACAACTCCTCTGTTAGTTTTGTTCATAAGCAAGCAAATCCATTCGCTCATTCATTCGCAAGGGCATCTAGATTCCATGCTAGTGCACAAACCTTTGATAATACTCCTCATTGTATTCATGCCATTGTGTTGAATGAAATGATATAAGCTTGTTGCAGTAAAAAAAATACTTAATTATTTAATTACTCTATTACAACTAAAACAAAGTATATTAAAAAAAATATATCAATTACTTCAACTAGCTTATATCACTAATTCAACCAAAATCATTGAATTGATAATGTCACACTGGGTTAAATCAATACAACTGCATGACCGATTCAATGATCAACCAACTCGATCAAACCTTCGATTCATGTCCAAATTGGTTGGATCAATCCGAATTTTAAAACAACTTATATGAATTTCAATTACTAGAGTAGTCTATAACTTTTTACTATTCACTTATCACTAAAAAATAAAACAACGATTATGTTTGATAAGACATTTCAACTAGCTTTTAATTTTGTTTTACTAATTGAAATATTTGTTTGATTGTTTGGTAAATAAGTTTTTTTTATTAGATTATTAATAGTTTCTAACGTTTTTTGAAATGTTACTTGAAATAGTATTTTCTTAAAACACTGCAACTAACTTTTTATACTTTCTTCAAATTTTATCTTAATATATTTATCCAATTTTTTAGTTATCATTTTTAAATAAATCGTAATTTTATTATTTTTTTATCATTTTATACTTTTATGTTATTTTAACAACTAATTTTATTAAACATTTATAATTTAATAAACTAATTTTTTACCTTTTAACTGTTAACTAACTTTTTAGATTTCAATTAACTTTTCAAGTAATTTTACCTAACAAAACCAATATCTCATAATTCATCTAACATTCCTAATGAAAACTTAATTCCGTACTATTCAACAATGTTAATATCATTATTCATTACACTAAAAATATGTCAGTATCATTAAAGATGTAATTGATTGTCAAGACTTAAAAACGAAATAAATACAGTGATCAAAATTCAAATATTGTAAAAGACTTATTATTCATATATAATATCAAAAGTCACCTTACAAAAAAAAAGTCAATCTCACAGTAATGTTTATATGAATAGTATAATAAAACAATTGACAAATAATAAATTACACTTCAAAATAAAAAAGAAAGGGTGACATTTATTATAAGAACCTCAAGACAACAATACTTAAGGCTAAATTGAATAAATTTCTCCACAAACACAACTAAGAAAATATAATAAGAAAAAATGAAATAAAATTATACATAAATTAATTTTTAATAATTTTTTCATATTAGTTTATTTAAAAATTGATTTTAACTTATACATAAATTAATTTTAACTTATGAAAAAAATTATTTTATTTTCTTCTCTTATAAATTTTTATACAAATGTTTATCCAAAAAATCTCTTATTAGATATCAATTTCACTCGAATATTCTTATTCTCTTTCTTAATTTTAATAAATCTTCATTAAATAATATTTTTAATCACAATATTTATTAGAGGACAAAATTAAAATAAATATTTCAATATTCCATTAAAAACTAAAAATATCAATTAATTGAAATTTTTTAATAATAAAACATCGGCAATCAAATTAGAAACAAAAAAATAATACTTCCTCCATTTCTTTATAAATATTATCTGATTTTTGAAAAAAAAAATTCTTATTTATCTGTCTTTTACAAAGTTTAAGATTTAATTGTTCATTAACAATTATACCCTTATTTGTCTCTTTATTTTTAATTAATTTATGTATGCATTTATTATAAAGTGAAGAAAAAGAATGAAATAGAAAATTTCACACATATTTCATTAAAATAAGAAAATTTATTATATTTATAGATGTCTACATAATAACATTAAAAAAATAAAAAGAAAAGGTAGTAATTATTTAAAAGCTATATTTATATTTAAAAAAATTGGTTCATATATAATACAAATGTATAATTTTTTATAATAACCGTATATAAATATTATTAAGCTCTTAAAAAAACAGGAAAATGAATCAAACAACATTCGGAAAAAAGGATGTTGTATTGATAAAACTCTAAAAATCTATTGTTCTTGTTAGAAAAATAATAAAAAAGAGTTGATAGTATTTTGAAGCAAAAACGCATGATAGTTGGGCGACACATGCATGCATGACGGCGACGAGTGACAACCATGCGAAGCGGTGCAGTTGCTGCGTGTTGTAGATTGTAGTAATGAATGACCATTCAATTCAATAGCAGTTATCATCATCATATCATAACTAAGACAGACAAACAAAGAAGAACTAATAAAACGACGTGCCTCGTAACCGTTTCCCTCCACCACCTTCCACGTGTCACCCCACCTTTATCTTTTCTCACGCCTTCTCCTTTCCCTTTCCCCAAAAAATTCAAAATCAAAATAAAATAAAATAAAAAGCCAAAAGCATCTGAGAAAAACCATATACCTTCCTTCCTAAACATCGCCATCAACCAAACTCTTTTTTTTCTTTTTCCATATCCTTCTAAAACAAACAAACCCTTACACACATCATTCATTCTCCGATGGCGAAAGCGAACACTCACCACCACCGCGCAACCTCTTCCTCCAGTGACATCTCAGTCTATTTGGACGCCGACAACACTTCCGTTCCCGCCGCGTCTTCCGGTAACCCCTTCCTCCTTCGTTCATTTCATTCATTTCTCGCGATCGCGTCCTATTACTTATTGTTAAATGATGCAATTGTAAATGTGGAATGATGATGATAGTGTAGAATAAGAATAAATAAAAATAATTCATGTGGTTATGTGGATTGGTTTCTTGTTTGGATTGTTCTTACGCAGGGCCTCTTGACAGGAATCCATCCTCCTCTATCTTGCCGTCCTCGTCCCGGAACGCTGCGGCTGCGCCGGTTTCTCAACCGGCCGATCAGGTTAACGGTAAGAATGCTGCTGTTGCTAAAGTTGGTAGGAGCAAGGGAAGCAATGCATTGGCGCTTGCCAAGTTCCTTGACGAGAAAATTCCCTTCAAGAAAAAGGTTTCACCAAAAAAATCATTGACTTATAAATTAAAAATTCTTCGAGTTTTATGTAATTGAAAACTCGCACTAGGAATGTTGTTGTTGGAAAGTTAAGTTTATGCATCTATTAAGTTGGACAGTGGTATACTGAAGTGTAATTTTATAGGGGGAGTTTTGTTTTTAGTCCTTGTAAGAAATTTCTTTGAGCTTTTTATTCTTGCAATGTTTGCAGTCACTTATTTTGGTTACCAGCACAACTTCTCATTAAAAGTTTACATGATACTGTCATCCTGAGGACCAAACTATGTGATGATGAATTTGTTGTATTCTTAAAAATTTACGTGATTTGAATGTTCCTTGATGAGAAAGTTACCTTCAAGAAAAAGGTTTGACTAGATCACTGTGTTGTATTCTTAAAGTTCTGTGATTGAAAACTCTTGCTTTTTTTTTTCAGTTGAAATTTTGTTGTTGGGAAGTTAGATTCATGCATCAATTTAATTGGAGGGTCTTACCAGGTGCATGCTGGAGTGTAGTTTTGTGTTAAATGAGGTCTCAATTGTACATATCCGTATACATGCATTCATACATACATAAATAGGTTGCTGAGTAAGCTGACAATCATTCTGCATGCCTTGCATCTCCTGATGCTACTTCAAATGATTTCTATGACTTTAAAATATTTAATTTAATGTTCCTAAATTCCCTGCATGCGTTTTTTTTAATCCTCGAAAACTGTTTGCAAATGTCGTAGATGCGAGTGATAAAACGGGCTTCCATACTTAAAGATGATGGTACAGTTGAAATTAAAGTTCCAGGAGCAGGAAGTAATATTGAGCATGATGTTAAATGCGATGAATCTCATGATGAATTTTACGATGCAATACACAGTCAGGATATTCGGCCTATTGAGCCACTTCAAATCGTAATGCTTATAGTTGGCACACGGGGAGATGTCCAGCCATTTGTTGCCATGGGGAAGCGTCTTCAGGTTTTTTGCATTCCTGGTTTCTGAAGTATTAGTTATACACATTGTTATAGGAGTAGTATATAATAGAATATGAAAATACTTGGTGTATTGTAGACTCTCTATAGAGGATAGAAGAATGTGTTGCACATCATTACTTTTTTTGAGCTTTTTGGTAATAATTAGGGTTTGAGATGTTTAATTTTACACTGGCAATATTTCAGAATAATAGAAATTAGGTTGTTAGTTCTTTGTGCTGAGGTTATATATTCAAGATTTTAAATTGCGGTTAGGCTTGCAGTGTTGCAGAGTGATACAGAGTGATGCAGTCTGCAATTTTAAAAACCTAGCTTACATTAATGGCAGGTTATTTCAGAAACATTATAAACCATGATATTTTGGACACCTTTTATCAGTCTTGATCAATCCCTGGACTAAAATTTGGGATAAATAAGAATTTGAGAAATGTTGGATGAACCCCTTATTATTATTTGTTTACAAATTAGTTTTGCACCAAAATAATATTTTTGTAATTTTCTACTTCTAATGCTGAGACCTGCTTTGCCTTGCTTAATTGCTTTCAAAAGCCTGGGAACATAACTGATATCCTCTAAGAAGGTATATTCAGGTTTTGTGTAGCAATTGAGCTTACAGTAGATTTACAGTTTACCTCAGATAGACATGCATGTGATGTCCTTACCTCTCTCTCTTAAGTTACCCAAGTTGAAACTACTGTAGTCTGATGTAGTTCAAAAGGAAAAGGCAGTTTTGTACCATTGAGAAACACTTGAATAGGATGAAATTTTTATAAGTTTCACAACTTGTACACAGAACATATGATATTCCAAATGTAACGACAATAACCCTTTCATATGGATTCCCATGTATCCACCCCATAGGAATCATAGCTGATCTTAGAGCTACATTCATTTATTTTGGATATGATTGAAACTGTCAGCCCCTTCTGTGTTTCATTGTGGATCACAAACTCTGTTTCTAATTAGCTTAGTGCTTTATCAAACTCGTAATACTTTCTAAAACTTGATGTTTCTTTATTTTTTAAATCATTTTCATTCTCTCCTCCTTTATAAGCATAGTTTTTTCAACTTAACTGCTTAAAGTCAATTTTAATCCTATGTAATGCAACCTAATTGAGGCTGGTATCTTTTGCAGGAAGATGGCCACAGGGTTAGGCTAGCTACTCATAAGAACTTTGAAGATTTTGTCATGAATGCAGGCTTGGAGTTTTACCCTTTGGGTGGAGATCCCAAAGTTCTTGCTGGTTGTAAGTGTTTCTTGTCTTATCCAAAATATGATCTTTCTAGATCCAACTTGTTTTAATGATTTAAAGGTGTTAAGTAATGACCAGTGACCACTGGAACTATCTTTTATTAGTAGCTTGACCCAATAGTCTAACTTGAGCTGCAGATAGTAGGACTCCATTTGTAGTTTTCTTTATAATTCAACACAAACATAATTAATTAGATGAAATATACAGTCCACCTTAACCAGTGAGCTAGGTCTCATGACACCCCATCCCTCCTTAAAAAGAATGTCATTTATGCTGTAGATATTTGTGAAAGAGGCATTCCCAAAAACATTATTTTTAAAAAAATGAAGATATCTATAGCTTGAATAGAAGGTAAATGGAATAATCAATATAGAATCAAGAAATGAGATTTACTCCTTAGAATGAATGATACAGTTTTGCACATATGCAGGTGAGGGGATGTTTGTGCCAGTTTTCAAATACAAATATTTGTAGTCTTTTGATGAATAGTGTTTCTTCTCTGTTCATGCTTTCAAATTAATTATATACATGATTTCATCAGATATGGTCAAGAATAAAGGCTTCTTGCCATCAGGACCTTCAGAAATACATATACAAAGAAATCAAATCAAGGATATTATTAATACTTTGCTCAAGGCATGCGATAGTCGTTACCCAGAGTCTAATGCCCCATTTAAAGCAGAAGCGATAATTGCCAATCCTCCAGCATATGGTTAGATTTTACTTAAATTTAGTTTTCCTTTAAATTTCATCATGTTATGCCTCATAATAACTATAAATAACATTGAAAGATAAGTCTTTTTTCATTGTAATGAGAATTTAATTCAAATATTTTATTAAGTAATAAGAGATTGCATAGTAACAAAAAGATGTCCCATAAAATTTTAGTATTTGTATCCTCTGAAATGCTTGGTAAGTGCAGAATGGTAATATCACAATTCATTATAATTGTGCCTGTATTTTATCTGTTAATCCTCCAATAGCTACTAATTCAACACTTCATAGACTAAAAGTATACCATGTACTTTAGAGGATCACAATCTAAAGTTTACATTATGTTTGTCATTAGAAATCAAGAATCAATGAGAAATAGAAAATAAGAGAAAGCTTAAGAGAGAAAATTGGGAAACTTTTTTTTTTCTTTCCTGAAACTATCAACTGAAAGAACTAACTAAATCATACAGGTTCTGTTACATTTACTCTGACTGCTTAACAGATAAGGACAATTAAACTGACAGATAAGCATCTTGGAACTGAGTATTACCCTAACATTTTCTAATTGTAGTTTGGGTAAACCCTAGGAAAAATAAATATAGAAACATTTCTGGAAATTTTCTTTTCTTTTTCTAGTGTGGTTTGGCAGCTTGTGACATTGATGAACACCTTACAAGGAAACCTCTCTAGGGTGACTTTTTAGTTGGTGTTAGTTTCCTACATCAGGGTCTTGTGAGACCATAAAGAGAAAGGTTTCTGGAGCTCTATGTTGATTGAGATTGAAAGTATTAAATTTAAAGAGTGGACCAAGTCAAAGGCATAGGGTGCAAGAGTACATTGGCAGCAGCAATTTCCAGGATTTATTGATTTGTTATTGTAGGGAACTGTGATGGCTAAACAGCTAGATTAGCTATGGTTTTGAGGATTACATCATTTCATTATGATACTGAAAAGGGTATACTAGTTCAGCAAAGAAATGGGAAATAAACTTATGGGACTCTTTATAGTGGCTGTGAAAAGTAACTCATGTCAGAGAGGGGAAGAACAATATCCTAGTTTTCTCAAGCTGACATGCATGATGAAACACATTTTAGACTGAGCAAGAATTTCCTCCTTTAAGTTACTAAGTCCTAAACATGGAAACTACTAATAGAAAATAGAAATAAAGTTAGCTGAAGAGGAATAGAAATGATGAGTCTAGCAAACTATCTGTGACACTATTTGCAGCTATTATGTATTACTAAGAAATATTTTTTATGTTCTTTTAACGTACATGCACTTATGCAGGGCATACTCATGTTGCTGAATATCTAAAGGTTCCACTTCACATATTCTTCACAATGCCATGGACGTAAGTCTTGTTTCATGACATGGGCTAATCCTGCCCTTAATTATCTATATTTCTGTTGAGTTTTGTCCTATGGGCATCAAGCATTGACTTGGGAATTAGGCTAGTTCTCAGTATTGCATAAAGAACAGCTAAGTAGATAAATTATAGGATTTTTTTTATACTTTGATTTTGCATGATGATGTTTTACTATATTTGCAGGCCTACCAGTGAATTTCCTCATCCTCTTTCCCGTGTTAAGCAACCAATTGGCTACAGAGTGAGTTCTACGGTCTCTGTTAATCTGAAATTAGCCAATCTGTTAAGGGGAATGCTAGTGACACTCTCTAGGATTGGCTGAAATTAATTGGAACTCACCAATTTTGGCGGGTCCCACTACTGAATCGAGAGAGAGAGAGAGAGAGTCATTAAATGAGAAATATGACCCACCAAAATTCTTGACTTCCAATGAAGAGAGTTAGAAAGAGTGTAGCTAGCATTCCCCATCTATTAATTTCCCTTAAGATGTCTAAGTTTCCTTTTGCTTTGTGTTTTGAGTCTTTCAGCTCTCATATCAAATAGTTGATGCTTTAATCTGGCTTGGAATACGAGACTTGATAAATGAGTTTAGGAAGAAAGTGCTGAAGCTAAAGCCTATTACTTATCTAAGTGGATCTTACACTCACCCTTTTGATGTGCCCCATGGTTATATATGGAGCCCTCACTTAGTCCCTAAACCAAAAGGTTAGATGTGTATTTATAGTGTGCTCTCACATTGTAGTCCTCACTTTTCCATTACTGATATACCACTATAGTTGTATGCAATTGTTGTTACAGTATGTAGTTTTGATTCATACTCTTACATAATCATTATCATCTCTCATCAGCATCTCTTTCCTTTACAGTTTTGCTCTCTCTTTCTGACCTGGGTTTTCCTGGACTTGAGCTGTTTTTTGAAGCATGTTGTGACAATCTTATTGTGTTTTACTTGATCTGCAGACTGGGGACCTAAGATTGATGTCGTTGGATTTTGTTTCCTTGACCTTGCTTCAAATTATGTACCACCAAAATCGCTAGTAGATTGGCTTGAAGAGGGAAAAACACCTATTTATGTTGGATTTGGTAGCCTTGTGAGTTTCTACGTTCATGTATTTAGCTCATCTGATTACCCTTTGATGAGTCTGCAGAGTACACTATCTAAATATACTTTTTCAAGTAGCATTTGCTAGGAGTGTGTGTATATGTTTGTGTGTGTCTGTGTGACTCAGTGGCTTGTTCCACACTCGGGCATTGAATATGCGCCTTACCTTTTGATATTTAGTTCTGTTTTGAAAGTTGTCAATGCGAAGGGAAGTTAAGAGATCATTTTTTTTAGTTGTTCCAGGGAGTGCCTATAACTTCATATTAGTTGTTCCAAACTAAATCCACTTAAGAAGAAAGACATTTTGAATGATAAGATTGTATACATTGAGAAACAAAAATAGAAAAGGCATGCTCTAGAAGTGAAAATAAATGCTCTTCCATTTCCCATATTTGCTAAAGCAGAGAAATGAAACTGTGAAGAAACAAACCTCTATTTTTACTGAGCTATAATTCTGCATTTGATTGTATTAATAATCAAAATAGATGTATGCCATTATTAAAAACTGCAACCTCTATTCTAATGTAATTTTTTGGTTGGAGTTTTGAACAGCCTTTACAACAACCAGAGAAAATGACACAAATTATAATTCACGCTCTGGAAGAAACGGGGCAGAGAGGTGTCATCAACAAAGGCTGGGGTGGTCTTGGGTCTTGTGAGTCATGATTTCTACTTCAAACATGCCATTGGTATACTATTTTTGCTGCTTTGATTTTGAAACATGTAACTTCTGTTTCTCAGTGGCAGAACAAAATAAATCTGTGTATTTTTTGGACAACTGTCCGCATGATTGGCTGTTTCCCCGATGCACTGCAGTGGTACCTGCTAATTTTTTCTCAATAGAAGTACTATTTTATTTATTTAAATTAAATTCTGCTTGAAAGTTGCAAATCTCAGGTACATCACGGGGGTGCTGGAACAACTGCTGCTGGTCTTAGAGCTGAAGTAATGTATCGTGTAATATGAAATTTTGAAACTTCATTGTTATATGGCATCTCACAATAAGATCATCTCTATTCTGCATTTTTGTAGTGCCCTACAACAATTGTACCATTCTTTGGGGACCAGCCATTTTGGGGAGATCGGGTACATGCTAGAGGAGTAGGCCCTGCACCCATCCCGGTGGATGAGTTTTCATTTGATAGGCTGGTTGATGCCATACACTTTATGCTGAAACCAGAGGTAATATTTAACTGTGACTACTGATCCGAGCAGTTAGTATTACGATTTATGAATGTAGCATATAAAATGTGTTCCGTTTATACATTTAGAAAAAATCTAATACCATAATTAAAGTATAATATGCACGTCATTATACATTTTAGTTGGCGATTGTTAATAGTTTATGCTTATCAAACATTTGTTTATTTACTGGTATGATATACCGATTTATATATTGCTATGCGAAGTGACATATTTTGGAGACAAAACCAAGTAAAAAACCAATTAACCTTTGCCCCCTGAAATATAGTATGGAGTCTGTGACTATTAACTGAAAGTGGTCTTTTTCACAATTTTGGTTTCCGTTTGTTTTTTGTTATCATGGTAATAGGTGATGTGCATTCATTGTCAACGTTTTTTCATTGTCCTCCAGGAAGTCTTTTCGTTTGTTGTGTACTCTTGCTGATTGGAAGTCTTTCCTTTTGTCTTGTACTCTTGTTGATACATTGTTTCGGGCTTTTATATGCAGGTGAAAAAGCGTGCAGTTGAACTTGCTAATGCCATGAAAAATGAAAATGGGGTGCTAGGAGCGGTTAAAGCCTTCTATAAACATTATCCGGCCGAAAAGTCAAAGTGCGATGACGCCAAGTCCAAGCAATTAGCCTCCCCAGCCGAACCCAAATCAGTTCATAAATATTTCTCTATACGAGGATGCTTTAGTTGCTCTAAATCTTCTGGATATAAATAGCTTTTTTCATGCATCGACCATAAAAAAATGCATACAAAAAAACCTGTCTTCATACAGCATACTCGTCCATGTAACCATGTTCGTTCGTCAGTCTAATTCTGATATATCAGCAATTGTGAAAAGTAAATTGCCCCGGTGAGTTTGTTGAGTTTGAGCTTCACCAAAAGCATTTGTGAAGGTTCCGGTATAAGGGTTGTATACTGTCAAGATCTTGCTACTTTTCTTCTTTTAGTGTAAGGTTTGTATGATATACCCCTCAACATTAGCCAGTGTTTTGTAGAATATAACTAATCATTTTCTCTGCAATACTTTATGGACAAAAAGTTTGCAAACTTGTTGGGTTATTTGTGTACTGGCCTTTTTCAAGCATTATATTCAAACTATGAAGTATTGGTATGTTAATTTCCTTCACCGACATGTATATGTGAAATATCCAAACTCTTAAAACATGTTGCGAAAATCAACATCAAAATATTATCCCTTGATGAACAAGAAACTAAAATTTCCCGTTTTACGTATAATTTCAAGAAAATAACAAGATTAATGCTACCCCTATTTGTAGATGATAAAAAGTTATTTATGATTAAAATGATTTATAATTGTTATTTTGTTCATAGTAACCTGATCTAATTAGAATTTATATAAATGCAATTATATAATGTTTTATTATTTATATAAATTTTTAAAATAATCGTATCGTTGTATTAGATACATATCGGATACACATAGTATCTGTGGATCATAGTATTCAAATAACAACTCCCCCAAAATCCAAATGTTTTACTAAACTGACGTGCATACTACAAATTTTTAGTAGCTATTTCATTAACAGTGGGCAGAAAATCTTTTTTTTTTTTTGCGCAGCCTCTTCTCAAATTTATTTTAAGTTGTATTTATAAATTTATAATTTGTGTATTCCACCTGTTTTAATAAGAATTGTAAAGGCGTTGAAGTTTTGCTCTCTTGCTTGCGAAAGGAGCGGGGGTTGGGGGATTGTTGGGGATATCAAGCCTCACCTTACTACAAATTTCACTCAAGTAGCTAAAAGAATGTGAAGAATACTACTTTTTTTCCCCTTTGTACTCATTGTATGGTTTATGATTTGTTATACACCAGCAATTAGGACTGAGCCTGAGCCTGGTAAACTTCGCCTTTCTGACTTACTTCATCTTGATCAGAAAGGCTTATGGATGGATCCACTTCCAAAGTTGATATCTGTAATGAGGGCACAATAGGAGGTTTTATTCTGTGCGTTACAGTCATCTTCAACCCTTGTGTTGTATGAATTGTAGCTCCAGTAGTCATCTCAACCTATTAGAAACAATGATTCAGTCATATCCTAGTAATATCATGGCAAGCCAAGGGCCAACCAATAAATGGGGATGTGTAGTTCATTCTAGTATCATGTTTGATCACCGTTAACCTACAACCTTATTAAGAAATGTTCAAGCAATCTTTAAGAACATTGTTCTGGAACTTCAAGGTTTCGCCAAAAAATTTAAAATATCCTCAGACTTCATCAAAGCTTGAAAATATAACAACAAAGTAACAAACTTACCGGTGGAGCTCCAACTGCTATTTGAAAGTTGAACCGTCTAACAAGCATTGCAAGTGCTACTACATTCTTTACAATAAGCATCATATACAGAAGCATACAAACATAAATAATCATTAGTATGAGCAATAGCATTTGCTCACTGTAAGTCTCAAGAAAACTGAATCCACTCATGATTTTAAGATTCTCCCACTAGATCATCGGCAAATAGCATATAACCAAAAAATTTAACAACATAGCAATGAACATTACCTCGTAGGAAGCAAACATATCACCTACACATTTCCGTGGTCCACCACCAAACGGAAGATATCTGAAAGAATGAATAACAGTATTACTTGCTTGTAAATTACATTATAGCAAAGATAAACTCTTGGCCTAATGTAAGACATCATCCTCCTTAACATGAGAGGATAGAAATCATACAAATAGATTAATTCTAAATAATATACTTGAAGTTTTGATTCGTCTCATTAGGACTTGGTCCATCTAATGCCCATCTTTCAGGTTCAAACTTGTCAGCATCATCCCACAGTTTTGGACTGCGATGCAGGTTCCAGACAGATATAAAGATATCTTCACCTCTGCAAATAATTAATGATACAAAAATTACCATGGATCAGAAAGGAAGATGTATTGAGAGGAGACAATTATATTATATCTCTTAAGGTTTCCCTAAATTGCACTGACATCTTCATCAGAAAAGTTTGTCTTTGGTTTTTCACCTGTAGAGAAGCCTGTATGGCTTAATACGTGTGTGGCCTTTAAAAGAGTTTATCTATGAAAATTCAAAATAGGGAGGTCTGTTTTTACTCAAGTGATTTAATCAAACCTTTAGGAGGTTAGTGTAATTACTCTATAACCAGGAGCTTTGAGTTCACAGTTATGGTTAATGCTAAAAGAAACTTGAAGATGAAACAAAAAAGAATGACTTTTTAAAAAAGACAAGAAAATTGGCAAAACTATTAACCAGCGTATCAAGACCAAATATTTTCGTAATTACCTCTTTATAGGGTACTCTCCAAGAACATCATCCTCAAGAGAGCGGCGAATTAACACAGGTGGTTGTGGGTAAAGCCTCAATGACTAACAATAGAATATATTTATAAAAGTCAATTACTAGCTATAGAATAATGAGATGAAACATCATGAGAAGTGTGCCATCTTTATACCTCATTGATCACTCGGGTTGTATATTTGAGTTTCTTCATGTCTTCAATAGTTGGATGTCGATCTCCAAGTACAGAGTCAACCTATAAAAATCATGTATTGTTAATATGATAATTGATGCTAGGTTGAAAGTTAAGGGGCTGTTTGGTTTGAAAAAAAAAATTGTTCGCACTTTTAATTACAAAAATGCACCCTATTTTCAGTTTGTTTTCTGTTTCCACAGATTGAATAGGAATCAGTAAAACAACTTTTTATTGTTATTACTGTTTTCTACACAAATCTTTGAAAATAAACAACAAACTGAAAACAAGTGATATTACCATAATTAAAAGTGAAAATAGAAATCACTTATCCCTAAAAATCACATGAAACCTCTTCTTGGAGCTTGGACATGACTCTAGGCTCCTGCAGGGAACAAAAAGGAGAAGAAAAATATTCTTGTATTAGTCATTACTGCATTATAGATTAATTCTTCACTTAACTGACTACAAACAAATCATTTTTAAGTGTATAAATCTCAATCTGGAGTTGATGAGAAGAAATAACTGCAATGTTCTATCAAACATGCATTATTTACCACATTCTAAGATGGTAACAGAGCCTATCTTAGATCTATTAAACAGGTCACCCACCATGTTATGCACGCACTAAGCCTAAAAGTGATGGCGTGAGGGGATGCATTTGGGAAAAATCCAAGTCCCACATCGGTTAGAGATAGTGCCAAGATATACTATATAAGTAAAAGGCAACTCTCACCTCATGAGCTAACTTTTGGGGTTGAGTTAAGCCAAATACTACATTATAAGATTATTGAACCTTAAGCACATATTATTACCTTGGACAGAAGATAAAAGGTCCAAGTTAAAACAGCAGCTGATGTTTCATGTCCAGCAATGAGCATGGTCATTAAGTCATCACGAAGTTGCTTACTTGACACCTACAAAGAGTCATTATTTCATACTTTGCTCTCACATCCAGTTTTTTTAATTAAATAAAATAATTTGAGACACAATTAACTTACATCATCTCCTGACGCCAACAAGAAGTGTAGAATACTTGGATCTTGTTCATTCATGTACTCCTCATGAAACTGTAACTCTTCTTCATCCACCATTCTCTGAAAATGATAATGGAAAAATATAAGAAACAAAGAGTTATGAATCACAGAACTGTATTTTGATGTAAGACTGGCGAATGGCAGGTGAAAATTTATCATATTATAAAATTGGTATTTATTTAACTAACATGGATATCAAAGCATGAGCTTATATTTCCAATGTTTAAAAGAAAATCACCAAAAAACTACTGTATGGCTACATACATAAGAGATACAATCTTTGTTGTGCAGAAGTATGTACATATTCTGGGTAAACTACCAAAGATTCCAATCCATGCTCTAAATATCTAACCGTAGAAGTTTTCCAAATCTAACTCGTGAAAAGAAATGGAAGCAAGAATACTCAGATGCCAAGTGCTCAATTTGGATGAAACTTAAATGTTGAAAATGGAAGAACAAGCATGTGATTCATTTCTAATGATGGTCATGTTAATCACCAAGTGGTTCCTCAGAAGTTGACTTGTGCTAACAGTTTAGGAATCAAGCACTAGTTCCAAAGTTTAGAATAGAAGATAGTGCCAAAGATCGTGAAAAGATTTTATATTCATGATGAACATTAATTTATAATCATAAGGGGTGCAAGAATGTAGACAGCATATCAATATTTACAAGTGCCTTTGTGCAGTGGCATCACATATTGCATACCACCTTATGTGAACCTATTTTGAGAATGCAAGCTTGTGTAACACTAATGACAACATTACCTTGCATATTGCTATCAGATCATCAAGTATATCATTGATCAATTTGAGAGCTGCATTAACCTTCCTTAGACGTGGTGATACATCTTTCCATATTGGGATCTCCCAAACTGGAATTGGGGCAACACTTCGATCTTCTGCTTCTCTCAGTACAGTATAAACAGCCTGATATAATTAAATTAAGTGCAACAATATGAAGCTTGTATATAAATAACTTCTTTGGCATGAGCAAATTGTAAACTGGAACGGTGAACATAGTACAATACAGAAGGATAAGGGAATATTCCAAAAGCTATACCTCAACTATACCAGTGTCATTTGATAAACTATCAAAATCATAATTGAATACTGCCTTGCCAATGATGTCCAAGGTCAATCGAGAGAAAAGGGATTCCATCTCAACATCTTCTCCATCAGATGCAGCAGCATCTAGCTTCTGGCAGAGCCGATCTGCAGCTTGTCCAAAAAGGCCAATCATAGCTGCTACATACTACAATCACAATCAGGAAATGAAATCAAAAGCAAGATAGAGAAGTTATAGCAGGCATTTAAGAAAAAGTGAGAATGATGTAAGTAGTAACAAACATCTCTCAACACCATAAAATGAATATATCAAAATATGATGCTCTATGCATATCATGTCATACATGACATTCTGATGGAGATGAATATTGATGATTGGATCTATGTTTTCTCATTAAATAGCAACGCTAACTAGCTTCTAAAATTTCCAAGCAACTATCAAATAACGCAATTATGCCTAGTTTAATAAGTGTTTCCTTGTGGAGATTCCCATTCTCACCTACATAATTTAGCAATTGTTTCTCCAACTTAAGAAGGGAACCTTTTAAATAATGACCTTAGCAGCCAAGAAATCTATCTAGGATATGATTCAAAGTTACTATAAATAAGTCAGTCCAAGAACACTAGAATACCTTCTGGTGCAATGCTGGAACTATAGCACGACGTCTAACTCGCCATATTTCACCATCAGCTGGGATGAGCCCTTTCCCCATTACAAAGTCTAGGATCTCAGCCAAGATACCCTGCACATAAAGTACTAAGAATAACATGCAAGTACAATGTATGAAAGAAGGGAGAGAACAGAAAAGCAATTGTATAGCAGCAGTCATTGCTGATTGTTGAGTTGATTACCTTTGAATAAGCCTTTGAATTGTCTCTCAATATGTGTTTTGCAATAGAGGGATCTGATACTATTAGAAAGGACTGCCAGACAACCAAGAGAAAAACTCAGTTATCCCCTATACAGTGCCCTTTTGTTCATTGATAAGTTCAGGTTTAAGGGAATTTCTCCCTTTTCCAATGCCATGGCAAACTATAATGGGATTATAATTCACCTACCATTGGGGAACCCCTGAAAACTTAAACCCAAGTCATGCAAATATCATAAACGTAAGGTCAAGCAAGTAAGTCAAACCCCATTGGTATCCCACAAGGTTTTGAAAAGGGGTCAATGACTGCGATTTCGACCTCAACATCAAGGTTCATGGGGTCTCCGCAACTACAAAGTGACTGCAATTGTGGTAGCATCAACCCCATTTGTCTGCAATTTCCCTCAATATCAAGGAACATGATAAAATGACGACCACAATTTAAAACCTTGTTATCCCACATAAGGCATTGTTTGCAAAGAGAAATAAACTACATTTCAGCTGAAGAAGAAAAAAGGAAAAACAGAACTAACCTTTGGTCCAAAGGTCAACCTAAAAATCCCACCATATGTGAGGTAAAGTTCATACAAGGGAATGAAGAAGGCCACACTTCGAACAGCTTTGATTGACCCTTTTGCCTCAGGAATTTTGGGGTGTACGCCACCCCCTTCAAACCAACCAAACAAAAATTCCAGAACTTCATTGGGCACCCCCACCTTTCCCAAGCCCTCCATTATTGAACGTAAACTAGATCAAACCCAATAGAAAAACAGAACATATAAATAAACAAAAACCACTCTTTGACTTTACCCAATTCAAATTATACAGCACACTATAGTTAGACCGAAATTGAAGACACATAGGGATGTTAACAACTACCCCATCATTGTATTAACAACAAAAAGAAGGAAAATTCCGATGAAAAAATGGAAATTTTGAAACTTTAAAGATTTTTTTATGCATACACAGATTTCTGCTTCACGGTGAATTCCCCAGAGGCAATCTTAGCAGACAATGCAGCTCGTCGTTTCTCTTCGAGAATGCGTTCCACTTGTTTTACATCTTCATCATCCACCGAATTTGGGTCTCGGCCATTTGAAGATGAACATGTAATCACAGAGGAACAAGACCCTCTTTGTGTTGTTATATAACATGGAAAAGAAGAAGTATTGGTGAATTTGAGTCCGTTTATGCAAATCTGTTTGGCATGGAAGCGTTGAGTGGAGATTGAAAGAGGAGGAGGGACACGAAGAAGAGCAACGTGGGAAGTCATGGACGGCACAAAAAAAAAGTGTTGCTGTTGCTGAATGAATAAGTGGGAAACAGATAAGTGTCACCGTGTAAGCGGTTAATGCACGAACGCAACACAACACAACACTTGGTATTGTGTAGTGGGTACCGTGTGTAAGCTTCTCAGTGGAATCTTGAGTAACCAACGGTGAACAAGTTGGTTAGATGCTGTTTCTGGACTATTGTTTTTGTTTTTTTTTGTCTATAACTATGGTTTTGTTCGTATGAGAGTAAGACACGTTCTTTCTGTTTGGGGATGTACAACCCACGTTTTTTTGGGTCGAAATGAGTAACGTTTGTATGATCCAACAAATCTACTTATATAACCAATTTTATATTATAAATTATAGAATATACTTTTCTTTTCCTCTCCAATATGCCGAATATGGATCATTCACTATGGAATTGTATTAATGCTAAGTTGTTAACCGAAATCAATGTATTGTATCATTCAAGTATAGTGTTGGATGGGCTAGAGTCATTCTATCAATACCTAGATATAGTGTTGAATAAACAAAGGTTACATTTTTTTTTTTGGATGAATATAGGTAAAAAAAAAAAGAAGAAAAAAACAGCTAGCTCCTAGGTGAAAATTTGGATTACAGTTGAAATAGTAGAATTTGGTTCAAGTCAACTTTATAAACTTAAAGTTTAGTTAAAAATAGGTTTAATATAAGTTGATCTATGTCTGAAATTTTCTAAGTTCAATACAAAAAGTAAGAAATGGCTTTGAACTCAATTGATGATAGTCTTGTTCAACTTAAATGCAAAAACGATTTGTCAAGCTTATATGCACCACTTTCTATGATGAGTGAACTTTAATTTGATTGGTTAAATGTCAAACCAAACACACCCTAAATGTTGGATCAAATTTACTATTTGAAATATTGGTGCTGCTTAGACAAGTTAATCAAATGGAAGTAGTGGATAACTGGATACCATGATTCACCAGGAAGATTAACATTATATTCCTACAAGAGACTAATGAGTTGGATAGACATTTAAGGAGATATATATTACAGATTCTAACCTTTGGTATAAAAGGAAAGTTAGAATAAAAATGGTGTGTATTATTATGGACAAGGATCATAATTAAAGTGATGGATGTAAAATATGAAAATAATTAATTTGATTTTATGTCACGAATGTTTATAATAACATTATTCTATCTTTTACAAAGGTTGATAGAAAGGTACCAAAATAAAGAAAATGACTTACATATGATTTTTATTGATTTAGAAAAAACTTATGATCAAGTGCTAAAAGAAATACTGTGAAAAAAACTTAAGAAAAAATGGTGTTTGCGTGACTTATGTATAGGCTATACTAATACAAGACAATATAAAGGAAATGGGTGAGACAAATGACTTTCCTATAAGGATAGAATTACATTAATATAAATTATGCATAAATCAAACTAGGGTCTTTTCTACAAATTTTATATGTATTATCAACTGAATTATATTCGGTGCATATGAAAATATTACAATTTTAAATTAAAAACAAGAAATTAAGAATATAAAATTATAAATAATTCACTTTAGGAATTTCTCACCCTTTAATAAGAGAAATCATCAACATGATAGAATATGAAAGAGAAGAGAATAAAAGGTTACGAAAATTACATTTTTGTCAATAGTGGTGAAAATAACATTTTTGTCATTAAAATAGAAAATAAAGAAGGAAAAAAACAAATCTTTGTAAATAAAATAACATCTTTCCAATTAAAAACGAAAATAAAAATTTAATATTTTCTCTAACCAAATAATTTCTTAAATGTTTTTTTAAATACTAAATATAAAAAATTAACATCCGTATTTAAATATTTTCCTAAAAACTTGAAAACATTATCAAGCATTGCGTGGAAGGTTTTGAAGAGTATATGGATTAAAACTGAATCTTATTATGACTTAAATATGTATTTAGTTCTTTAAATTTAGATAATTATTTTTTGTCTTTAAAAAATAATTTATTTTTATTAGTTTCTTAAATTTTGTAAAAATTACTTTTAGTCTCTCTTTATTGCCAAAATTTGTAACGATTTTTAATTGCCAAAATTTATTTTCTTTTTTTTATAAAAATGATTTTTAAAATTTTAAATCATCAAAATATTTTACTCATATGTTATAGTGATCATTTTTTATATATTTTGTTGGTTTTAAAAAATAAAAATAAAAGAATAGATGTAAAATTATCACTATTTTAAATTGTCACTAATTATTTTAAAAAAAATTAATTTTACAAAAATATTTTTGATAATGACAGATTATGATATCATTAATACAAAGAATAAAAAAAACTAAAAAAATCTTTTCAAAAATTTAAAAGATTAATAAAAATAAATTCTTTTGAAAAATATAAAAAAAATTTAAAAGATTAAAAATATATTTAATTTTTTTATTAACAATAAAGTGGATGTACACTATAATCCTCCCCGTTCTAGTGGAGTGACTCTAATGGATTTGCGTTAAGAGGATTGGTCCCTATGATTCTTTCACGGATATTGTGAAGGTGACATGATTGTTGATTGTTGATCCCTATTGCTTTTCATTTTTGGATTCTTCCCTTTGATGGCGTTCATTATCGGTAATTTGGTATATAGTTTTTCTTGGGGCCCTTTACCCTCTCGATCATATGCACCAAAATGAAACATAATCCATTATTTTTATGACTTTAATTTCTTTTTATCTATTATCAGTGTTAAATTTTTATACTAGAGTAAAAATTATATGATAAATATGACTTTGACGGTATTATTTTAAGTTGCAGTACTTATTATTATTTAATAAATTTATTGTATATAACGATTTGTGATTGATGATATAATAAATTTATAGTATTTTGTGATTTATTATATATTCATCTATTTGTGAGTTTTTATTAGTATTTTTAAAAATTGTGAGTTTTTATTATAATAATTAATTAATGTGAGTTATTATTATTATTATTATAATTAATTTATTTTCTCTTTTTCTCTATCAATTAATCTACCATTCACTTTAAAATAGAATCTATAAAGGATGTAATTTTTTCAACAACACGATCGTCGTATAACGTTGAGATGTTGTGATGTTTCCAGATTCGACAACGTATATACTTTCACGAGGTGTCTCACTTAAAAAGGAAAAATAAAAACAAAATGAAAGAAGACAACGATTGTTTTGGTAGTTTTCTGCATAAAAAACATAAGTTTTAAATTTCTTTACCCCACGTTTTTATCTTTAATTTCCAATTTTTTTTTTATATGGTAGAAAGTTTGATTGGTTCAAACGAACTTCTTAACATAAATATTTTTAAAAAATGTTGAGAAGTCAGTTTTGGAAAAATCGACTATTCAAAGTTATATTTTTATTTTATTTTTCATGCATAATTAAGACTGTGTGTTCATATATATATATATAAGAATTCACGAATTCTAGCTAATCCAACCTAGCTAGCCTAAATGCTTTGGTTTGAAACATTGAGTTGTTTTGGTATAACCCAAACCAATCAAATCAAATTTGTTAATATGACAATTTTTATTTTAATTTATTATATATTTTTCTTATATAACATTTTAAAATAAAATAAAATATTAAATAACCTAGTTCAGTTGATTAAACAGTTGTTGTAATTCTTTTTATACTTGTATTTGATTCCTACAAATTTTTAAATATATATATATATATGGAAAAACGGTCAAACACACACGACGAGTCTATGTTTTTGCCTCTCACTCATATTAAATTTCTTGTTTCGAGCTAGGTTGATTCGGTTGATTGCAGAATTTATTGTATTTTGTTTATTAGCTTTATGAGCTACGTTGATATCAACAAGCATTTTTTTTAAAACAATAAGCATAGTCCAAATAAGTCATGTCTTAACAAATAGTCGAAGTATATGATTCAAGTGTACAATGCTTATTTGTCCATCCAAAGAACAAATATCAAAATACATATTCTAATAAAAAAAATGAGTTAAAGAAAGCAACAAAAAAAAAAGAAGTCTTATACAATTATTTGAGTTTATGGAGAACCTTGTTTATTATGGTTATATTCACGGAGTAACATTTTTTTCAATTTTATCCCCACAACAATTTATTAAAATGGTAAGGAAAAATCACAATTTTTTTAAAAAAAAAATAAATCTTTGTTTCCAAAGACCTAACCCAACTTGTTATTTATCAAGCTGGTTCGATTTGAATTTAATAGAAAAATTAAATAACATTTACTCAATTTAATCCTAATTATTTTGGTTAGTTCAGATAACAAGTTTTGTCAAATCCAACTCAAATTGGATTGTGAATACTAATTAAATACCCATAACACTAGCAACTTATTTCATTTTTGTCTTTATCAATTGATTGGGTTTTACCCTATCTCTTTTTTGTTGACTCTTCGAATTTGGTTTTAGCAAATAAAGAAATTATGCATTGATTCAACAAGTTAGGTCTATACAAAGTTTGATTAAAAAACAATTAATTCAATTACATTTTAGTCAAACATGTTTTTTTTTTAAAAAAAGGCATCTAAAAATTCACAATCATCCTAAATAATCCTTAAGATTTTGAATTTGTTATCTACGTTATACACTATCTATACTATTTTTAGTGATAAAGTAGTAATAGTGATCGACTCATTCAAACAAATGCATGTTTAGCTTCTAGAAGTGGAAAAAATAATTAATATTACATTAACAAGTTAAAATGATAATTATTTTGAAATTTATTTTTTTCTTACACAATAATTATTATAAGATAGGGGAGTAAAAGATAGAGCAAAGTTAGCAGATAATTTTTATATGAAAAATATAATTTAAACACCTAAAAGAATAAACTGAATTGAACAAAAGTTTGGATAAATATTAACATGAAAATAACTTAGAGAATAAAGCTAATTAAAAAAGTTAGATTAAATTACATGAACCCAAGGATTTTTTTTTACTTATTACACTTTATATCTTTCGTTTTGTAACTCTACCAAAAAAATTTCCTAATTTAAGTTGTTTCATATAACATCGAGCATCCTTCTCATTCACACGCAATTTATCTTTTGTGCAAATTCTTTCAATTTATCATTTTCAATATGTTTGATTCTAACTTAAATTTTATACTTTTAAAATAGAAATTATCAATAAATAAAAATAATAATGTATCAAAATATAAATTATTATTATAAATATAATTTTTTTGTTGAAAAAATATTTTTTATTATAGATTTTAATCAATCCTATGATTTAACATATATGCCTTATAGGGAAATATTGTTATATTATTTAATAATATGATATTTTATATTTTAATTAAAAAATTATTTTAAATTTATACATTTTAAGAGGTAATAAACTTTCATATGTCAAAACCAAATATTATTACATTTTAATTAATTCATTATTGAAATTTCACTTTAAGATTAAGAATAGCTTAAAATAAAGTAATATTTTTAAGGACAAATATTGTTACTCTAATGTACTTTAACGAATGGACATTTTTCAAGAGAGAGAACAAGAGAATGAAAGGCTTAAATATTTATTGATAATTGAAACAAAATGAGTTTTTGTTTCAAACTAATCAATGGCACATGGGAAGAGACATATCGATCGATCTTCTCCATATTTGATGCCATGCATAACAACATGAAATTAGTATAAAAAGAAAAAAAAAGTGCCAACCATGAAATATGATGGAGATAAGATTAAGTGATGCTTAAATCAGTTCTTTGAGTTCATGTTCTTCTTAGTTCTTTGAGTTCATGTTCTTCTTCACTGCCTCCGCATTATCTTTGACGTATTCAGCTGATTCTTTAGTCTTTCCTACCACGGTGTCTGCAGCCCTATTGACTGTGTTCTTACTGGATTCCCATGCCTCTTGCATTTTCTGATTTGCTTTACCAGCCACCTCATTTGTCTTGTTAGCCACCTGTTTGAATGTTAAAGATCAATTAGTGTTAAAAAAAATAGTGTATATGAATTAAATTTTTAGTATAAGTGTGAAACATTTAACAAATTAAGTTTTAATATTATAGTGTATTCTTCCTTTCAATTTGGCTTTATTTATTTTAACAATGTATTCATCAATTTTTGTTTCTAAATCCGTATCTTCCATTAAAGCTAATCATATATTTAAGTCAGATAAGATTATTATGCATGACAAAACTTTCTCCTTCAAGTATTTAAAATAACTGTATGTTGAGAATTCGAACTTGAAATCTTTAGTTAAATTAAAATAATCCAATGTCAATTAACCTACATGTTTGATGATAGTATTCATCAACTTTGTCAATAAATAATATATGCTAAAATAGTGAAGATCTTTATTGAAATTCTTCTTTTCAATCACTTTTTTTATACATAATTAAACTCTAGACCTTATTCAAAATATTTGAGTCCAGTTTTACTCTAATGAATAACTCGGTTGGTTAATTAGACTTTGTTTGATTTTATGAGTTGGCTACACTCATAAATATTTTCTAGCTCTACCCATAAGTGTGACCATGCATTGATATATTGTCACTAGTAATATTACATTTTCCGCTGTGGTGTAAGCCTTGTCTTGCGCTTCGTTCAAACTGTTATTGACTGTCTCACTAGCTCCTTGTGTGGTGCCTTCAGCGGTTGCGGGGCCCTCTCTTGGAACCTACAAATTAAGATAGTAGAATTGGCCAAGACAAAAGATTTTGGAAAGAATATAATAATATATAAACCGGAAAATATAATAATTAGACTACAAGACATATTCAACTTTCTTTTTCTATTTTCCCCAAATTAGTTAATCACAGACACATGCATATTACATATATGTGTGTATATATATGTATACACAAATTTGAATTATTTACTTGGATAGGTCTAGGTGTAGCAGCTGCGAAAACCCTAGGATTCCAGGCACGAGTCCTAGCAATTGCTGCTCCAACATGGCCAAACTTTGCGAGGGATGTGGCTAGGGTGAAGCTTGCCATTGTCTTGTGTCTTGAAATTACTTTATAATTTATTTTCTCTGTTAGGGAATTGTATAAGATTTTGTTGTATTGTAAATCATTATGAATATGTATATATAGTGCTACTCAGCGGTTTGTTCGGGTGACGAGTAATTCACGCCCGCTGGTGGTACGGTAGAAAAAAAGAGACTCATGATTAATGGTCTTAAAGACCCGGTCTTATAGGACAGTTAATTAGCTACTTGTAAGAAAAATGCATTGCCAAAAAGGCAAACTTTTTTCTTTTACTTCTTGTCTTGAAAATATAAAAAAAAAAATTAAAATCAATAAGAGTACTACGTATATATTTTTGTATGGCGTGACTGGTATAATATAATAATTAATTAATTATAATTGTGGAGGTATACTAATTAGTGGCCCAATAAAAAATTTCAAAGACATTAAACGAAGAACTCAAAAGTGTGGAGGTATACTTTTCTCAAAACTCCATGGAGGCTTGTACAATTTTTTCAATTTCACCATCAAACTATTATTCAAAATTCTCAAATTGACGCTCGAAACCTCTGCAGGCAGTTGTAATACGCGCTTGTTGTAATATGCTCATTTGCAGCCAACTCATCCGTAACTTTATTATTCATTTTAGACACCTAATAATCATAGTAAAGACATCATTACCTACCATTTTTTTATACTTACCAATTCTCTTAATAACCTCATTCTCCCACCATTAATTATCATTATATTGAACTCATATCCACAAAATCTAAATTAACAAAAGTTAAAAGATAGAGCAAAGCTAGCAGATAATGTTTGATATGAAAAAAAAATTTTGCCTAAATTACAATAATTTTGGTCTCTTTTGTTTTTTTATCTGTAATTTTTGTCTTTATAATTTTTTCACATTTTAGTTTCCACATTTTAAAAAATTTGTAATTTTGATTCAATCATCAATTTTTTTTATATTTTAATTGATTAAAAATTTATTTCTTAATGGTACCGTAAATAATTTGTTAGATCAAGGATACAATTGAAAAAAAATAAACATATACAAATTTAATGATTAACTAAAAAATTATAGATTTTTTAATTTGTGAGATTAAATTGGGGAACAAAATCATGATAAAAAAATTAAAAGGGACTAAATTTGTTATTTAGCCAAAAAGTTAGACACGCAGAGGATTAAATTGAGTTGGAAAAAATTTAGGAAAAATATTGACATGAAGAACCAAAGTTGAAACGAAATAGACTTAGAAGATTCAAATTGTAATTTTACCTGATGAAATGTTTTGTACCTTCTTTTATGTATTATAAGGTTATTTTCAAATTGATAATTAAAGAGTGATCTTTCAAAGTGTAAAGATCAAGAAAAATGTTATCTCATCCAAGATTTTTTTTTTTTTGGCTTAATTACACATTTTACATCTTTAATTTCTTAATTTCAGCATTTTACTTGTAAGGGATTTTTTTCTTGTGTACACCCTTGGGGGTATTACCACAACTTGTGCCTAGAATGTCCTCTTGAATTTCCAACTTTCCATTATCAATTAACCTCTTCACCACGCTTCACAATCTTCAACAGAATGCTCGAGAACATCCATATGTGATCATTGGCAAGTCATATTAGGGTTGTCCCAGGCAAGTCCATGAGTTGCTAACTATATTAGACCGATTTCAAGAACGACGAAAGATCCAAAGAGCAACCCATATTAGGTCATTGTTGTTGCTTGGTTAGGCGATTTTGTGACGATTAGGAAGAGTAGTAATTATAGTTTGAACATGTGTAGGTGCATAAGTCTTTGGTACTTCCGTTCAAAAAAAAAAAAAGTCTTTGGTACTTGAATATTGTTGTCTTGGGGAGATCTTTTAGCTTCGTAGATAGCTTACTTCTCATACCTTTTTCTTAGGTGGGATGCTTTTCTTAAAGCCATCATCTACATTATTTACAGATAATTTTTCTGTTTTCATTGTCGCCTCTCAATCCTTTCTCTTGTTGTAATCAAATCGATGAAGTCTCCATATGAGGCATCAACCTAACACAAGGAGTCTCCAATGTACCTAAGAAGTACGAACATAGTTTGGATAAGTTTAAACTATGGTGTGATTGGACTTAATTGCGTCACCAGTACACTCCACCTTGTGCGAATTTTCCTATTAAAGCTTCCACATTGCTTTTCTGCATTAAATTAATTCTTTAATTGTTCCCAAATTGGAGCCACATCTATGTTGAACCAATATTGATCGACCCTCAGAATGGTCAAAGTGAATGCACCATTTCAAAGCAAGTCCTATCAACCTCTCCTCAAAAGGTTGATAAGGAATGTGACATCTGAGGATACTAAGAGGCATGAGACACAAATAAAGCAAATAGATACTAAAATGAGAGAAATCAAAATATTATGTATGTACAAGACTACATTAATGAAATGATTAACATTACACATAACAAAATAATGATGTATTTTCTTTTATGTATCATAACATAAGAATTCCAAAATTAAATATGTTTGAACTAAGGAAGTTCTGCAAGGGATAACCTAAGTTTTCTAATTAAGTAATGAGGAAAAAAGGCATTGAGAAGACATTTTTTTTGTTTGAAAGGCTAAACTATGATTTTTTTTTAAACAATTTTCTTTTGGCACAAGATGTGTCAAAGGAACACATTAATTTGTGGAGAATATAGTCAATTCTAAGAATGAACCAATGTTATAATGAACTTCTAATTTTTGTAGGTCTTCAAATGGGGTTATGCTTCCTACACTAGCCAATTTTCTTATACACCTAGCATTGCACAGTGAAATTCCATAAATACCCATTCTAAAAAGGGGTTAAGTACAGACCAAATTCTTTTTTCCCATACACCATTTAGGCTTTCTTTCTTCTCCTTCCTTCCGCCGCATCGTGCTTTGTTTTTGTTGTTCATCATCTCCTCGTTGGGCACGCTACTGTTTCATTTTTGCTTGTCATTGTTGGTCGTTCGTGGTTGTTGTGGTTGAGTGTTTTCCACCATCGTCGTCCACTTAAGTTCCTCCTTTCATTTTTAACATTGTTGTTTCGATTTATTGGATAAAAAATTAGGTGTGGTTAACGCTTACAGATTGCCAATTTGTAAGAAGGAACAATGAGGCATTTCGTAAACCTTGATATAGATTAACAATCCGTAAGAAGGAAATAGATTGGAAATCTGTAAGCTTCATACAAATTGGCAATCCGTAAGCTTCTTATGGATTGTTAATCCGTAAGCTTCTTACAGATTGTTAATCCGTATGAGTCATAAGGATTTTCAATCCGTAAGGCTCATACGAATTCCCAATCCGTACGAAGCTTACAGATTATCAATCCGTAAGCCTCATACGGATTGCCAATCTAGCCAACCTTTACCTTTTACGACTGGTTTCGCTCACAACTTAAAAGGACAACCACACTTTTTGGTGTTAGTCGTTGTCCGTACTACATCTTTGTTGAATGTTTTATACTTTCCACTCCTTTCACAACCAATTAAAATAAATGAGGTCATTTCCCTCTTTCCGGTTGTTGTGTCAGACCTTATTATCACAATTACAAAACCAATCCCATATGTAACACTACGAGCCCATTGCAATATCTCACGAGAATTAAACACCTACAAAAAATGATAATACATGTTTAATCTTCTAAAATAATTCATTTACTTACTTCCATCAAATACAATATCATATAAATACATCTGAAGTATTGAAGGCATCAGAACAATCCACTGAACACTTGTTATTTTCAAACGCAGAAGGTGCTTCGTTGTTTTCAGTCATATTAATTTCTTCAGACATAATATTGTCATACATCCACTCATCATTGTCCATCTTAACAAACAATTTAAAAAAAGTTCATTAACAAACTATACGCATAATAATAATATTCAACAAAATTACAGTGTTAATTTAATACAAATTCAATAACAAATACAATTTTATGTATTCAACAAATTTTACATAGTTGAAAAATACATTAATTAAAAAACATTTATAAAAAAAAAATAAAAACACTTATGAACAATAATTAAGAAGTCATACGGATTGTCATAGTGCTGGGTGTAGTAATAACATGCCTCCGATGAAGCTCCGACGAACCCAAACGACCCAACCACCACAAATGAACACCACCTCTGCCACCACCAAGACAGCAATGCCAAATCAAACACAAACCAAGGATCCGAAATCAAGACGCACAGCTGAAGCTAAAGAACAATCGAGATCCAGCTGCAAATAACAAGCAAAAATGAACAAAAGCTGGTTGTATGAGTTATGAAGAAAAAGAATAAAGGAAGGGCAGTATTGAAATTACAAAAATTTATTAGATGTATTAAAAATGTGTTGGGTGTTGGAAATATAACCCCTTCAAATGCAGGAGAAGATCCTTGATCCCATCAAACCTATTAAAATTCGAGACCTTAAAATACTTAAGAGAATATAGTTGCCCCAATGGGGAACAACTCTTCCATTTTGAGTGATCCATAAACACCCATAATATACTTTGCATGGCCTTTAATCTTATCGTGTTATTAGCCATATAACAAGCTATATATAATGCCTGCACTTTAATGTTATCACGATTTTGAGTGATCCATTGTAAGCACCCACAAGTTACTATATATATGTGTGTGTGTTTGTTTTTAGTTAAATATATACATTTATTTTTTTAGTATGAATGTATTAACAATATAAAATTAAATAATACCTTAAAATACACAATAATGTGATTTGCTAATGCATTTATACTTAAAAAAAATAAGAGTGTATCCGTTAATAAATGCTTATGAAATATATATATATATATATATATATATATATATATATATATATATATTCTGCCCTATTTATTGGATTTTGTACAAAACGAATCTATCATCAATGTAAGACAATAAGAATCCTAATCTAGGATACATCGTATGCAATGTACAAATTACTTTTGGACCTCCATTTGAGGTTGTTCCTAAGGAATTGTAACCAATAATGGTAAGTTTTTTATTCTTTTATCTGACACATATATGCTTGATAATTTTGTTGTGTATTATATTGTCAGAATGTGGACTATGAGTACAAGGCAATAATTGCTTGATTTCTGTGCTTATATGTATTTATTAATGTCACCAGGTAATGGTGAGAAGTTGGGTTCAGATTGATCGCATACAATGACTTCGCCTCGGCAAGGGAGCTTCCATTCATATATATATTTTAAGTGATGAAAAATTAGACAATTATGAGAAATTTCCAAGAATTCATAAGCTTTTCAAAGCACACTTAGTAGTTAATAATTTTGGACTTCGTACTCTAATGTGTGTTCAACAATTACCTTCGGTTTTAAAATTTGTAGACCGATTTCATGGTTAGCTTTGCTTTGGTTATTGAATATATTTGGAACCCTAGGCATCATTTGATTAAATTGATTAATCAAGCACTTTTTCCATAATTTTTTTATTAAATGAAAGTTTATTCGTAAACAAGATTGTGCATCATATTAAATAAGATAGAAGAGGTTTTTTCCGTCTATGATTATAAATATCTATTATGGAAAATATTATAATTTTATTTGGAAATATTTATAACTTAGAAACATTAGTTATTAAATGCATCGTAAGGTATGTCTCAACTAGGAAGAAAATCTTATCATAATCAATCCTCTTTTGTTGTGTGTATCCTTTTGTTACTAGGCGAGCCTTAAACTTTTTCCCTTCTTTTTCTGATACGGGAGGTTTCCTCTTGTACACCTATTTGCAACATATGACTCTCTTGTCCACAGGAAGCTCAACTAGCCCTCATATCTGATTCTTCTGCAAAGACTCCATATCCTCCAACATAGCACCCATCCATTTGTCTTTCTTCAGGCTGTTCATAGCCTCTTGAAAGGTATAAGGATCTCCAGCACTAGTCAGAAGTGCAAAAACTGCCAATTTAGTTCATTCTTCAAACCCATATAGAACAATGGGTTGAATGGTGTGCCGATCTCTATCCTTGACAAGATTGTACTTTTGATGCGGTCCACCTAGACTCACAAATTTAGGCTCAGGTTTGGGTGTCGCCTTAGGTCTTGGACTGCATAGTTCTGCGCTCTCAAGAATTACCGAGAAGTGCTCGAGGTCCACCTGAATCTCCATGGAGTTAAGGGAAGTGCCATTAGACACTGACATGGTTGTATCAACTATCTCTAGCAACATGGACAGCTCATCAAACACTACATCCATGTTAATCACCATCTTCTTAGAAATTGGATCCCAAAACTTGAACCCTTTCACACCTTTGGAATACAAAAACACACTTTTTTTTTTTTTTACTTTGGATCAAGTTTAGATCTCTCCTCACTAGAAAAATGCACAAAAGTAGGACACCCAAATATTTTCAAATTATTAAAATCAACAGGGTTACCTGTCCAAAGTTCCCCTGCAACTTTCTCAACTGATGATGCTCGTGGTAATCGATTAAGTAGGTAGTATGCCATATTCATTGCTTATGGCCAAAAACCTTTAGAAAGGCCAGCTTGCAACCTTAGACATTAGACCTTTTCCGTAAGGGACTTATTCATTCTCTCTGAAACAACATTCTGTTAAGGTGTTTTTTGTACTAAGAAATGTCTCTTAATGCCATGTTCCTAATAGAATTTTTGGAACCGTGAGTCTGTGTATTTTGTACCATTATCAGATCTCAAGTACTTGATCTTTCTATCTGTCTGGTTCTCCACCTCAGCCTTCACAACTTGAACTTTTCAAAGACTTCAAATTTTTGTTTCATGAAGTACACCTAAACCTTGAGAGAAAAAACATCAATGAATTTCACAAAATAGTAAGAATTACCCAAGAACGAATCTCTAGTAAGACCCCACACATCAGTATGCACATAATCTAGAATCCCCTTGGTGGTATGTTCCACAACTTTAAATTTCATTATGGTTTGTTTTCCAAGCACACAATACTCACACAAGTCAAACTTGTAACTCATTTCAAGAGTCCTTACTTATGAAGCTCTACCATCCCATGCTCACTGAAATGACCCAAACGCAGGTGCAACTCAACAGAGGCGACTTTGCCCTACAATTGTGCTCCCCAACAGTCTACAAATGTTTCTTACAGTTTGTTGTGCTTTCATCACAATCAACACCCATTTACACACTCTGAGGGTATCTCAATATCCATAAGTTCTGTAACTGAAACCATTGGCCTATAAGGTACCAAGTGACATCATTTTTTTCCTTAATTTAGGGATATGTCAGACATGACACAATGTTCTCACTCCACCATCATCCATAGCAATATGTACATGTCTCATTCCAACAACAACACACGCTTTATCGTTACCCATATAGACATTGCCAAAATTGCCTAACCTGTATGTGGTGAACTAGTCCATATTGGGAGTCATATGGTAAGAACATCAAGAATCCATGCATCTGTCAACTGACTACATGAACCAAAGAGAACATCTTTCTTGCTGTAGTAGACATCTCCCTCAATGTAATAGTCTAAATCATCAATCTCTACCACATTTGTTGAGCGAGATGTTCTTTTACCAGATTTCTTCAACTCTGGGCAATCCCTATTGAAATGCCCTTTTCGATTGCATTTGTAGCTCCCCATTGTTTTCTTGTGTTCTCTGGACTTGGACTTCTTTCTCTATCTACCACCAGAACCCTCGTCTTATGTCCTTCCACGTTCCTGTTTCTCCTTCACATACAGATCATCGCCTTGCAAACTCCCTATTGCATCCTGTCTCCATTGAGAGTGAGACATAAGTGCAGCCTATATCACCTCCAGACTGATTGAGTTTTTCCCATATGTTAAGGCTGTCACTAAATGTTCGTAAAAAGAAAGCAAAGAACACAACAAAATACATGTCTTATCTTCATCCTCAAACTTTACATCCAGCCTTGCTAGATCACTAATAATTTGATTTAAGCCATTCACATGATGTTTGAGATCTGAATCCTTCTGCATCTTCAGCCCATACAGTTTCTTCTTTAGATACAATTTGTTCGTCAATGATTTCGAAATGTATTGACTCTCCAATTTCTTCCATACCTCCCTCAGAGACATCAACTCCATCACATGATAGAAAACCTCGTCTGCCAAACATAAGTGTATGGTTGTCACGACCCTTTTTTGCAACTCCTCCCAATCCAAAACCTCCATATTATTAGGCTTTGATTCGCGCAACGCCTTCAAAATACTTTATTGAACCAACAAATCCTTAACTCACCTTTTGTCACAATCTGAAATTTCCAGTTCCATCAAACTTCCCCACTTCGAATTTGGCCCCAAAGTTAAGTGTCATTTGATACCAGTTGCTAGCAATAGCAACCAAAATTCTAAAGGGTATGAGAGAAATCACACACATACACAAACACAAGAGATTTATCGAGGTTCGACAAGTGTGCCTACATCCTCGAGAGCAAAGCGATTGTTTCTATTTCTTATTCATAAACAATAATGTTACATCACAATCTATAATATTATGAAATATCGTGGGCTTTACCAACACCCCCAACCCACTTTGTAACAACAAGTGTTCTTTACGCTATACTCTATCATTTTGTTTGATCCATAAAATATGAGCAATTTACAACAATCTCCACCTTGGCGAATATTTGGCCGCGTGGAAGATAAATAATAAATCCACCTTGGTCTCCTGGGTTTGGGGGTCCTATCACTTCTAGCATTCGACAACATTCAACAAGTCCAAACAATGCTTGAACTTGTCAGTTGTGGCCGCCTTGATTAACATATCAATTGCATTATCTAAAGTGTAAACCATCTTAAGCAAAATCTGACTAGATGTTAACTCCATAATCTTGTGGAACCTCATATCAATATGCTTAATTTTAGCATGATACACTCAATTATTTGCCAAGTTAATATCACTCTGCTATCACAATGCAACCAAACTCCACCTTGCTCAATGTTTAGCTCCTTCACTAGCCTTACTAACCACACAACTTCATTGCTAACCTCTGCTACCACCATAGACTCTGCTTCAGTTGTTAACATTGCCACAAGAGATTGCATAATGAATTTCCAACAAACAGGCCCACCTGCAAGAGACTTGTTGTCATCCAGATCACCAGCATAACCAAAATCCCATATCCTACAACTAAAGGATCACCCTCCTGACTACCAAACATAATATCATGACCTGTTGTACCCTTTAGTACCTCAAGATCCAAACTTGGCTTAATGCATGTGCCAAATCCAATCTAATGCACACCATAGCATACCGCAAGCAATTAATTGCATTTGCATAGGGAGCCTTTGACATGTACTCCAACTCAGCATTTGTCTTCTGACATTTATTTACATAAATCTTAAAGTGTTTTGCCAATGGAGTACTCACAGGCTTCGCATTGCTCATGTTGAACTTGTCTAGCACCTTCTCAACATAACCCTGTTGTGAGAGCCATAACTGTTTGGATTTCCTATACCTGTGAATCTCCATCCTGTGAATCTTCTTGGGGACCCATGTCCTTCATGTCAAACTCATTGCTCAATAGTGATTTCAACTCATTCATATCACGCAAATGATTACCAACAATCAATATATCATCAACATATAGTAGCAAAAAAATAAAAGGCTAAGCATCATATAAGTGAAGACAAGACTCTTAAACCTGAGTCTTTAGGTTTTGGGTTAAAGTGTAGTGACAAGTTCACTTATATGGTTGTTCACAGTCCATTGATGTAAATCTCTCCGATATTATCCCCCCTCAATTTCCCAACAATTGGTATCAGAGTCGACGTTTCAACTTAGTGATCGGCTCAGACGAGTAAGATGGTGGCGAAGAATCTATAGACATGGAGATCCCTTGTATCGAAAGTCTTTCTAGCAAGTGAGTTTATGCATGGAGGCCAGGCAGCGGGTCTCGCAGGTGTTGCGGCGATGAAACGTACAAAGCATGTTGGCAACAATGGCCAGACGACCAGGATAGCTACGATTAAGCTCTAAGGGTTATCATTGGATACCTGCTCAAGGGGGAAGCTACCATGTGAAAGATACTCACGCTTGAAGCAGAGATTATTGAAGTACAAGTGTGAGACAAAGTCCTACATCAAGTAAAAATGGAAAAATTGAGTACCATATAAGTGAGAAAAAGACTCATAAACTTGAGTCTTAAGGTTTTGGATTAAGGTGTGGTGTCAAGTTCACTTATATGATTGCTCTTGGGCCATTGGTGTAAATTTCTCCGATATTTACCCCTCAATTTTCCAACAATTGATATTAGAGTCGATGGTTCGACTTGGTGATCAACTAAGATGAGTAAGATAACAGCAATAGATCCTTGGCTCAGGGATCCCTTGTATCAAAAGTCTTCCTGACAATGGGTCCAAGCGGCTTGTCCCATGAGTGAAGCGATGGTGCAAGTATCAAGAGCATGTGGACTCTAATGGCCACCATGAAAATACTCGTGGATGAAAATGACTTCCGCTCAAAGAAGAAATTACCATGTGGAAGAGACTCAAACTTGACAAGATTGTTAGAGTACAAGTATGAGATAAAATCCTACATCATGAAAGAATGAGAAGGTTGAGACCATATAAGTAAAGGCAATACCCATAAACCTAAGTTTTAAGATTTTATATTAAAGTGTGGTATCAGGTTTACTTATGTTATTACTCATTATTCATTGGTATAAATCTCTCTGATTTACCCTCCTCGGTTGCACAACAAAGATACACGATAAAAAAACAAAGGTGAAAAGATCAAACAAGAGTGTGAATATCATATCACC
The DNA here is from genome assembly GCA_013407115.1 of Glycine latifolia. Lineage (NCBI taxonomy): Eukaryota > Viridiplantae > Streptophyta > Magnoliopsida > Fabales > Fabaceae > Glycine > Glycine latifolia. The sequence goes on from CM023958.1 coordinate 34,890,887, forward strand.
TAAAACTTTTTTTATTTAGAGTTAGACCAAAACTATAGCAACCCAATTATATTTTGTGTCATGTTATGCACCCAGTCAATAGAAGATCATATCACCTAAAACTTTTCTTATATAATTTATATCGCATGAAATGTAACTTAACCTAAAGCCATTCATGATTTTTTATGCATGGCCTATTATTATCCACAATTACTTAGAACATCGAGACAAATTATAGTTGGGTTGCTATAGTTTCTTATGCATGGCCTAAACTCAAATTCTAAAATGATATAAGAACTCAAACCCAATTCGACCACTAGTTATCAGGTGGTTATTGATGTTCAGCCTTGCAACTTACACTAAAGAATTCCTATCCTCAACATGAGGGAAAAGTGTTAGAGATCTCACATTGACCATTGATATAACCAAGATAGTATATATAAATAGGAGGAAATTGTCATCCCATGAGCAAATTTTTGGGTTGAGTTGGTATCAAACCCAAATTCTATGATGACAATAGAGAATAAATGAGAATCTAGAAAAAAATTTAAAAGAAATAGGTGGAACTTACTATGTATGATGATGATGAAAAAAATGAATAAAAAATATATAAAAATCTTTCTTTTTGCTCAAGTTACTGGTTTCCAAATATGATATTGGTTTGCAGAAGCAATTCAAATCATGTTCTAAAAATTGTTTCCTTTGTCATTTGTGAGTGAATTAGTTTGTAAACATCAAAGCATGTATTCTCTTTTTTTAGAGAGGTTATAAAGAAACAAAGATAGACTCGGAATTCTGTTCAAAGACCAATTATTGACAAAGCAAGACAAAGCATTTATTCAATTGTAACAAAGCCAATAAGTACTCATTTTATTCAGCCTTTAGTCTAACTGCGTCAGGTAAAATGTAAGCTTAGTTCACTACAAACTGGAAAAATGGCAGATATAAATTAGTTAAATAAAATAAAGAAATATAGAAGCCAATAAGGCAATAACCTCCACTCCTACAGGAGTCATCAAGCTCGGCAGCTTCAACCAGATCTAACTGACTTCCAGAGCTTGACCCACTCTTCCATGGCTTCAGCAGCCGTCGAAAACATAGGATCAACCTTCCCCAGTTGCTCCTTCACTGTTTTGGCCATCTCGACCACACAATCCTCTGCTGTAGATGCTGATTGTGGCAACCTTAATGACTGAAAGAAAGGAACAACGTCCTCCATCAATTTCACCCCTTCCCACTCTTTCTTCAAGCTTTGTATTGCATCACCCCTTTCTGTTCTCCAAACATAAGGTAACCCACTTTTTACACCAAGGCCTAGGTGATCACATATAACTTTCACACACATTCCACACCATATATCTTCCATAGTTTCCCACCTAAATTTCCCTTCCCCTGCCAGCCTCAAAGCTGGGACTAATGCTGGACCAACAGCTTCACGGTTAAAGGCAATGTTGATTCCACTCACAGGCACCATGGCTCTCGAAGGAACAGTCACAACTGCATCAACATATCGCAAATTCCTCTGTCCTGGCTTGAGAGCTTGTGTTGGAGCATCAAGGTCGGCCAGATTGAGCCATAACCCACATGACAGAGCACAATCAACCCCACTTCGCAGGCTAAATGGGTACCCGCGAACAAAATCTGCACCTTTACAAAATGGATCATACAAAGTATTAAAGAAGAAAGGGGTGGCAGGAGTCTGAAGGTTCACAATATGCTGAGCCACAGCATCCACCAGTACCCCTGAATTATCTTTTGCAGGAACACAATCATCATCAATGCAGACAACATACTTTTTCCGTGAAATTAGGAAGCCAAAATATCTACAAGAGTAGCCAGAGAAGCGAACAGAAGTGGAAGAACCTACCACTCGCTCAATCTCAGACTTTGTATACACATCCACACTGAAGCCTTCAGGAATTCGAAGTTCCTCCTTGAGATCAGGATCTTTTATTATTATCAGGTGAAAACGGGAGAAAATTGGCTTCCATTCATTCATAAAAGTTGTAAGATCAGAGTGCAGCGCACCAATCACAATGTCCACTTCATTATCGTTGATAACTGCTTGAGACATCTTGCAAGGTACAGAATACAGACTATCTCACAAACTAAAAGTCTGGTTTTGCCTCAGAACACCCTGTACATAGATATTCAAAGGTCAGAAAACGAACCTTTGCCACTACAGGAACAGCTACTGTAAGGTATTAGATGAAATCTTAAAATAACTCACTGGTGGGAATCACAGGGGTCAAAATATGTTGGATATTGAGTGCCTGAACAAATGAGAGGACTTCATCCTTACCAGTTGCTATAAAAAGTCTCAGAACTTTCTCAGTCAGCTTCCCAGCCTTCAATATTCTCTGTCCATGAAAATTAAGTAATGCAATGAGGATGCTGAACGATAATGACAGAATAAAATAAAACTTCAGGGTAGAACGAAAGAACCATCACTCATAATTATATAGACGACAAAAGGATTGAAACCAGATCCATAATATTTGACATTCCCATCCCCAATTAATTATGAAACACGAGTCCCAAATTCCACAAAAAAACTTGTAAAAAAGCCTCACTTGTTGGATCCAGTTAAGAAGTAAGAACCAAATCAACATTTACAGCAACAGGGATAAACAATTTTCAAAATTTGATATCCCAAACAAGAAAGCAGAAAGTAAAGGAAAATCTGAGTCTAGGAAATCCCCATCAAACCCTCCTCCCAAAAAAAGATCAAACAACATAACTATATCAATTCAATCTTGTACCAGTGAGAATTGAGATTTGTTTCATAATTTGCTGAGCATGAGTCCTCGGGATTTTCAAAAAGTACAAAACTTATACGCAATTCCTTATGTACTTTCGGTATTGTTCTCTAATCAGAATTGGAATCTCACCTCAACAATTCATGTAACAATGCTTTCTATAAACCAACAGCATAGGGTAAAAATAAAATGAAACTAAGATTTTGAAAGGAGAACATTGCTTAAAGAACTACATCTAAGTTTCTTTTTATTCTTTCCTTTCAAAAAATGATAAAACAAGGCAAAAGAGTTTGCAGCTGCAGAACCTTTCAATGATACGAATGCAACAACATCAATCTACGAGCAAGCCTTGATTTTTAAGGGAGATCTAAAGAAGAGACGTTAATAAAAGCAAAAGGGCATGTCGCAATCAATCAGAAGAATCAAGAAGAGAAGAAAAAAAAAAAGGTATGCAAGTACAACCTTAGTTAACTACGAAGTACGAGAGAGAAAAAGAAAAAAAGAGATGCAGTGGTACTCGTACCAGGAAGAGGTCGAGGAGGATGTGATCAGGGATATGGGAGAGATCGGAGATGTCGGAGAGATTAAAGACGGCAGAGTCAATGGTGAGAGACAAGAGCGATGACGGTGTTTTTGTTCTCATTCATTCACCTCACTCATCCCTAAATAATAATAATAATAAAGAAGCTAAAGGCTACTATTGCGCCCCCTCTCTCGCTGATTACAGAATTGGTCCCAACAACACAACACAAGGGGAAGGGAGAAGGGCACCAGATCCTTGAATCTCTCTTGTAACAAGAAGAGAGAAAACACGAAATTGATAATAACAAACAGAAAAGTAAAAAAGTTATGCCTGCTTCGGCTTTTCTCTTCACACGCTTCTCTCTCTCTTTCTCCCGTGCCATGTGCCGTATGCCAATAATACAACGCTCCGGCTTGGGCCTGCTTTTCCAACTCGGACTCTAGACAAGGAGCCTTTTTTATTTATTTATGGAGTTGTTGTGATGTGAGAAATTCATACATGCTTTCATTCATGGCTTAATACTTAATTTAGTCCTCAAGTTTTATTAAAATATTCAGTTGGATTCTTATATTTTTTTTTTAAATAATTAGGTTCTCAAGTTTTTAAAAATGTATCAGTGTTACCATTTTTGTCAATTTTGATTGACTTCATTATTAATCTCTTCATCTCCATCAACCTCTCATTCTCCATAAAGATTTCAACTGTTGCATCGTTCAAAAGTCCTCACCAAAATAGTGCACCTCATCTCCTACCTCACTCCACACCTCAGTCTTTCACCATTGTCATTGACCTAATGCTCCTGCATGCAAGAGTCGATTCTTATTGAAATCAGGTCACGTTGACTTGCAAAGGAGATTCAACTATATATCCAATTTGTGACAACTAAAAACAAAGTTATGGGGTGCGTTTTGTTCGTCTAGTGGTGGGGAGCAAAATCTCTAGATTAATTTTTGAATACGTTGAATAAAGAGAGAGAAATAAAAAGAAAACCAAAAAGGATGTCACATTTGGCGCAATAAGTGCCCCTAATTGAAATTTAAAATATGTGAATTCAATTGATAACCTTAATAAAATTTACAAACCAAATTGAGCATTAAGCCTTCATCAGTCAATATTATTGTGTCTGTCGATGAACGATTAATTTCAATTAGAAAATTTGACTAATAATTTTTAGTGAAAATTTTCCTTCTAATTATATTTTTTTCATCCACAAAGCTAAAAAAATAGAATAAAAATATACAGTTAATATAATGATGAATAATTAAATAAATGAACAACACTTTTTGGCCAAAATATAAATTAAATAATCTACCTGAAGATGTAGATGCCATTAGATTCAAGAGTGATAGAGAATAGATATAGAAAGTATAAAAAAGAAATTTAAAAAAAATAAGTTTAGATAAGCCATCTGTTAATAATTTGGAAGAAAAAAAACTAATTTGGAAGTAAATAAAATAAAACTTCTAATAATTTATCTCTTTATTAATTTACTTTACTTTCATCTTTATTTTCCCTTGACATGTAAGTTCATATGAATGTAACCAAAAAGTTGATGTAATTGTTTAAGATTTTATTGTGTTTACTTATAGAACGATTTATTAAAATAATTCAATTTCAATTGTATGTAAAATTTCCTTGAGTCAGTGTTAGTCATACACCACGGGCGAGATTAGTCTTTGACTCAATGAGTTAGAAGTAATGGTGGATCCAAACTTAGATGACAGGGGGCCAATCGTAAAAAATAAATTTTACCTAACAAATATATATAATTGATTTGTACACAAAATATTCATAAATTGATATTCCAAAACGTTAATTACATTAATAATCTATCAAAACGCGAAACATTTTTCTTGCATATCACGAAAATCATCTATAATTGAATTCAAGGGGAGCAAGGAATGGGTGCATTTTAATCATCCTATGAAGGGAAAAAAACCCAAAACCAATTTTACCAAAGGTTTGATAAAAAAAAGGAAAATAAAACATAAAGAACAAACCATATTTGGGCAACAATATGCTAGATCACTTTTTTTGGCAAATTCTCTTTCATTTTTGAAAGAAAATCAAGTTTTAGCATAGGACTTGCTTGAAATTGGTTTATCTACGAAAGCCCTCAATTGATTTCAAAATTGTTGACCAATAAGCGAGCAATCAGGAGAAAACAAAAGAGAAACATGTTTCTTTTGCGCAACAATTTTGCGAACAATTGATTTTTACAGTTACTCAAGTTTAAGCATGGTTTTTGCTTGAAATTGATTGATCTACAAGAGTACTCAATCAATTTTGCAAAAAAGAATTCAATGGAGCAAAATCAAACGTAAAAGGGGGAAAATCCCTTTTAACCTTTTATGTTGGGAGTAAGGTTTTGGGATCCAATTTTTAACCTATTTCAAACTTAATTGCAATAAGTCCATGGGAGGGAGAAGAATATATAGGGAAGAGGAGAAAAGAAATTATGTGAGGAAAGCTACGATCGCAATGGTAAAGAATGGGGGAAGAAAAAATCGAAGAAATCTTCAAGGGTGACAAAATAGTCCATTGACTTCTAGCTAAGAAATAAGTTCATCCTTCTCATTCTGGTGACTATGCAACATGTATTCATTTCTCATGACAATTGGGTTCAAAAGCATCACATATACAAAATTGTGAGATTTAATGGTGGAGAGTTAATAGAAGGATAATTTTATCGTACTTTTTCAACATTGAGGGACTAAAAATTAATTTTTTATCTTTTAGTAGTTGAAGTGTTGCATTTGACACTTGCAAGGACTAAAATAAATATTTAAGCTTAATTATTTGACATAATTTTAGTAAGGTCTACTAGAAGCGTTGACGAAATGAAAGAAAAGGCAAACTCGAAGACTTTATGATCAACATCATCACGAAGACTGTGTTTAGCTAGCAAGATGAAATCAGTAACCTGGTTCTTCCTTGGGTGTGTAAGTGTAAGTCAAGAGTTTTGCTAAATGAGGTTGACAAAGGGAAATTAGTGATAGGTGGATGAAAGTTAATAACAAATGAGATCAATGGCCATTTGGAAGTTTAATTCCATGTGAATATTCCTATATCCATGTGGCCATGCTAGACGAAAGTCATGTAATAATGCTCAAAGTTTCTACATGCATAATTAATCATTTTTCCCAAGGTCATGGTGAAGACCAAAACAAAAATTTTGCAACATGATATTTAATAGCTTCAACCACGATCAGCTTGTTTATTTGTTCTTCAAATTGCTCCATAACAATTGACTTTAATCCAAGGTACAACCAATAGATCACTTATTGATCCAGTTGACCCAATATATATATTAAAAATTGAAATATATAATATACTTAACAAAATGTGATCAATTTATTTTTATACTCCAAAATTAATTTCATTGTCATGATCAAACTATAAATATTATATAATCATTTATTACTATAAATAATTTCGTAGGTATTATCATTAAATAACTAAGGAAACTCTTATTTTTCAGGATTAAATACAAAAGTTATTGGATGACCATAAATAAGTTTAGTAAAGATATATAAAACATATAAATATTACATCATATCATAATCAATATGATAATAATTAGTTATTATATATTGTTACCAAAATAAAAAAATATATTATAAGAGCATATTATATGTCATTCAATAAGTAGTTATTAACAATTTAACATGTTATGGAAACTCGGAAAAAAAAATCTCAACCAGGACAAGTGGGACCATTTTGGTCTAGGTCATTGAATTTCATCAAACTAAGTTAAACCAAACTGGATCACTTACATTTCCTATCTTGCGTCTTGATTGGAATGCCCTGGACATTGAGTCCCAATGCAATTGGTCGGGCCTATTCAATTTTAATAACTATAGTCACAAGCTTTCATTACCTCTTTGACATCACATTGTACCTTGTGAACCACCCAAATGGAGGCATGTGATTTGCTGCCAAGATTTACTCATTTCTATTTGTCCATAACGCATTAAGTGCAACTCCAAATATAAGACACAATTTACGCTCTAGAGGCTCATTTGCTTGCAAATTATTAGTTAGTTGTTAATGCAAATTTTCATTAAAGAAATATTGGTCAATTTCGTTCTCCACCAAAGTGTACCAAATCTCTTTGGAAAATAGTAATCTCTAAGAGAATGTATACTTGTTTTCATTCTATTAGGGAACCTATTGGATCACTTGGGTGACATGTGTTTATTACTTATTTGCACTTAACTGAATTGTAAATAAGCAATTATAGGCCAGATTCAAAAGAAAAATGTTGTACCTATCAAAACTTTTTAAATGCCAAATTAATTGGTATATGGAAGCTTTGAGATGATAATTGTGACTACAAATACCCTCATAGTCAGAGTATACAGAGAATATACTATCCTTAGTTACCCTGTAAGCAATGCAATCATAATGTTATTAGGTGAAGGAGGAGCAAGAGCTTAAATTCTATACACAAAGTGCCTAGAAATGCTCGATGATAGGGAATTAAAGTCCCAATTTTCGTCTCCATCAGTGTAATCAATGAGCTTACTCAGCTTAGTATTGCAGTGAACTCCTTTAGTTTTAGGCACATGATCAAGAAGCTTATTGAAATTAAGGATCCAAGTGTCCTTCCAAAATAGATGCTTCTACCATTATCAACCTTCCAATTAAAATTATTTTGAATATAACACTAACTTCTATAATTGCCTTTCCAAAAAATTGATGCTTCCTTGGTTTCAACAACTTTAGGAATGATGTCTTGCCGGCCTACACTTATCCTTAACAATTTGAACCCAATGCACTTCCTTCTTTGTACACAAATCAATCCCAAAAAATCATTATTAAAGTTTATATGTATTCGTGTATATCTACACACATTTTCAAGCTAAAGACTTTTGCTTTTGCTTGACAAATCTCTAGCCATGCCACTGTTTGTGTTCTTCGTTTATTAGTAAGATCTCTCTAAACAAAATATTTGCAATATTTATCCAATTTCTCAAATATGTTCCTAGCCCTCTAGGTAACCACATAGAGTGAACAAAATAGCTAAAAAGGGCTTGAATATTTGCTTTGAAAAGGAGGAGTTAACCTGCCATAGAAAGGTGTCAGGCTTAAAACCTACTACTAATATGTTTGGATCATATTCAACTTTTCCATAATCAATTCCAAAAACAAATTAGAAGTCAAAATAATAAATAGTTACTTTCAATTTTTCACCATGATTTTAGGTCTCAGAAGCAATTTTGATAGCTATCCAAACATATTATAAGTCTTTTAGAAGTCTTTTGAATGTTGCTACTAAAAGTGTTTCATTCTACTGTCTTGTTGAATTAAAATAACTCCTAAATATTTTTTAGGTCAATAGTCATGAAAATACCCAAAGCTATAACAAGATGATTGCGAACATTCCAATTAACATTTTTGGAAAAACAAGACTATGGTTTTTAAGGGATCAACTTTGCGGCCAAAACTCAAGCAAGACAAATTTAGACAAGTTTTAATTATCTCCACTTGTTACATGTTAGCTTAAACAAAAAGAATACAAACGAAGATGACAAATTTTGGGGTTACCTTTAGACAAGCTAATAAGTCTTCATCTTCCATACGCTTAACTGCCAATTGAATAACTTGTACTATTAAGGGTTAATATATCTTTGACAACTTTTTTGATTGACAATGGTTAGAAGCTAAGTAGTACAATTCTTAAATTTTGGCACATGCCTCTACCCCCATTGGATTGGAGTTGTTCAAGAACATATTTGTGTTTTTTTTTTTTTTACTGATTGGGAAGTAACGAAGAATGTTTTTCTTATCATTTTAGATAATTCATCTATTCATCATGCAATAACATTTGAAAAATCAACTAACATTACAAAATCGGTTTATTTCATAATCTTTTTTATTTATTTTTGTGCTTCTAAATAATATATTATGAATGATAGTTTTTGAAAATTCAGCAAAATAATATATTTTTTTGAAATATTAATAAATAAGTAAATCAAAGTAATTAATTTTTAATATTCAAAGTTTAGTATTTTTAGTTATTTTAATAATAAAAAGTCTATAACTTATTAGTAAGATATAATCCTGCTTCATTTTTTTAAAAAGAATTTTTGGAATTAAATATATTTTTTAGCCTTTGTAAATATAAAAGTATTCACTTTTTATTTTTTACAAATAGATTAAGTTCTTTTGTTTTCTCATTTTTAGAAATGTTATAGGTGTATTTTTTTATTTTACAAAAAGTCACCTTCTTTTGGTTTCTTATTTATGAAGATATGGCAAACATGACGTAGTTTTGTAAGAGAAACACCAATAACACACTTTTAATATATTCTTTTGAATCCAATTTTTGTTATTTACTAAAATTTAGAATTTACAAAAAAATTGTAACTTTTGATTTCTTATTTAATGAGTTTCATTAATAATTTGATAGATTTTTAATAAATTTTAACTAATAAAATATTTAACATAACCGTAATAAAAATATATACTGTTAACACTTATCATTTTATTATGAGAGTTTTTTTTAAGACTAAAAATAAACAATACCTCGTTCGTATGACTAAAAACATGCTTACTTTATTTTTATATTTTTCTGAAGTGTATATATTTTAAAAAAGAACAAATATAGAAAGGGAAAAATTAATACCGTGAAAAAAGATATTATCTTAAAAATTAAAATTTTAAACACATTGATAATTCAATTAAGTAGTATGTGAAGTTAAAAATTTATCCTTACTTTCTCCTAATTCAATTTTTCAGCAAGCCAAGCTACACTTCGGCCCTCTTACGGTGCTTCCTTCCGATTCCGCAGCCGATGGCGACTGCGGCGGCGCTCTTTTCTCGCCTCCGCCGCTCACGGCCGTCCTCCTCTCTCTCCCTCCTTTCTCCGCCACGTGTCCTCTCCTCTCCTCTCCCTCCTCCGCTTCCCGCTCCCGCATCACCTCACTCTCCAACCCTCGCCTTTCTCGACGCGTTCCGCTCACGCGCTTTCTCCACTCACTCCTCCGACAATCGCGAACCGGAGCTGAACTCATTCGGTGTCGACTCGCCGCTTAACTCGGAGCTTCTGAAAGTGATTGCTGATACCAGTGGTGGCGGCGGCGGCGAAGGCGAAGACGACGCCGTTTTCCCCGTTCGTGCCGCGATATCGATGCTCGAGTCGTTTCACGATCTTTCTGGATTTCCGTGGTAAGCTAATAGGTCTACTCTTTCTTGCTGCTAATGCTACTAAGTACTATAACGCTTGTTTATCAGTCAATTTTTCGATTCTGAACCGAACGTTCGTGTTAATCCAGTAATTGAATTTCAGGTGGTTAACTATAGTTTCATCTACTTTGGCTCTCAGAATTGTTATTCTTTGTCCTCTGATTTTATCACTTCACAAGCTTAAAACCATTGGAGAATTTTTTCCTAAATGTGAGTATCATGTGCTTTACTCGATTTAGTTCATAGCATCTCTTTGGGTAATATGTTTTATTTGGATTGGTTACTAATATTCAATTTTAATTGGAAGAAAAATTTAATAACTTAATGAATTGGTTCTGCTAGGTTGATTCATTTGAATCTCGTTTGCAAGTTATGATGCAGCTGCTGCTGATTATTATCGCTTTTTTAATATCATTTTTTGGTATAATGCTGTTTGTGTTTCAAATGTTTATTTAGAATTAGGTTATTAGTACTTTGTTAGTGCTGATTGTTCTCATTGGATTGTTGTTCACTTGTTAGCTTGGTATAAGTTACAGTCATGTAACATTATTTTCTAATCTAGCTTAGGTTGCTGTTATTTAGTTGTGTTTTTTCCTCACTTCTGTTGCATTGGATCGCGTTTTAACCTAGCTTTCACTACCACTGTGTGCAAATGTTGTGTAATAGAAATATAGATTAGATTGTGTTTTTTAGCATGTATGCACACAAGCCTCTTTGTTTCGGCATCATTCTGTTTTGTTGTGTATATGTCTGTTCTTTATCTTTAAAGCATTTTTTGTTCCTTTTTTTGTGATTAGAAAATGGGACTGGATACTTCCTTATCACCTTACCCCATACAAGAAATCTTTTTTCTTTTGTTCCATTTCTAGTTCATCTTCTTAAATTGTTATTGATATTTTTCAATTCTTAAAGTGCCTCCTCCATTCCCACCACCTTTCTCAGGAAAGAGTTATATTCGTCAGTTTCTATTCTTCCAGAAGAAGAGAAAAGCAATTGGATGTCCCTCTTATGTGTGGCCACTGGTACCATTCATTGTACAGGTGATATATCTAGCTCTTCATGGGAAACATTGCTGATGAATCCTACTAAGAGTGTGTTCCTAACATTTCTCTTCATAATTAATGTCTTGACTGAATTGCTTATCTGTTAGCTTTTATTTTGTGGTGAATAAACAAATAAACTTAGGTGGAGGAGATAAAGTTGCCCCATTCCATGGTCATGCCATGCCAAACTTGAGCAGAAGCATACAGATGACCTACCAATAAACTACCACTAGGAGCCCAAGACCTTTACTTGATGCATTTTTATCTGAGCCTACTCTCATTGGCAACTGTTAATTGACTATTGTATCCAAGGAAATTATTTTCCTTTCATTTCACTCAATTAGGGTTTATTACAATGGAACAGAGAACAAAAAGGGGATGGGAACAGATGGAAAGAGAAAAACTCATAGATAAGGTATCAGCAGGGGTGGTTAATCACTACAAGTCTGAAATGGAAATGTTGTGGGGCTGACCATCAAGTGGAGTATGAAAACATTATATTGTCAAAAAGATTCAATGGTGAAGAGACAATCTTAAAACTGTCTTCTGCTCCAGCCAAGTGCACCAAATAATTGCATAAACTTCACACTGCTACTAAAATTTGGCCTCCTTCCTGTTAGTGTTAACGGAGTTCAGAACATTTGTCATTTGGAACATTGATGTTGTAAAGAAAGTTGTAGAAACTAATTTGATTTTTTATAATCAGGAATCAGGATAAGCCGCATATGGAAGAAAAAAGTAACATGGTCATAATGCTGCTTCACAAAAGTTTCATCATAATTTTGACTTTTGGTCTTTTATTTTTCTCCAGGTTCCGTGCTTTTTCTTGTGGATGATTAGCATAAGGAAGATGTCACTGGATGGTCACCCTGGTTTTGATTGTGTAATGCACTAACTTAATAAAATGCTGTTTGGACATTGTGTATGTGCTTTATGTATCTTAATATTTTGTGAGCATAATTTACATAATTACATTATTACATTCTAATATCAATTCAATGTTTTCAATATGCCTAAAACCTCATAATTTCAACAGTAGTCTTGAGTGTTGACAGGGACAAGCATCATATGCATGCAGACACTCACTGTTGCTGAAGATTTATACTTGTTAAATATGTCGCAGGGTGGTGCTTTATGGTTCCAGAATTTAACAGAACTGTCTCATGGTTATTCAGGGTTCATCTTTCCTTTTCTGATGGCTGGTTTGCACTACGTCAATGTTCAGGTAATGGAGTACTGAATCATATACATGAGGGATATAACCATAAAAATATAGTGCTACTTATCTTTTGTTGTCTTACCCCCATATTCATGTTCATGTGCATTAAAGTCATTCTTATGAAGGCGATTTTTTTTTTTAAAATGAATCAGAGTTTATCATTCTGTTGTGGCAGCAACCCTCTTCATAAGGGTTGGATGTAGTTGAGCCAAGCTAAGTGTTTGAGAAGATATTTTAGCCTAGTTGATAATAAAGGTAGAATTGCCAAAACCAAAATAGCTGGCAAAGTTGATGGATGGATCCAAAAGCAATTGGATAACGGCAAGTGATTAATCAATTCGCAATCTGATATCTATTATTGGTCTACTGGCTCTGTTATTCTGCCTATAATAAGGAATCAAACTTGGTGTTAGTTTTTATCTCATTCATTAAACAAGCTACATTGCTTGGCTTAATGGTGCTATCAATAAATAATGCTTTCTATTTTCACTTTTAATTACAAAAAAGGCCACCATGTTTTCATTTTATTGTCTTCACTGTTTTCTGTAAAACTTTTGTAAAATGAAAACAAGGTGATAACTTTGTAATTAAAAGTGAAACAGATAATGGAAACAGAAAACATTTTTTAAAACTAAAAAGTTCCTAATATTCCATGTGCTATAAATGGCCAGATCATAGTTTGATGTATAGTTGGATGGTTTTCCTGCTTTTGTTTGGGATTTGTTTAGCTTATGCTATTGTACCTTAATTCTCTTTTTCATTTTGCAATGGGCATGGACTAGACAATCATAGAATGTGTACTAATTCGTGTTTATTGATTTATCAGATATCCTTTAGGAAACCTTTGGTTCCAGAAACAAGGGATATTTTTGACTTATTAGCCAAAGTGAGTATAACTTCTTCAGTACTTTTAATGTATTACTATTGTATTGCTCTTGGGCAAAACTGGAGTTTATGCTTGATTTTGTAGTTTTACATTTTCTGTGATATGAATCTACTAATTTCATTTTACTGTTTAAGAATGTTGTTTATATGTTGGGATATAAGGGAATTTATCTTATTCATCGATTTAGAATACAGTAGTTCCACCATTAAATGAGAGATGCCTTTGTTGCTGCAGTTTTATAAGCGATACTTGGACTTTCTAACGATACCTATAGCTATCACAGGCTTTTGCATTCCTCAGGTAACTTTAATCCTTACATGTTTTGTGTTATTAGTATGTTAATGTTGGATAACATTTTTTTCCTCTTACTATGGCATTTTTATACTGGTTGAAACTTGAGACTTTGGTCAAAGTGCACTTTCTCTTTAAACTCTCTTTTCAGTTGATAGGTGACATCTTTTATGATGTATTCTGACAATTTACAATTCTAGACCATACAAAAGAGATGGTTATTCATGGATTCAAAGACTTCGGTTCTAATTAAAAAAAAAAAGGAGTCACTACATATTTTTATGAATGAAATTGCACTTTGGAACGATCTTCTTTCTAAATGACCTGACATGCTGACATGCGAGATATCTGTAGACACTGGAGGTGTGGTTGAAGAAGATTAAGGAGACCTAGGGCTTAATTTTTTAATATAAGCTACAATTTCTTTACAATCCATCAGATACTATTGCCATTTCTTCTAGTTAATCTGAATATCTGATTAGTGAAACAACTTGAATCAGCTGAACTATATTAGTAGATAGAGTTAACTTTCAGCAACATTTAAGTCTAGTGGTGCATTATCATATTTTGAAACCAAAGGTGCAGGTTGTGGTCACAGTTTCTGAACTCACATTTGTAGGTTAATTTCCCTGGTCAAAGAAAAGGGGGAACTTTCAGTTATAATTTTTTCTAATAATTTTCAACTAGATTAGTATATTGTCACTTCATGCTACATTCCCTATTGCATGTCCCATTTTTCAATCCAACTGTATTTTATGGTAAAGATATTCCATCTCTTCTTGTCATGAAGGTTGTAGTAATATTATTCTCTAATATACTCTTGCAGGGCAGCCAGCTCTATTGGGTTACCAATAGTTCATTAACCCTCATTCAGGTAAGTAGGAAAACCTTGCGCATCTTTAGGTTATTTTAGTTTGGACCATATTGTACTATAACTCTTAAAGTTGATCCAACAAACAATAAACTTTGCAGCACATAGCCCTTAGACATCCTGCTGTCCTTGCAAAGTTGGGGTTACTAGACAATAGTCAAAAGGGAGCTTCTGAGGAAATTGCTGCTTCTAGAACAGCTCCTTCACCAGGGCTACAAGATAATGTTCCAACAGCAGCTATCAAGGAAACTGTTTCGCCTGAAAAAAATCCTCTGGATTCACCTGAAAAGTGGCATAGAATACCTATAGAGGAGATGTCCCCTAAAGAACTGGTTACTGTGAGTGAATAGGAACATTAGAATATATGACAGGTGATATATCATTAAAATCAAATTGGCTCTTAGAATGTGATTAATTAATGGTTTGATTGTTTACAGCTTGCAGTCCCATTTTTAAACAGTGATGATAAAGAAAGTGCAATTCCCTTACTAAAGTAAGTTGTCCTTTTTAGTTTGTTCAGAGTGAGGGAGAAAATTTGGAAAGGAGATGCTTTGCTATATTTTTAAGCTTTATCTCTGGTTGATGGTACATTACATTGAATTCCATCTACAGACTAGCCCTTGATAAGGACCCTGAATATGTACGAGCTTTAGTTTTGATGGGACGGGTTCTATTGCTGAAGCATGTAAATGATGAAGCTAATGAGTACTTTGAACGTGCAATATCGAAAGTATGAATCATACTTGCGAAAATGTTTTGTTTAATTTGTTTTGCTGGTTTATCTATGTCAAGTATTTGCAGTTCGTCTGTGAATTATGATCTGTTGCATTGCTCTTTTTCGTTTGTTTCTATCAGAAAATTCTTGTCTTATTTCACTTGGTTTGTGCTGTCAACCCCTAATTATTTTCTGATTTTTTTTTTCATTAGCTTTCTCTTGCTGGACATCCAGCTGATGCGGAAGAAGTTGATCTTTTGATTCTTTCATCCCAGTGGGCTGGAATTGCCTGCGAACGGCAGGTGAAACACATTGTTCTCTGAGAAAAATTTTGTCTAACAGGTTTTTGGATTTATGGTTAAAGAAGGTTTGAATATGCATTTGACAGAGGGAATCTTTAGATACCTTGTGAGTCGAATGCATGTATTGCATGCCCAAACCTAATACATTATCTTGTTACCTGAAAGATAATTGCACCTCTATTCCTAACGGCAGGCAATATGAATGACAATTTTAGAAGTTGTAGATGTTCAATAGTATTTGCTATGATTTTCATTTTTCTTCAATTTGCCGTATGGCAGGGAAAGAGGGCCGAAGGACGGGCACACTTTGAAAGAGTAGCAAATATGCAGGAGCCAGAAGATCCTACTAGCAAATTCTATTATTTTGATGGGTTACTGTTGCTTGCCAGGTACAATTTATTAGCTAAATTTAGGGGCTGCCTGGGTAAGCTTCTTTAAAAGTTATTCTAAGAGAGAAGAAAGTAAGAAGAAAATAATGATATAAGTTTCTTTATAAGTTAAAATAAATTCTCCATTAATTAATTTGTAAAAGTTCTCTTATATAATTTCTCTAAAAGATGAGAAGACATATATAAATTAACTAATGATTAACAAATGGATAGCTCATTATAACTTATGGAAATACTCATTTTATTATTTTCTTCTTATTTTTTTATTTTAAAAGTGTTTCTAGATAAACTTATTCAAACAAGTCCTTAGTGTTGAAATTCCCCCTTCAAACACTGCTATTTCTATTTTGCTCATTGGATTGGATTGGATTTGTTGTGTATGCAGCACTCTATTTGATGCAGGTCAAAAGGCCGAAGCTGCGAAGTACCTACGTCTTGTTGTTGCTTATAAACCTGGTTATAAAAAATTCTTGGAACAGTGTGAAAAAGACGATGATATTGCAAGTGATCTTGCCCGTAGTAGGAGAGAGTTCTAAAATCAAATTTTACTTCGTATGTGTATTTATTAAATGTCAAAACAATAAAGTTTTACCAATAATTTGGCATGTTTGGTTCACAATTTTGAATTACTGTTTTGATTATTCATCAGCTCAGATTTCAGCAATACTTTATAGAAGATCGTTTCATTATTGAAAGCACAATACATCATTAGTCCTAATCCTTATAATTATAAAAATACAATTTTATTCCTTGAATTTACACATTAGCGTGTTGACTAAATAAAACATTAAATACTCTTATAACTTCATCAAACATAATACTACTAGATTTGCTAAGTTCATCAATTTGATAGAACATGTTTAAATTTAAGGGTTTAATTTTAAATTACAATGTGTTATATATTACCAACAAATTAGATAATGATTTTTAAATTTTTAATAATAACATAATGAGAAGTATTAATAACATTCTTCCTAAAACACTCTTTCTAATAACTTTTTATTCTTGGCTAAAATTTGTTGGTAGAAGCTACAATTTTATGAGTAGAATTTAACAAAATGGTGTGATTTTCAATAAATTTTAATTAAGTGTGCTTGAGAGTTTATTACTAATTTATGTGATTTCTAATCAATTTTAATCAAGTGTACTAGAGAGTTTATTACTAATTTATGGTATGGTTGATTGACAATATAAATATATTACACTATTAATGAATTGTAACTAATTTATGGTATGATTGAGCACATAAAAAAGAAGAATAGATAATCGAAAGGACAAAAAATGAAAAATAAAATAAAATAATTGACACATCTAATAAGATTGAGGAATAATGGATGCATAGAGCACGATGTTGAGATTGAAAGAGCCATGAAAGAAATTCTTTATTAAGATTTTGTTTCATTGTGAGAGAGAATAAGTGGTTAGAAAAAAGCAAGCAAAGATGGTAAAAATGAGTTGGATTAGTTCAAACTCACTCGATAAAATGTAGGGCTTAAATTTAAAATTTTGAGCTTTAATAAAATGTGAGCATTTTTAACCCGATACAGTTATGGTTCAATGCAGACTTAGCTTGCAAAATATTGTAAACATTGAGCTTCATTTTAGAGTCTTGAATTAAATCTAGACTGTTTTTGCCCGCTCACTATAGCCCACAATCACTATTAGTCCAACTCAATGTGTTGGTAGCTCGTTTTGCACTTGTAAGAGCAAGTGAGGCTTTTTATGTGTCGTTAAGTGATAAATGGAAAATTCATAAAAAATTTAGAATCACTATCGTATAATAATATAATTTAGATGATCCCTCTAGAAAAGTCCTATTATAATAATCTATGTTTTTTCTAGTTATTTTCTTCTCACATACAAATCATACTTATGAATCCTTCAAGCTAAAGCCAATAATGTTTTTCATTACTAAAGTGTATCAATAATTTATGATTTAAAAATTTAGGCTTCAAATTAAGTGAAACAAGGAGAAAACATTAAAAGAAATGTATCTTGATAGATTAGGTAAGGATTTTTTTTTTGTATTAGGTTAGGCAGGGATTTGAATTCCCTGATATTGGCTTTTTTGTGCATTCACAAACTTAATATCTTGAAAGTTGAAACCATTGGATGAAGATCAAACCACTCATACTTTATTTTAACAAATCAAACTCAAAATTTGAGTAACTTAATTTTCGTCCATCACTGACTAGTGAATATGTAAAAAGTTTGATTGCACTAAAAGTTAGTTTCATTAGATAATGTGTAGGAGTTTATTTTTGTGTTCCTTTCAAAGGGAATATGTGAGAGAAAAAAATTAAGTCTAGTCACAACTCAAAAATACTTAAAAGAAGATAAAATTGAAAAAATTAGTCAATATTCGTGTGAATAGTAATCAAAATAATGGATTTTAAAATTTGATAATTTAAAATGAAATTTGCTAATAGACAATTACTATTTTCTTAAAAGATTAGATTAGCACCCTATAACTTAAAAAGAAAAATATAGTTGTATCTTCTATACATGTGCTTCCTAAAAAATAAGCCATAGTTTTCATGATTGCTTATATATTCTTACGTATTTTTTAAAACTTAGATAAGGTGTATTAACCGGCTACAACTTTGATTTTTTTTAAACACATTCAAATATATAATTTTTTAATATATTCTTTCTTAAAACAAGTGTGTATTAAATTAACAAGCCTATTTTAAAATATATAGAATGCAAAATATATACATATCAATTTAAATTTCGTTT
The DNA here is from genome assembly GCA_013407115.1 of Glycine latifolia. Classification (NCBI taxonomy): domain Eukaryota; kingdom Viridiplantae; phylum Streptophyta; class Magnoliopsida; order Fabales; family Fabaceae; genus Glycine; species Glycine latifolia. Next base: position 34,909,794 of record CM023958.1, read on the forward strand.
TATCTTGCAAAATGAAAATGAAAATTTATATGCATGATATAAATCTTTATCACAATATATATTATATTTTGATTATTCATTTTAATATATATATATATATATATATATTATATTCTGCTTTGTTTTCAATTCTTCTTTGTTATTGCATTTTATTATAATACAATAATATTTTTTATTTTTTATTTTTTGACAGAATCATTTCTATTTTATTATTATTATCATTAGTATTACAACAGTAATACGTGTCACTTTTCTATAATTTATAAATCGTGGTGAGCGGCGGCTAATACATAGAACATGATATTCCCATTGCATATACCTAAAACTAGTGGAGAGGAGACGTTACTCCGGAACAAGTAAACAAACATTGACTGCTATGAAGGAAAAGAAAATTACAAAAATAAGAAGAACTTTATAAATATTTTTAAAATTAAGGGTTAATTTTTTTACATTATCAATCAATTAAAAATATAAATATAGTAATGAATATATTTTTTATGATAATTATAATAAAATTAATAAATTTATTATATACTAATATTTTTAGACTGTACATTGCACTAAATAAATATTTATTTTATATAACATCATTCAATCAAAACTAAATCTCGATTATAGCTTTACCAAGATTTAAAGCACTTAGATTGAAGATTAACATAAAATTTTGAGGCAAATTCTAATTCAAACGAGAGAATAACATTAAAAGTTGAGGAAAAGTTACATCAAACTTTTATACAACAAAAAGGAATTAATAATACGTGGATATTGATATGGATATTAAATTTTCATATGATCATAATATATACAAAAATTATTTTTTATTTTATCTTTGACCTAGGCCTATAACATAAATACACTTTTTCACTTATTTTCAGACTAATCATTAGTTAAAGATGTAGTGATATTTAAAATTTTTTATCTCTTACAAAAAAAATGTATTTCAAGGAATAAAACTTCAATTCTTTTCTACAAATTCAAAATGTTGTCATCTGAATTATATTTATTTATTTTAATTATAGATAATTTTTAATAATATTTTTATACAAAATTCTATCATATTAAATATAAGTGATTAATATATTTAAGTTAAGATTAAATTATTCGAATATATAAAAATAATTTTTTGTTAAATTTTATTTATGTTTCAATTATACTCTTAATAAGTTAGAATCTATTTTCTTATGGATAAGAGGCTTAACAAAATATAAAATTCCATATATTTATAATGTTACTTTGAACTTAAAAAAATCATTATTCAACGGGAAAGTTCTTCTTCTCCCCTACCAAACGTAGCAAATTTTTTTGGGGTACATAGCATTAATGTAATCGCGTCCCACTTATTTCATTTTCACAAAGATAGATGCTACATAAATACAAAATTTCAACTCATCGTTAAAATTAAAACCACAAACGATGGAAACGAATACAAAGCACACATGATTACTACAGCAAGAACAACAAAACCCAGCTAAAAAGCAACAACTCAATAATCAAAATAATCATTTCTCTTCTTCCCTCAGCACAAACATCCCATATCCACTGCTTAACCACGAAGAAACCGAGACAACAAAACACACTTTTTTCCCCCCTCTGCTCTGCTCTGCTCTGTTCTGTCCTGTTCTTTCCACGCTGTTCTTCACCGTTTCAACAAAAACATGATCCAACCCATTTCATGTTTCCTCTTCCAACCCTCAAATTCTCCATAAAGCTCATCTCTTTTCAATCCATTCTCAACTGGGTCACTCACAATTCCAAAGGGTGTCACATCGTTAGATCTCAAATTCTTCAGCTCCAATGGCGTCGTGCCCCGCGAATTCCTTCAACTTCAACACCACCCTCTGCGCGTGCACCCCCGGTCACGTGCTACAGCACGTGAGGAACACGTGCGTGCTCTACGAGGGGAATTCCACAATCCTCACCGATTCTGGCGTTGACTACTACGCGCTGAGCTTCCCCGAGACGCTCTTCGCGTTCGACACCATCAAGAAGTTCACGCAGTCGCAGGCGGTGTTCTTGGAAGCCACGCTCGTGATGCTTCTCTCATGGCTTCTGTTCTGCTTGTTTCTGAGGTGCACAAAGCTCGGTGATGGGAGGAATGTTTGGTTTAAGATTAGGTGGTTGGTCAGTAGGTTGGATATTTGCTTTGCCACAAGGCACTGGCTGGTTAGTTTTTTTGGCTTTTTTTATTTATATATATCCATGTTTGGTACCGAATATCTATCGGAGAATCTCAGTAACCACTGGGGATTCTCCACTCACAATAAGATTTTTCAGTTCACAAGACTTGAACCAGATACCTTACTTAAGGAGAGTGACTCTAATACCACTCGGACCAATGACTTGTGTTTTGTTTAGTTATCTGGTTTTTCTTTTTTTTTATTTCGTGAATTGTGGTGAAGGTTTAGCTTCGCAAATCAACTTCATCCATGAGTTTGTCTTTTTATTCAAGGATAAAATTTAAATGTAGTTGTTTAGATATTTTTGGTGTTGTTTTCTAATATACCGGCATTTAATGCAATTCTTAATTAAAATTGGGTCCTCGATTACTTAGGCATCCAAAATTTAACTAAATTTGCTCTTACTTAATTGTTGATGTGTAACTAATATGAAAAACATTTCACATATTAGAATTTTCTTAAAAAATAATATAGAATTCTAATATATTGAAACACGTAAATACTAATATGGATTTTATTAGAATTTTGCAGTATTTATGTGTAATGTTTTTCATGTCGTTAATCAGTTTATTTGTCAACCTGTCAATTAAAGAGATGATTGATGTCAGTAAATTCTGTTAAATTTTAGATGTCAAACTAATGGCGGATCCAATTTTAACATCTGGTAAAAGTTAGGGACTAAAATCATTAGTTAGAAGTATGGGACCGAAATTTCACAAATGTAAAATGAGACCAAAATTGTGTTTAAACCTAAAGTATACCAACATTTAATGCAAATGTGGATAGTGAGGTGAATCTCTAATGCTGATTGACGGACAACCTCAAAATTACATATGTTTTAGCCATTTTTAAATATCATTTATTGTGTATAAAGAAGGTCTGTTATGTTATGGTTCTAAGTATAACCTTGATCGGTGTCATGATGGACAAAACAGATAAAGAAAATTGAGTCCTTCGCCTTGCCTGATATTTTTCTTAATTATGCATGTTTGTTATGGTTGAAAACTTGAAATTTGGTTGGATTCACGTTTTCTTCTAAGTTTCCGGCGTGGCAAAAATGCTTCGGTTTGATTCATGTGTATGACTAACAATGTTTGGTCAACACTCAACAGTTATGATTGCTTGTGGCTGTTCCTGAAGAATCAGCATTTCAACATAGGCATGCTCTCAGTCATCTGATTGTTATCTGTTGTTTTAGTGCCATAAGCTATTATCCTTCTCATGCCATTTTGTTCTACTCATCAGAGACACTTAAAACAATTGGCATATAGTTATTGACTTTACTTATGAAAAATGCTTGATTGGGTGCCATTTTTTCCCCTTGTAGGATGATCAGAAAGTGGTCACTAAACGCAAAACAGAACTTGGTGGAGCTTTCTCCATGGCAAGTTGGATACTATTTATTGGTTTATTTGCTGCGTGAGTCTCTTTTGCGTTATTGTTAGGATATTTAATGAAAATCTTTTATTTTTGTCTTATTTCCCCCTGTTTCTCTGTGTCATGTATCTTTGGTTTGACTCAACCTTCCACCAGGTCGCTGTACCAGATCATATCAAAGAGATCAATTGAGGTGCACAATGTCAAAGCAACAAATGGACCGGAATTAGCCTCTTTTATCAATGACATGGAGTTCAATATAACAACTGTATCTAGTATGAGCTGTGCAAATCTACGTAATCTGGGTAATATAGTTACTGGGAATCCTGGCTTCATCGACCAAAGAGTTGTTCCTCTGTCCACTTTAGCAAACTACTCTTGTTACAACTCAAGCATGGGACCAACCATAGCACTCAAGTGTAAAAACTGCAAGGTCATCTATGATCACATGTACATTTCATGGCAGTTTGTTGATCTCCCTAATAGTCCTGCCACTGCTGTTGGTTTTGAGTTTAGACTCACTTCAATGGATATTGCTAAGAAACATGTGAGTTTTGTTAGTGGAACACTAAAGAATGGGAGCGATTTTGATGATAGCCCGGTTACATTCAGAGGGAATCAATCGAATATTGTGAAATTCAATTTGTTCCCTCGAATATATCATAATTTACATGAGCTAAAGCTCATACAGCCTTTATTTCACGAGTTCATCCCAGGTTCAGTTTTGCGTGATACAAATGAGCTTCGAGCATCCCTTGAAAGTTCTACTCATGGACTAGTCAACACTACATTGTTTATCAATTTTCTCTCTGATTATGTTGTGGAAATTGATAAGCAGAATATTTTGGGTCCTGGTAAGTATCTTTTGTGCATGTTGTATATACAAGCTATCTGTATGCAATTATTGTAGAAAGTTATATTTAGTTAGTTCTCGACTTTCTCTCTCTTCCTCTTTGCAGTACTCAAGTTGCATTTTTGTCATGTAATATTGTTTTCTTCATAACTTCATTGTTAGCTACCTCCTTCCATTCCTTAGTGTCATAGTCTCAATTGTTCTCCTACTAACTTCATTCACAAACTAGACACTATCAGCCAGCTTCTTCACCGTCAAGTTCAACTACTGGATCCTTAAATATCTAATTCCTTTCATTCTATATCTCAATTTCTAAAATGAGAATAACCTATATCTACAATCTGAATTGTTAAATTATCAACTTGTTAAACTAATAAGCTCTATGAATTTGTACAGGTCTAGGCCTAATCAATATCATATCTTTGCTAACCCATTTATGGTAATATCTGTTGTTGCTTCATACTATTTGTAATTCCATCCTTTTTTGTTTTCATTTGCAGTAAGCTTCCTTGCGGACCTTGGTGGCTTGTATTGTATTAGCATAGGCATCTTTTTCTACCTGTTGATACAGGTATACTTCTTATTCCTTTTTTATATTATTCAGTTATAATTCCTTCATACGGACTGTATGCTGTACAGTGGTTTAGGTTAGGAGTCTAGTAGGACTTGATCTTTTTATGTAGTAGAACTAGGCTGTGACCAAGGATTATATATTCTAGTATTCAACAACATTGGATGTCAGTATTGGAAACTACCAGTTCTTGATATACATTAGTGCTTGTAATTTTTAATTCGTTGGTATGTATGGTTGTTAGAATTACACATTTCTGTGCAATTCAGCAATACTGTGATTTGAATCATGTGATGACTAGCAAACAACTTTGAACCATGCGATCATGCATGAATCAGTGTGACTCTGTACCACCGATATGAGTCATATTTTTTTTTGTCTGATTTTCTTTCACCAATTTTCATAAAAAATAAATTGAAAAGTCAAATAAACTTCAATTGTTGGATGAAAAAGGAACTGGAGTACTACAAAGTGTATTCTATTTGATTATTCCATTTCTTTGTTTCATTCTTCTAAAACAGTGACTTCACACAGTTAATTACTCACTCTATGCTTCCTATTTGGTTCTTTTTTTACTTTGTTTTCATTCCCCTAAAAAAAAGCTTCACATGGTCAACTCACTTTATGTACACCTTATTTGACTGTATCATTGCTTTGTGTTTGCTCTGACTTATGACATATAGCTTAAATTTTGTACCGAGACTTTATGCTTAAGTTGTTCTGCTTCTTAGTTTAAAATTATTACATTGAGAATATAGTTATTTTGTGCCTGCCTATTTGCTACAAGAAGAGATGCAATGTATATCCTAATTAGAGAGCATAGTTATTTTCTTATGTGAATTCTTTTTTGTAGGAGTTTACTTTTTACAATTCACATTATTTTCTTGTAAGACTGTACATTCTATATATATATATATATATATTTCTAGCAATGAATCATCGATATTTGATCATTATGGATTCTAATTGCCTGTAGCCTGATTTAAATCATAGCTTCTTCATAGTTATATTCCATATTGTCCTAACCTATTGAATTACAGTGCGAGTATAGGATAAAGAAGCTCAGAAATGAAGATAGCATTATGCGCAGAATTAGAAATCGCCGTAAAGCTCAAGAGCATTGGGACAAAGTAATTTATCTGTCAACTTGTTCAAACATATTTTATATTTCATATTAATTTCCTTTAGCTCAATTTTATCTTTCTTCATCGTTGAATTGTATTACTGATATTTCCTCTTTTAATCAGCTGAGGAAATATGTAATGTACACCTACGGCTGTCCTACAATAGACAACAACTACAATAGCATTGGAAAGGAAACAGATTGTGGTGGATGTATGTTGCATTCAGTTCGTGGTAGTGATTCATCACGTAAACGAAGGCTGAAAAGCAGAAAAGATTCTATAAGTTTGTACCAGAAACCTAGCTTACCTGATAACAAGGTAAAGCTTTTCATTATGGATCTCGCCTGCATTTTGGAAGTTTAATACCATTGTTATTGGTGAGTGTCTAAGAGTCCAATTTCCAGAAGTGATCATGTGAACCTGGATTGTGTTTTTCCCGTTTCCTCTCTTATTTCTATTTAGAATAAATGACCAGTTGCTGCACTTTTGACTCTCCATTTGGCAAACCAATACAATCTTCCTACCATTTAAGACATGTTAGTTAATTGAAAGATTTTACCTGCCAAAAATATTATATCTTGGCCTCTGGGTGGCTGCCAAAGTAATTAGTTGCCATAAATAACTGCTTTCAATATGTCCACGGTAAAGTCTAGGAACCATCTAGGTCCATGGATGGCTTGAAGGTAGCACATTTCTTGATATCTTGTAAATATTGTTGTTTTACCTTTTGTTTTGTCCTTTTGTTGGGTTGCACTAAGATTATGAGGTATCCCTCTTGCTTGTTTCTATTTGCAGTTACTCCCAACTCCTAAGGACTATAGTGTCTACTCTAGAGTACTATACTAGTTGCTTTTTTAGTATATTTATGTTGGGAATGTAATCAATGTAACATATGTAAGGATTGCTTACCATGAGAGATGAGAGGAGTTAATCTTTCTCGTTGCCCTTGGATTTTAGTAATCAAGATTGGACCTTCTAAAAAGTCACATTGCTATTTAAAATGTCATAAATTATGGTTTAGATTCAGACTAATATACTGTTTTCACTAGTATCCAATCGTCAAATTATGTTCCTCTTATCTCATCTCATGACAAGACTCCTCTCATTTTCACATGTCATCTATGTATGTAGTTAACATGATTGGCTTGTAGCTAGTTTTTCTATTAAAAAAATGGTTGGACCTAAGCATTTTTAAATTTCTTTCATTGTTTTGTATTCCAGTCAGTGAGCTGCAGGCCTCTTGGATCCACAATTGATTCCAAATTGAATTCTGAGATTATGGCAAAGCAGCAGAATGCTGGTTCATGCAAGGATTCCCCTCAGTCTCAGCCTCAAGAATCTTCTATTATTGATGATAAATTCATTCCTCCTCCACCTTCACTAGGTACAAATTAATTTGAGTTCATACCAGCTTACTGATTCATAATTATTAGTGTACTGTTACATGATATATTGACCACCATACTTATTAGATGATACATGACACCCTTAAAAGGTGTACTTGTTAGTTGTTAGCCAATACATGACATACTTAACGGAACATCATTTTTTTTCTGTTACCTTGCTAAGCTTCAAAACTGAAATCAAGTCTTAGATCCATTTTCTCATCATCCTAAATGCCTTCCATGGCTATGCACTGCCAAGTGCTGCATCCGTTGTTTATGAAGCTCGTTTCTACATTGTTTGAATAGCTGCTACTTGATGATTTAGCATAACTTCTTGATTTTCTAAGTTCTGAAAATTGTTTGTTAGTGCTTTTGCTACTTCTGATATGCATTAACTTGTCTGCAAATGCAATGCAGAAATTAAGGGTGGCTCTGAAATGGACTTGTCCGATATTCAGAAGAATCTAAAAAATTTGTACGAATATAATGTCATGCTAAGGGACAAATTATTAGCTGCACAATCTCTTCTCAATTCTTCCTCAACTAGGCACACTTCTTCAGTAAATAACAAGGAAACTTAGGTACCTTTGCAAACAGGAGCCTTTATCGGTGCACCTTACTCAGATTGTTCCATGGTTTTTACAAGCATGGTTGTTCCACAATGGAAGTTGATTCTTGATTGAAAACTGACCAAAGGGAACAAAAGATTGGGAAATCTTTGCAAAATACAAATGCAAGAATGTGCTGCATGGACCTATCCACTACTCCTGGCCAGATATTCCTTCCTGCATTTAAAGCTGCTAAGTGTGGACTAAGCATTGTGATCCACATTTGTGTGAGAAAAGGGATTTTGGTTCTTTCATGTTGATTTTCGGTGTCAATATTCATTTCACATAACCTTGTACAGCCATTGATTTGTTTTGTGCACACTCCACAGTAGAGTAGCATCCAACGTGTTCTTACAGGCATTACTGTTGTGAATGAATAGCCCTTCAGAACGTAATCTCTCTCTAGAGATGACAAAAAAAATTCATACACATGGATACTTAAAGGTAAAACTCGTTAGGGTTAGATTTGGATAGCTTAATAGGAACTTGTGAGCAAATTTTTTTTTCTTATTAATGGTGTGGGGGCGGGTAATAAGGTACCTGTGCTCATACTTAAATGCTTCTAATTATATATAAAATAAAGTTTAAAATTAAAATACAAAAGCTAAAACATGTTTCAAATTTGTTTTGAAAATTGAGGCATTAGATATTATTTAAGTATAAATATGTTTTAAGATTATTTATGTATTACTTTTTTTGAAATTTGTATAGCTTAACAAATATTTCATATAATTTGTAAATACTCGATGAATATTCATGTGAGTATCATGACGAGTATGAAATGGATTTTCATCCCATGAAGTGATGGGAGATATTACTGGCACTCATTCTATACTATTGCCATCCCTAGATACAACCTATGGCATCCAAAAAGGCTGTTCCCTTTATTGGTTTGGAATAGACAGATAGTCACAGCTGTTTGTAGGGTCATCAAAGATTCAAAATGACATTGAGATTTGAGTGATAATAACGTTTATTTCAATGACAGGGGCTTAGGTGGGTATATTTTAATTCCTATGTTGTCAGCATTAGCTTCTAAATTGGGCATGACTCTTCCTCCTTGTTTAGTGGAAGCATTTTGCTTCACTTGTGTTTGTACTTTCCCCCTTATATTTTACAAGTAAATGATGGAATCACAGAAGCATCTCGGCATTTAGTCCTTGGTGTTTTGTTCAGAGTGACGCTGAATCCTTGGTTCCCAAGTTTGGAAAATAACGTTTTGACTGTAGTGATTTTGAATATAAGTAATGTTATGTTAACCCTTTCAATGATCTTGACACTTGTACCCTTTCTACTAGACTACACCTAACCTACACCTAACCTACCAACCATAATTCAGGTCAAGAATTTTACAATCAATGAATAAAAACACCCTTGTCCTATACGATCGAGTTGACATGATTAAGCTTATTTATAAGAGAAAAAAAGATGATTTTTCAACCAATTAGTATGAACTGTTGGATATACTCATAATTTGCCTTTAGAAGATAAGCAGGGGATTGTCCTTGAAATTTTTTTGAGACCTAGTACTATTGTTGATCTTGTGTTTTATTATTTGTAGTTTGAGCTTGAATCTATGAATAACTACGGTACTTAAGATTTCTAAGCCTATATATTTTCTTGTAATCTGAGTACATTGTAACGAGTGTGTGAAGAAAATATAATGAATAATTGGACGTAGCCCACATTGAGTGAACCAAGGTAAACACTGTGTGTTATTTTCTTCTTTCATTTTCTCTCTTTCTGTTTTCTCGATTGTTGTGTGATTGCTCGATACCCAACATGTACATGATCAAAAACCAGAATAAACATTAATATTTGAAGAAAAGGAATACATTTTTTAAAAAAAAGAAAATGAAAGGCAATTTTTCAATGACAAATACTAGCAAAAGCTCTTTCCTTTGGGTAAAATTCATCTAGATCCAACTAAATATTTGGCTTTTTTTCCAAGACCACAGGTGTTCTACATGGGAGATAATCCAATTTGAGCTAGATAGGATTATTATAGGCGGCAAAACTCTCCCTCCAAGTATTTAAACACAACTACATATCCAAGACTCAAACCCGAAACCTCTAGTTAAGCTGGAACAAATCCACATTAGTTGATCCACATGCATGGTGGTAAATGAATGGCTTTTATTCCCAAATTAGCGCAAGAATTTTAATCAATAAAAAAATCAAAGAAAAATATTGGAGAATGCTCAACTAACATTGCACACTGATAAAGGGTAAAATGTGACTTATCTGTTTTGTACTCAAATACCGGGATATTTGTATTGCAGTAATCATAATAAGCAATTGTGGACACAAAATGCATCATACAATTTATTTGGTCCATTATCACTGAGCCACAGTATAACTTTGGGGGGAAGATTACAAAGTACGAACTTGGGAAGTTCTCTCATTCCTTCCATAGCTTCAGGACAACATTGCCTTCTCCAGCAGCTCCTGCAATTCCCCCTTCTGATATGCATCTGTAGCCACACAAAAAGTGAGAGGAGGGCAAGTATTTTCTAGAAATCTAGTGATGGTAATAATATGGTATTATGATCTAACGTGAAAAAGATAAACCTGATAACTGATTCTAATGCCGTCAATTATAACAGCAATGTAAACAGATGAAAGATGGGGTACCTATTTGAAAGGAACATTTTTTTTCCCAGTTATTACAAATTGATTGCTAGGAAGGAATTAAGGTACATATATGTAAAAATAATCTAATAAATAGGATTAATGTGCAGTGTACTCTAGCATTTTGTAGGTATCATTTTGGCAATAGCTGATTATAAAACAGTGTCTCTGTCATTGAATAATACAATCTTTATTTTCATCATGTTACATTTAAATCAATCAGGTCAGCTCTGGCATTTTTATTTTTTATTTAAATTAACCAATCAAAATGACTCTTTCTTTTTAGGTTCAAGCTAGTGATTTTTCAATCTCCAAAGAATGAGAAGGAAGTTGTAGTGTAGGCTAATCCAAAAAAAATTATTGGACAAAACTTACATGCAATTTATCATGTGTTTTTGGACTTGTTCTCCTATCAGAATCTAGTTTTATCTTTGTAACCTATGTTAACCTTTAATGTAAACCTGCATTACGCAGATTTTTTAGGTGAAACTCCAACTTTGAGTAGAGAACAACACCAAAAACACCTAAGGAACTGCATCTAAGCTTTGTCCAACAATATTTCCATAAGTTTTAAGATGTTAATTACTAGTAGCAACTTGGTCTTCATATTTCCTAGGTTAATGTAAAATGTGAAGTTTATTATAGCTCTACCCTTGGTTCTCTTATTTATAACTACTAATATAGTATCCCTGCTGGTCATTATTAGAGATATAACATAAACTATTGACATGTCTTCATCAAACAGTTTAAGCTTTTGCAATTGCATAAGCCAGTTCATGACAATCATGTTTAAATGATTCCATTATTTAGGAAAATAAAATTAGAAGCATCAGAAAAAGATGGTAATGACGAAATCAAAATTAATTAATTTTGAAACCAAAAGCCTAAGACACATATTACATACCGACAGTGATATCACAGCCACCAAAAAACTCTCCTTCTATGTAGACTTGAGGAAAGGTAGGCCAACTGGAGTACTCCTTCAGCCCTTGGCGCAACATGTCATTTTCAAGCACATTTATGGTTTCAAAAGGCACATTTAGAGACTTCAATATTTGCACCACTGTGTTTGAGAATCCACACTGTGGAAAGTCTTTAGTTCCCTTCATAAACACAACTACTTTATTTGAAGCAATAACTTGATCCAAGGTAGACTTCAATTGAGGAGTCAACGCTGAAACAAACCAAAACCCAAAGTTATAATTTTTGCTTCTGAAATCTTAAAGAGTCTTTTATTCCCTTTTCACCTTTTGATTTCAAAAATTGTTTTTTTTAAAACAATTTTACATCACTCAGCGTCAGCACTCTATTTTTCATCCAAAAATCTATTAACTAATGCATCCCAGTGTCAAAAGGCTCCTCGCTATGCGAATGTATGGGAACCCATGACCAAAGCAACCTTACCACTACACTAGGACTTACCCTCCAAAATCTATTTATTTTAAAAAATTGTTTCCAAAACAAGTGTTTTAAAAAACCAAAAATGCAGAAACAGCTTAAAGTTGTTTCCTCATTTTCTTATTCTGGTTTCATCTTGTTCAACCACTCCCTCAATTCCACACTATCATCTGTGTCTTGCACCACCCTCAACCAGCTATCTGAACAACCTACTTGCATCTTAAAAACTAAAAACATTTTTTGAAAATAGAAATCAAACACATGCAAAGTGTTTTTGTTGTTGTTTTCGGATCAGGATTGGTGTTTCACCTCATTGTCAATTAGTGCAAACTTTTAGAAAGCAAATTAATCAGATAAAACTTCAATTCTGATTGAAAAAAATATAGTAAAAAATAGTGAAGTAACTGCATCTTGTCAAAAAAATTGACACCGGGTACATAATCTATTATCATTATTATTTTGATAATAAGGGGGTAATTAATTGATTGAATTGAAGTTATTCCCCAAAAGGGGTGGGGCTGAATTGTGAAAAGTTGAAGCATGCAATCCATATGGGAACCATAAAGATTAAAACTTTAGCGTGTTTAAATGAAAACCCATGAAAGAAAAAAGAGGGGTAGCAGTAGTACCAGAGGAGCAGCGAATGGTTGTGGAAGCGCGTTTGAGTTTGGGTTGGAAGTGGAGGTTGTGGGTCAGAACAAGAGAAGAGGGTCGAAGAGACAGTGTTGAGGATGTTACTGTTACTCCACCAACGTGGGAATGGAACGATGATGCTGTTCTTGATTGCAATGGCAACTGCAAAGTCATAGGCATAGCGCAGTAACACCACGACATGTTTGCTTCCGCTGCTTCCAAACAGAGAACAACACACTTTGCTCCAGATATCTTAAACTCCTTCACTTCCACTGCTCCCTTTTTGTCTCAATAAAATACCGTCTCAATAAATCATTATAATAAGTTTACGACAAAAAGGGTAATACACTTAATTTTATACTGTGTTTCAATCATAAACCACTTTTTATGATAACATCATTTATGAGAAGATTTTTTTTTTATCATTATCATAAAATTGTTGAGTTATTGTAGACTTATCTTAAAATTCATACTAATAATAATTTGAAATTAAATAATAATATAAAATTTTATCATGCAAATGCATCATTAGTACATTTTAAATTTATGTGTATTATAAGTTTGTTAATTCAAATAATATTTATTTTGAGTAAAAAAAAGAATTATTTTAAAATTTATAGTATTATATTTTTATTAATTGTGTAAAATTTTGTAGGTGGACAGTATATAAAAACTAATTTCCAATAAAGCTGTGTTATAAAGAAGGTCATGAAATTATTGCACATTTATTTTTACCAACAAGATATGTTCCTTTATCACACAAAAATTGGCTTCTAAAACTTGTGTTTCTTTTAAGTTAAAAATACTCCACTGAAATACCACCGAAATTGTTATTACAGAAAATATGCTGGGGCATTTTAAAATTTAAGTATAAATGTAACAAAAAAAAGTAGTATAAATTAACCCATTAGGGTCGGTATATTGATATGGTAAAAAAAAGAAGGTCGGTATATTGATAGAGATTATGATAAGGACTTAATTAACGATTTTTAATAGTGAATTCAGGAAAGAAAGAATAAAATAAGATATTCATCTTTTTCACCAAGGTGAAAAGTTAACCTTGTTACATGAGGATCGATTAAAACGAATTGGTTCTCACATATTGTTTACCCTTTTGTATTCCTCTTTTTACCCACCACCAACTATTTTCTCTATTAATTTTCAAAATAAAATTTCCGTAATTTGCAAAAACAAAAAAATTGGGAGAGATGATGTTCTTGCTTCTTCAATTGTTATAATTAATTCAAGATACGGAGACAAGTTAGAAAAATATACTTATTATTTAATTTTGAAAAACCGATCATTCTTTACCATTTAAACAAACTTAATTACTTTATATTAATTTAAAATATTACTCACCATTACTCAAGCAGGTGATAGTACCCTGTGCATATGGAATGATGTACCCAACGCAGTGTCATGTTCTCAAGTAAAATAAAAATATCCAAATCCTTAAATAACAGTCTGACAGCCCCGATAATATGTGGAAAAACTCATTAATGAATGCTAACTAGTAATTTAGGCTGATAGTCATGTATTCATCTCAGAGATTGAACCTAATTTCCTTGTTTAATGTACTTTGAAGTTGCTTTGTGATTACTCCCTTTGTGATGAAGTAATTACATTTATTAAATACTGATGAGTTCGCTTTATAGGAGCATAAAATACAAATAGCTATGGAAAATCCCTTTGCTGAGGATGTGTAAATGCTGCACATAAATCATTTAACCACACAATTCATCTGAAGTCTTTTTCCTATTGTTCTACTACTTCATCAATGCCTTCAACAGTTCAACCAAGCCCAACAATTCATTTCCCTCTTAAAACACACACCAGTAAGCTATCATTCAGATACCTTTGGTGTGCTGAGTGGGAGGGAGTGACAAATTATTGCAACTGATAGACATGAAAGATGAGAGGAGGGAAGCCATTAGATTAACATTTGACATAAAAGATTTTAACATCCATCAATGACAATTATTGATCTAATCCAATGGTATATAGAGAAAAGCTAACCACACATTTTTTATCACATCTTATATCATTGGGTGAAATGCATGTAAGATCTATTAAATAGTGTGTAGGAAGTAGGAACCACATCATTTTATGGGTCTTACATGACTTTCACCAAATAATAAAAGTGGATTTAGAAAGTATATCAAAGTGTATTGCTAATATTCCTAATGATATATATTCAGTATTGCCCTGGTCCAAAGGGGTGCACCATGTCTCTAAACTTATGAGTATACTCACCTAGTTCATTTTCATTCCTATAAGCACAGCTAAGAAGATAGATATGTATTGTTGTGAGGGTAAAAAATAAGAAGTCACTTCAACAAAGCTCAATAGCTTGGCATGAATGGAATGTAAAATTAAGAGTTTGGTATTTCCCCTTTCTACCAATAAAAATAAATTGGTGTAGTTAAGAAACAGAATCAAATAAAATAAGCTATCTATCTTCATCTGTTGAGATGTCAATACCCATCAATGACAGTTTTTCACACAGTGAATTGACATTCTGGAAATGTACCCCTCTGATGCCAACTTCCATTGCTGCCTCCACATTTTTTTGCCTGGGACATTAACCAATTCAAATAAATCCCAACTCTTTAATCCACCACACATTTTATTTACATAAACCATTTATTTTGTGATTTTTTCACACAAATATGTTTTTCGACCCTATAAATATGACTTCATTTAGTTTTGGTGTCCTTAAAAAAATTCATTATTGTTAGTCCTCATGTATTTTAATTTTTTTTAAAATGGTCCTTATCACCACCTAGAGGTGACATGACATGCATCTAACCATGTCACGATAGTAATTATTTAGAGATGACATGTGATGTTGCATGACTAGGTGTATAACTGTATCACACCATGGCTACAGGGTGAGAGAGACCATTTGAAAACATTTTAAAATTTATGAGGGCCAAAACCAAGAAAAATAATTTAGAAGACTAAAACCACAGAGAATCACATTAAAAAACATATTTTATGCTCCGAAGAATCATTTTCACAAAAGATTAAAATCGAAAAATTAGATTATGACAGGGAGGAAAAATAAATAATCTGCTGGGATCACAAATGTCTGCTTCTTGAGAGAGAGAAATTGAAATTGGATGTCAAGATGCTAGAACATAAAACACACACACATGCATATAGACCTATATATGAATGTAGCACAGATAAATGATATGATACTGTGGTTTCATTCTGATAATTGATCTAGTGTATAATGAGAGTAGGAACCTGTCATCTATGAAAATACAATTTGTTGGATCAACTTTAAGATGCCTCACAACTTCCTTATAGAATTCAGTATCAGGCTTCCTCTTACCTGAAACACATTGCAAATGAGTCTATATGAGGTTAGCATAGCAGGATAGTTTGAATGCATGGTAGCCCTCACTAACAAACAATAAAGCATAAAAAGGAAAAAGTAGAGAATCATAACTTTGTTTTGTCCCACTAATCTAGACATTATCAAATGAAAAATATGATCAATACAAGAGGCATAAAAATAGAGAAAGGGAGAGAGATTATGTATTATACCAAATTCCCAAGAACAAAACGTCCACGATAAATATTTTGATAGTTTTAACTTGTCTTCAATCAACTGGTACCTACAATACAAAACATTCAGTAGGATGCCATGAAAAGAAAAACACAAATCACAATAGAAAAACAACTGTCTTACCATATAGGATAATTTGTAAAAGCATGCATCTCATAGTTATTTAGCTTTAAGGAAAGAAGCAACTGTTCGATGCCTTCTATGTATGAATATCCACTTCTCATACAAGCTTTAAGGCCTGTCCGTAAATTAGAAACACACATGCAAGTCAGTAGCTTTATCAAAATCAACGGGGGCTTGGAGCACAAGAATGATACGTTTGGCCTACTTTAGGAGCGTTCTCATTGAATTTCTACAACTGTTACAACTTCCAGAAGGACCAGAACATTTTTTTATAGCAAAAGTAACAAAAAAGCTAACACGTTCTGGAGTGTATATAATACGCTAGACCACAAAGAAGAACCGTTGCCAATTATCAGCTCATCTGAATCAGATTGATCTTTAACTAAAATCTCAAAATATGCAAGTTCTAATTAAAGAAAAGAGAGAAAGAGATAGATTTTTAATGTATTAAAATTAAACGAAAATACACATTCACGATAAAGTTATGTCTGTTTAATTCAACACAAACATGATTATCCTCCACTAGCAACAAAATCTTAGACCAACCAACCTTCTAAATCAAAATCCCTTCCATCCTTAAAAAATTTTCTTGCTAGCTCCATCTGGAAGAAAATGAGACAGATATTGATAAGAAAACAGTTGTTGAAAGCAGAGACTGACAAACCATTCCATGATTCTAAGAGATTAGAAAGTAATGAATAAAGACCAGAGCAATACAAGCATTGTGGTTGGTTGGATGAAAATGGAGGATTTTTTTTTTTTTAATTTTAATTTTACAGCAAAGTGACCTTTGTCTCCCTTTCTCTTGAACTAAACCAACACAAGTGAAACTTCTCCTTCCCTCATCTCCCTCCTCTCCATTAAAACCCCTCACCTCCTTTGAATCATACACAATACTATTAGAAGATTCAAAATGACCCTTTACCCAAATATGGCTGCATAACATGTTGAGTAGAAGATATGCATATATGACATATGACAGAAAGCTTTGTAAATCTCTCAAACACCCCATGTGCAATTCAATTTCTGCAAAAAGCTTTGACCTTTATACATAACAAGAAAGAGGGTACATACTTTGCAGCAGTGAATTATCAAAGTTGTTTTTTTTACCTCATCAATGAGACCTTTCTCAAACTCAATCCAAGCAGTGGGGTGCTTGCAATCTATGAGCTCCTTCAGAGACATTCCGAAGAAGGCAGGGACATCTTGGTAAAAAGGGTCACGAACAAGGGTGTCCATGATATCAAACAGCAGAATTGGAAGCTTCCTTTCGTTGGTGCTGGTGTTGTTGGTCAATGCCATGCTAGTGATTGAATGTGAAAGTGAATGTTTCAATCTGAATTTGAGACACAAATGTCTGGTGGGTCTTGATTGGAACAAACAACAGATTGAGATTGAGGGTACTCCAACTCCTCCCATTAACACCATTTTCGTATCTCACTGTAACTCATTGCATCATGTTGCTTTCACTTCCTTTGTTCTCTTCAACTCCCTCTGGTTTTCTTGGCCATAATAAACCATTTAGGTGTGTTTAAATATTTTATTAATAAATTTCGTGTATTTTAATAATTTTCTTGTTTGTTTGTTTCGTTAAGTTGTCATCATGTGCACGATGGATGGTGGTGGTGGTTCAATAATAGACGGACCATACCATCATTGGGCATATTTGAATTTTCTATTAGTTTTCGTAATGCGACTTCGAAATTTTATTTGTAGTCCTTTTTTATTTTCGCATCTCTTCCATATTTTTTTTTACAAAAATACTTTTCTTTGAACTAATTTTGTATTTCATTCCCGTTTTTGGAATGTATTTAATGTATTCCTAAATTAATTTCTGGAATATTAAACAGATTTCAAAAATAATTTCAAAAAATTACAAATTTCTAAAACCATTTTTCAAAAATACAATTGACTGGTTTACAACAACAGTTGCAGTTAAAGAAACGCAACTGCTGGAACAGCATGCAGCATACTGATGATGGCCTGATAATTCTTACGAAATGTAAGGTGAATGGTTATAAAACTGAGGCATTTTCTCTGCCCCTTATATTCCTGAAAAAGCATGGCAAGAACCGTTGGAATATTATTTTTGAGCGCTCGAGCAAAACCCATTCTTATCCCAAACTTTTAATAATATGACTGTGATGTATCATTACTTAAAAAAAAAAAAAAGCAAAGTTCCATCGTTAAGTGATAAATGGAAAATTCATGAAAAATTAGAATCATATGTTTCCATCGATACAAGATTCGGAAATGATTTGTTGCCATCTTTGCTTTGACTGTGGAAGGGGAAGGAGATCTACACTGGAACTTTAGGGGGTTCTCTAAAATGTTTATATTAAACAAACTAATAAAAAAAATTAATCTATATTTGATAAGACATTTAATTTAGTTTTCCAACGTATGCATGCAAAGTGCACAAAATTTGAACCGTAATTAGTAAGTTTAAGTAGATCCAGTACTAAAAAACTTCCCTGCATATGATCAAACTAATTATATTACATCTAATTGTTAATTGTTTGTCAAATAAAAAAGTTAAAACACCCAAAAATATAGCAAATATACCACAGCCTCGTTGCCTTACAACAATTCAGAAGATGCTGCCCCAAAGATTTCCCTTCAAGTAAAATTCTTGACATACAAAAGAATAGTATTACAAATCAATTTTGTCAACAAAATCACAAATATAATTCACATATCATAGAGACGGGTCTTGTATTTTAACATGATCACTGCCACCATAAGAAAAGGGCAACTAGCACTAAGATTAACTCTTTCACTGTTCCTTTTGTTCCTTGGAAATTTGGATTACATGCCTTATGATGTCCGGTTTATCCGCTGAGCACCTAATTTAGGAGCAGCAGGTTTGGCTCCCCTACCTCTGCCAGCCGATAAGGGTTTGGCCTTGGTTGTGGGTGCTGGAGCAGCAATGGCAGCCCAAGGATCATCGTCATCAGTTTGAGCTGATTTCAAATTTAAAGGTCTTGCAGTTTTTGGAGCAGGAGCAGCTATAGATCCCCACAAATCATCATCCTCATCCTTGTTCAATTTTGGTGTACTTTTTGATAGCAAATTCGAGGCTACAAATAATAATAATTAAAAAAAGTAATTAATACAATTTATGTATGTAGGCAAATGAATATACTTCAGAATTTTCCTGGAAATTGCAAAACTTTCATGTACAGATCACAAGCTACATAAAATAGCAGTAACATCTCTTAAACACACTGTATTTTCTTCAGTAAAACTATCTACACAAATGACAAAAGCTCACATTGCATTTCTTAGTGAGATCAGTAATTTAACAAGAAATGCCAACCCAACATTTAGTTTGCAAACTGCAAACCTGAATTAGGAATCCATACATTCACATCAATCCCTTTGTGGATCTTGTCATTATTTATAGGCATAAAACATGCAACAGTTTTTCCACTTCTGGTACTTGTCATTATTTATCAGGCATAAAACAAGCAAAAACAAATTTTCAAGTTGTTCTGTTCAGGTTTGGCATAACCATAGATGATAATTTTCAATAAGACACTGAAAATTATTAATACTGATAGTAACTAGTAACTTGCAGTCATCGAAATTCATACCAAAATACTAACAGACAAATAAAACATACCTTGTTTTGTATGTGAAATAGGTTGAGAAACAGGCCGTCTTTGAGCTGCTTGAATGTTTGCAAGAGCTGGAGCTGGCTTTGACTCTTCAAGTGGTTCCAGATCATCCCACCCATCCCTGTCACTTCCATGCTCCTCATCAAATCCATTCTCAAGTTCCCCCCAGCCATCCGTTGATGTAGGAGACGTAGGCACAGGGTGTTCAGCCAAATCTGATATAGAGTTTACACGGGCTGGTGCTGTTGATGGCGTCTCTATACCTAATTACCGCCAAAAAATAAATGAAATAAACATGGGTAATTGTTGAAAACATACTCCTGGAAGGAAGCTTCCCTAGTTGAGCAAAATAAATAAGGCATCTTCAACATATCAGATATAGAAGCAGAGTTCTAGAAAAAACGGATATGAAGATTATGGACGATATGATATCTTTAGTTGTATATTCCCCCATGTTTTTCCATTTTTGTTCCTTTCTTTCTCTTCATTCAACAGTTAAAATAAAATTACATTAATAGAAAATTATATCTGCTGAATCCTTAAAAATAACGCGACATCAACTTAGTCACTCAAAAATGAAAAGTGACAGAACTGTTAGAACACTATTTATTCATCCATTGATGGAGGAGGGACTGATTGATGTCACTTTCCTAAGAAAAGGAACAAATTCATGTTACTCTCAATAATTTAGGGACTAAATTAATGTCAACTTTCTTTGGAGGACCAAATAAAAAGTTCACTTTCTATGCTTGATAGAACAAATTAAACTAAATTTTCTTGGAAAGAGCAAAATTATGTCACTTGTATCATAAACGGTTTACTTTTTCTACAAGCTCTTTATTAATGAAACTAGAGAAATTGACAGATAGACCACACTGACAATTTCATTGTTTCCTATGCCCTGTTATAGTTTCACAGTTAGGATTAGGCATACCTGTGGTGCCATTAGAAGATGTTGAACTAATTGCAGTCAAACTTGCAGAAGCAACTGGAGCATGATCAGAAGGTTTACCCTTCAATGTCAAAGAACTCATAGCCCACCTGAATGGTGACAAGGATTAAATCAGTACCAATTGCTTGATGAAAATGCATATATTGTGAGAGGTTAATTGATGAGAACCAATAATAACTATCATGAGCAATCATGTATTATTAGATACAAGTGTAATAATAATGTCATGTTAGCAGTTATGGGTATAAGTTAGGAACAGTAATGTATTGTTAGAAAATGTGATAGATAATAACTTATCCTGCATTAACAGTTATGTATTAGAATTAGAAACGATCTTGATGACAGTATCATAGAAATGACTGATGACAGTTATGTACAAGGGTATATTTGGTAGTAGCGTACAGCAAGTGTATCGCTGTACTGAGTGTGATTTCAGTCAATTTTTTTCTGGTGCTATCAGTAATATGCCTCATGAAATTGGTAGAGACCCAATATTAGTTCATCTACTAATATTGGGTCTCTACAAATTCAACTAGTTTTTATATCATGAATTTTCAATCAATTCATATGCTTTCCAGAATATAGACAATCTCTAGTGTTTTAACTTTTAATATCATTGTTGAATTATGAAGTTCTACATATTGAGGAAAGGAATTGAGAGAAGAAAGACTCAAATAATATTTTCTTCATATAGTGATGTGCTACAGTTAGATGATAAACATGAAACATTAACACTTATTTATACTAATACTAGACCTTAATTTTACAGAACAACTAACTTCCTAAAGATAAGATAAAATCCCTAAGGATCCTCAAAAGATAAGATGAACTAAGATGTGCTGTGATAACATATTAAAATCAAGATACTCTTGGATATTTTTCATATATATTCTAACAATCATATCATAAATATTTGTATACAAATATGAATGTACAAATGCATGTGTATACCATCAGTTAGAAGCTAAATGCAAGCTTTTAACCACCATCTGTGATCCTCCCCATTTATCATATTATATGTGGCCACTAAATTAAGAGTTTAAAAATAGATTATAAAAAAACATATTAATAAAACTCTTTATAGTACAAATGTAAACAAGAATCAGCTATTATTATGTATGTGCATTTTCAACTGGCACTGATATTAAAGAAAAAGGGTTAACATACATATGTGTTTGGGTTAAGTTACTTTGGCTTTCAATTTATTGATGCAAAATACTTGAGAGGTTTTTTACATAAAAGCTATTTTTGAATGAAAAATAAGCTACTCTAGACATACTAACACAGTGCAATCTAACATCAGAAGTTCATATTAACTCTCTCTCTCCATTGCTTAACATTTGAATTTCAATCACACACAGTTTGGACTGACTTACCCAAGCAAACTAGCATTTCCTGGAACAGATGAGCTTCCCACACCTGCAACACCAGTGGTATCTGCTGCATTTGTCTTCAACAGAAAATAGAAGAACACCAGCATCACATTAGATGATCATCTTCAAATACACTATTGGTCTAAATAATGATTTTTTTCTCAACATGAGAGTTTCCTTCTAATAGAAGATTGATAGAGTTCTGAACCAAGATATGGGCCTGGACCATGATGTGGGCTTGGATACAAAGTCCAAAGGCTGGAAGGTGTATGTCCGTAAGAAAAAGACAATTAGAAATGGTGAGGAATAAGGGGATGCTGAGCTGTCAAGTTGGTTAGTAGTGGCAGGAAGGGACATAGGGAAAGAAGGGTATAATGGGGGGAGGGGGGAGATATTTTGGGTTTGTTGTTAGGGAAAATACTCTTTTCTCTTAGGAGCTTACACTCTGGACCTCGTAAAGAGCTTAGGCGCTGTTTTTCCTTGGTTCCTAAATTCTAATACAGTATTTCTTCATTATTCATTCATTGATATCTATCAAAGATATTTTTAATTAAAAATTTAACAAAGGATATCAGTAGTGGGGAGTAAAAGTATTATCAGAGGTGAAGTGTAAGAGATAGACATGTATTGATAAAAAAAAAAATAGAAGTAACACACGCACACACATATAAATTCAGCCTGCACACCTAATTTCTTCCAAAAGATATACATTACACACTGGATGATTTAGGAACCATGATAAGTATAAGAATAATAGCCAAAAACAATTTCAGGGTATACCTTTTCATAATGTTGCTTTGCTATCTGCAAAAACTGATCAACAGCTTGAAATGCCTTAGTTCTAACATCACTGTTTAAACCATGACAAGAATAACATGCAATCATTGTCTCAATAAATGACCAAATAACCAACAGTACAATATAAAAATGATCTCTATTTAGAATATAAAGGCAAGAAAAAACAAAGCATCACATAGCTCAAGTATAAGTATAATTATAAGTATAAATCCACCATGTGTATATCAATATATAATAGGGGGAAAAGGGAATAAAGCAGCAGTGACTTTACAAGACAAAAAAGATGAATCAACCCCCTAAAAATACTAATTAATGGGGTAAATTAAGTCACTGAAATATTCCTCATCTTCACATGGTAAAGGAATTACAAGGAATACAAGCTCATAGTGAATGTAACCTGTCAGGATCAATTGTGAGCACAACAACATTAGGAAGAATCCGGGTTGCAACTTCAGTGATGTCATAGTAGGAACTGGTGGCGCATAAAGCCATAATGCCTGAAAGATAAAAATTCAAAATTATGTGAAAAGAATGTTGGAGGAAAAGTGTAACAATGAAGAAGAGTTATAGATACATGTGTATGATTCTGATACCTGCTCCTCTAGCAGGTGGAAAAGTATCACGTAATGCACGGACTGTAAATGCATTAATCAAAACTCTTTTTCTTGTCTGCAAAATAGCTTACAAGTTAATTCACCAAAGAAAAATATGCTGACACTATTAAATAAAACACAGCACACTGTTTGAATTTCAGAGCACATTTGGAACATACTCCTTCGTTTAAGTAACTTCCAATATTGCCTAATAATATGGTAGTATTTGTTCT
>CM023958.1:34934219-35112793 GCA_013407115.1 Glycine latifolia
TCCAGAGAATACCTCATAGATTAGGCAACCTATAAAATTATGATTTTTAAATATGTTAGAGAGGTATACATAGAAAGGAAAAGACAAAAAAATATTCAGTAAACCTACAATAACTGTCCAAGTTGACATAATTTAAACTAAAACTACTCACTGTCCCAGAGAAAAGTTAGCCAAGCTCTTCTAACACATGAAGAAATTTTCAGGTTCGCATGAACAAGATTATCAGCAAGACAGCAACAATTATGCAAATGTAGATGTAAAATATTTCTATTTCTTTCCTTGATTACTGAATTGGCATTATGATCCCTTCTCAACAAAAGGAGCAAGTAGAAACATTCCCAAGCCCAATATATAAGTGGGCCAAAAACCCATTATATTCTCAGTGGAACTACCCAATTCTAAATGAGAACAAATTGTAAAATATATGTTGTGGTCATGTGACTAAATTTGCAAGAGGAACTGAAATTTTAACATAAGCTAGAAAAAAGACACAAAAATAACAGATTGTTCCTGTGTTCTATTGCACCATATAAACCTAATTTGCTATCAATATGAACTATCATCAAAAGGAACAGAAAACAACATACCCATGCCCCAAGAGTCAATGGCCCATGGAGGAGACTTCTTAATTGCATCCCAGTCTGATTTTGCCAACTCCATTGGTTTGTATTGTGATCCAACAAGCCATGCATATTGCTGAACAGGAAGCATGAAAACTGGTGAGGACAATTTTGGTTTTCCTATTCCATATCCTTTATTTTAAAATAAAGAAGCCCAGATCAAATCATTACAAGGGAACAACTATAATAACAAATTTGTCATAAATCTAATTAAAGTCTTATTACGTTAGAGATGGCCAAAATTTGAGAGCAAGTTTTAGTTGACAGACTCCAGTCTGTCAAAGTTAGCATGCCATGGCCTTTTAATCTCACACCAAGAAACTTTCACCCTCTAAAGTAAAGTAATTATTTCACTTAATGTAAATTCAAATAGCAATGCCAAAACAAACAGGACAATATTTTGCAAACAAACACATAAATTTACCAGCATTTGGCCAGAAGACATTTCACTGCTCCCATCAAACTCTGATAGAACATCAAAAGCATGAAGCTTCCAGTCCAAAGTTGGTGTCACAACGACACTAGCCATGCAAACGTTGCCATGAACCTGCAACAGATAAAACATGTCAAGATATATTTAAAAAATAATAATGATACAAAATAAAAACAATAAAAAAGCTCATAAATACTCACAAGTTTACAATCATTATTCAAGAAGCTCACAGCTTTAGCTATTTGATGAAGACCCAAAGCATAATACTCATCCCTACATAGCCCAAACAAACAAGTGACTACCACTGATTACTCAACTCATGGGCCAATTGATACTTCAAAGTCACTCATACAAGGAAACATAAAAGGATGTCATGTGCAATTTTAGAACCTTATGCATGATATTAACAACTCAATTGATACATGAAAGTCACTAATATGAGGGGAAAGAGAAAGACAAGCAAATAGCGACAGTGTAAATAGTTTACATTGTCATCCAATCACAATTGTTATGTATGATAAGTTTGTTGACTTTTACAATAGCTAACTTTTTTTTGAAATGTACAATAACTAACTCAAAGTCATATCTACCTTATATTCTGATTGGTTGCTATTGTAAAAAAATTTACATTGACCGTGGATAGTATTTGAACTCAAAAGACATACACGTTTAGAACTCCATGCATGACACTACACGTTTAAATCACCAACAATGCAATTGATACCTTTGTGTACCTTCAAGCCCTAACTCCTTGATCTTCTCAGATAGAGGCATCACAGGCTCGGTCACAATATATATCGTAACCTTAGAAGAACCTGCATCATACGTCTCAATCTCAGTGCTGTGAAGAAACGACAAGATATTCGGATGCCTGACCTGAAAAAACAGTAACACCACAGCACAATCAATACGACACAATCCACAAAATACAAATCCAAACCAAAATAAATAGATAATCTGAAAATAAAGAATAGGAAAGTAACACACAGTTCGAAGACGCTTGACACCATTGCGTGCGGCAGCTAAGTGACCATCCTGAGCATTGGAGCCGGAGAGTGAGAACACCGAGACAGGAGAACCGTCATCCTGAGACAGTGACGTGGCAGTGTTATATATAGGAATAATGACATATGTACACCTAATCGACACACTTCATTTTTTTTATTACAGGCGGAAAGACTAAAAACCCTACAGGGGAACAGAGCGCAAGAACGAAACACCCCTCGCCTCTTCGGCTATAATCCCCCGAAGCAAGGGAAGACCAGACTGAAGCCAAGTCAAAACAAAAGTTCCTTGATGACCAAGGTTAGCTAAAAAATCCACACTGTGATTAGCTTCATTCCCTATACACATGAGAAAGAGAAGGATGCCAGTCTATTAACAGTCTAAAAGTTCCTTGATTGACACCTTTTCATTTCACTGTGTTCCTCTTGTTGTCACATCATATTACCTATTAATTCCATACTTCAATCGCTTTTTTTCTAAAGGTGTAGATTAGATTTACACAGTGTATACACCTAATTCACACTCTCCGTCACATTCACACCATATTGCTTATCACATAATTACTCGTATCTCTTTCTCTATCCAGGTGTTGATGAATCATTTATGAATATAGAGTGGGGAATTGTGGTGGAGTGACAGTACCTTGGAGGTGCCGCGAGAATGAGTCCAAGAGCCCCAAGCGGAAGGGTAAGGTTCAGCGATGGTGTAAGGGAGATCCTTGACGCCGGTGCCAGATCCGCCAACGACCTCTTTCAGGAATTTGAACATGCTGAATCGGAACCGGAATCGGAGAGTGAGTGCGGTGGTGGTGGTGGAGAGGAGAGGGCGTTAACCACCGACGCTGGATGGATCTGATCCGGTGTTTCACGGTCTAGTGGTGGTGCACAGGCGAGACCGTTAATGTGTTGCGCTGATGGTGGAGCCAAGCTGAAAATACTAAAAGGCACGTGATAACAAGAGTCCTAAGAGATGTTTAAATTTTTTTAAATAGAAATGTTTTTAGTGGTGGTAAAAAATTATGCTACCTATAATAAATATTTTTTTTTCTTTTTACTTCTTTAAACAATTTAACAAAATCCAAATAAAAATACCACCGGCTCAAATTTTCACATTATTGGTCATATGGTCCCTTAACATTGGGGAATAATGGAATTCATCTCATGCCAGATAAGCCCCTCTTTGAGATTCATTTTTCCTTGAGTATTTTATGTCCCTTTCCTAAAAGTTCCTTCACAACAAAAAAATATTACAAGTTTTTGCAGGTAAGGAAATAGTTTTAGAGTTTAATTTGTATGTATTTATTAGCGACAAAAAAATATTATCAATTAATTATATCTTAGTATTTATATGATTTTAAAGTAACTAATTTTTATTAATAAAAGTAACAGAATAGGAGGTACCATTAATATGTTTGTAATCTTTGTGTACTTATAGTTCTATGAACAAAGTTGATTTTTTTTATGCTTCAAATTGTATTTGAGAACGTTATAATGGATTATGAGGTGTTGTAATATGTTAAATTGTTCGTGGCCAGTTATGTTTTAAGAAACGAGATAATTGGTTATCATTAAGGTATTTGATTACAAGCTTCGCAGAATGCTTTTGAGAAAAAATAACTTCCTCTAAAATAATATACTACTAGTAGATTTAATGTATTATAAATTCATAGCCTATTTTTTCTATTCTAATTAATTTTTAATGAATATTGTCATGACATACAAATTCATAAAAAAAATCTAAATTCTTGGATGTCTTAATTGCTTTAATTTATGGCATACAAACAAAGAAATTTCTTCAATTACTTAAATATATTAACTTCATGTACTTTATTTTATCAACCATAATTATGAATTTTGATTTTTCGGTGAAATATGGATATTTTCACAAATTTTGGCCCAAATTAGTTGTCAAACCAATTTATGATCCATGACTTAGTTGTCAAACCAATGTATCATGTGGAATTAAACTTAAATTTTCTCCTACAAACTTAATTATTGTGTTATCAACTAAATTATATTCATTGGATTGTTGATTACTTTATATATATGTTATGTGTAAATCTAAAATAATTAACCAATTAAAGTATATCATATTATTTAAATTCATTTTTCGAACAAGACAATCAAGTTATATGTTATGGTTAAATCTAAAACAATTAACTAATTAAGGCATATCAAATTATTTAAATTCAGTTTTCTGACAAAGCAATCAAGTTATCCGCAAGGAATTTAGTTTTCTTGGTTGAATATAATGTGCAAACTTTGTTGTAATTTTATTGTTATCTTGTTTGATTCATATGGATTAAAAAATAATTAACTTATTAATATGTTAGGTATCTATTAAATATTAATTTGAGTGATATTAAACTCAATTTTTTAAAATAAAATTTATTATAGATAAAAAAATGTGAAATTTCCTGCAGTGAGGGAAAAAAACATCATCCTCTGCAATTTTATATTTCATCATGCAAATGTTAATCCAAAAAATGTTAGACATGGAAAAAAAAAAATGTAATGTAATAATGCTTGTAGAAGTTGGGAGTGAGAGCGACAAACCTTGATGATAGTATATCGCGTACATAGATAGCTTCGATTGATTTGTCCATCTTGGCTTCCCAATCCAAATCCAAATCCAGGGCAAGCCTTAACTCCGATTGATAATTTGCTACAATTAAGAGAGAGCCACAGAATAAGGTCTCCCCCAACACCAAGCTACAGCAACCACCTTCCACGAAACTCTCTTTTTCTTCTTCTCAAAATCACCGGCCATTACCATTTGACCATCGTCGTCATCATCATCATCACACCTTTGAAACTATATAAACCCCATATGAATCACATGCTTTCCACCTCATAACATAAAATAACCCCACTTATATAATTCATTCTTCTCCCTTCTTTTTTCTTTCTTCATTCCCCATTACCATGGTTTCCCTTTCCACCACCCCTTTTCTTCCCTTCACTGCAAAAAATGCTTCTACTAGAATCCCTCCTCCCAAATCATTCTCTTACAACAAGCAACGTAGTAACAGGGATCACAGGAAGGTTGTCTGCGGCTGTATCGCACCTCCTCAAAACTTCAAGAGCCAGGACTCTTCCGCCATTAATTTCAATGTAAATGTCTTTAATTTGATTCATTCCTGTTGTTGCATTGCAAGTTCCTTCTTTTTTGCTTCAATGATCACGTGTTGTGACCTTTTTTGTTGTTGGGGTTGGTGTTAAGTGAGTTCGGATTTCTGGGTAATCAGAAAGTTTTGTTTTGTTTTTCTTCTTCTGGGTGGCTGACATCAAGGTTGTTGCTAGGGTTCGTCCAAATCAGAGCAATTGAGCACTGCGCGGGATCATGAGGATGATTCTGATGTTCTTATTGAGTGTAGAGACGTGTACAAGTCTTTTGGGGAAAAGAAAATCTTAAATGGTGTCAGCTTCAAGGTAAGGATTATGTACTTGACTATGATGACTCTCTTTTGGATAAACCTCTCAATAAGAGTTGAGCTTCTCTCATAACTTAAAACCAATTTATACGCTTAACTCTTATGGAAGCTCTTTCATCTAACTTATCCAAAAGCTGAAGTGCAGAAGTTGATTCTAACTTATGAGAAAAGCCAAATTCATTTTACCCTTTTTCTTTCTCTTATAAGTGCTTATAGAGAAAATTATCCAAACAAAGTCTATATTCTTTGGCGTTTTGGTTTGCCCTTTTCATTATTTTCTGTCGAGTGCGTTATCTAGCATGAAATGATGAGGTAACGAATGCTTACAACAAACAACCAAGCCTGGTCCATCGTGGTGAGGTTTGCCGAATGAAAAAGACAACTTTGATGAGCTCTATTAGAAACCTTATTTTTTTTTACAAATTCATTTAGGCAAAAAGGTGTGTTACATGTAAACTAGTTGTAAGTGGGGGGAGATCTTGCAAATTCAGAACTTGCTAAATCTTTATGCTGTTTTTTCTTTCTTATTTTTGACATAATGAATAGATCAGGCATGGTGAAGCTGTTGGAATAATTGGTCCCTCTGGGACTGGCAAATCTACAGTTTTGAAGATTATTGCCGGACTTCTTGCTCCAGACAAGGTAAATATATGAGGGCATGTTTGGATTCCCATTGGGATGGTTTCAAAAGTATGCTTGAGAGTAAAATCAGTTTGGGTTATGTTTGGTTACCCCCTAAAAGTATGTTTGAGAGTAAAATTTTGTCTGGAAACTGAGTTTTGGAGAAGCAAGACTTGGGATACTTTTGGAAACTAGTTTGCAAGGTTAAGTTTAACTCAAACTTAAGTTTGCAAACTTTAATCCAAACATGCACTGATTTGGGATTTTTGGGTATGTGATTTAATTTCGAACAACTGAGTTCACTTCTTGAATGTTGTTGTTGTCAAATTGACAGGGGGAAGTTTATATTCGAGGTAAAAAGAGAGTTGGTTTAGTAAGCGATGATGACATATCTGGTCTTCGGATTGGATTGGTAAGTTTCAGAGTAATATGCAATATGCTAATTCTTAGGTGCTATTACGTTTTCATTGTAATTTTATTTTATTTTATTTTTATCTGTAAACAGGTTTTCCAAAGTGCTGCACTCTTTGATTCTTTGACTGTTCGTGAAAATGTCGGTTTTCTCTTGTAAGATGCAAGCTTAACTTTACCTTTGAAACTTAAGTTCCTTTTTGACATTGCTGTTTAAAGGGTGATTTAATTGATTGATTAACTTGATTGATTAACTTGATTTTATTCTTCTAAGATTCTTTTTTCTTTTTTCTTTTTTTTGTTTCTGACCTGGTTAATTGTTTAGGTATGAACACTCAAGCATGTCTGAGGACCAGATATCAGAGCTTGTCACGGAAACCTTGGCTGCAGTTGGATTGAAGGTATGCGCATGGTTCAAAACCATTAACATTAGGCAGCAGATACTGCATTATAGGGTAGCAGTAGTAGTATACATTTTCTTTCTGCAATTTAGAAAATTGCTTCATACTCGTACTGCTGGACTGCTATTCACACTCTGCTTTCTTCCATTCTAGTTGCATAGCCATTATGTTTTACACACAGACTAACTCCTCACCCCCCCTCCCCCCATTTTACAGGGAGTTGAGGATCGGTTGCCTTCTGAGTTATCAGGTGGGATGAAAAAGCGAGTTGCTTTAGCTCGATCTATTATTTGTGACACCACAAAGGAATCAATAGAGCCAGAGGTGTGTTAAGCTCCCAACCCTCCCTCTGATTAATTAATGCCGTTTCTAAGTAGCTATTAATTAATGTTTGAAATTCTTACTACCAGATACTCAGACAGGAGTGTCTTAGAACTTGAATTTTGATTATTTTGTTAGGTCTGTACTTCAAGCATAAGTGGGTCATTAGTTTCAACTTTCAAACATGATGCCCAGGAGGGGGGCGGCTATCACTAGGCACTCCTAGTCTCCTAGGCTAGACCACATGGGAAATGAGAAAAGGGGAGAAGAGGGATGTGGATGGTGACAACCTTGCCTACATAGCAAGGAGGGTAGGAAAGGGAAATGATTAGAAGTAAAGGGAGAGAAAGGCTGGGCCAAGAACATCCAGTCATTCAGTAGTTTAGGGACCTTTGAGTCAGGGTGTGCAGACCCTTGAAGTTATGCAATTCTCTATCTTGTTTTATTATTTTGTGACTGATTCTGATTGATCATATTGCACCTAGATCTACCTCTTAGACATCTCTAAATGTTGACACCTTGGTTCTGTATGTTGTCAGTATGCTAGGCATGAATGCCCGTCCTGGCTCTTTTTTCCCTCTACAAACTAAATTCCCTCAACCACATGTAGTACTTGTTAGTTTTGGCCAGGAGACAATCTTTTGCATCTATTGCACTTGATACTATTTCCTAATCTTGTATGCTCAAAATTTTAGTATTAGTTCGTCTGTGCCAATCATTACATCAAAGGAGAAACCAAGAGAAATAGTGATAACCTTACAGTGATTTTCATATGAAGACTTTCCACTTTGTGTTAGTTACTAAAAAAATACTATCGTTGATGGCTTAAGTTATATGTACTGTAACACAAAACCTTTCCAACTATGAAGATGCTTTTTGAAATCTCATGATATAACATTTACTGTTATGCAATCAAAACCCTCCCCTTCTCCCTTTTCTGTTTAAAAAATAAACATTTTGTACTTCTGTACAGGTGCTCTTGTATGACGAACCAACTGCAGGACTTGATCCCATTGCATCTACTGTTGTTGAAGATCTGATTCGCTCTGTGCACATAAAAGGACGAGATGCACGTGGAAAACCTGGGAATATTGCATCTTATGTGGTTGTTACTCACCAACATAGTACCATTAAAAGAGCCATTGATAGGTAAGAATATTTTCATAATGATTGCATGTCTTCCTGTCCCCTGAAGCCTCTTAATTTGCCCAGAATTCATGTGTCCTGATATGCAAAGTTACTTCATAAATACAGATTGTTGTTTCTACACAAGGGAAAGATTGTTTGGGAAGGAATGACTCATGAATTTTCAACTTCAACTATTCCAATTGTCCAGCAGGTTAGTTGTTTTGCTTTGTAATGGTTAACAATGAGCTGTTTCTGAATTCTTTAATTGTGGGACCTCAATTTCCTTATGGATGATATTTAAATATACCATTTAGAGAAAGGCTCATAAAAGAAAATACTACTTTTCTCCTCTTCCAACTTTAGATCTATTGTCCATGAGAGAAAGGTCCCTGGTTCACATTTTTTCAGGATCTTGTTTCTTACATACGTCTTGCCTTGATTGGCTTTGTTGCCTCCTTTTCTTTTATTTTTATATTTGTGAGGGAGGCTAGTATTTTTCATTTAAAAATCCGTTCTTTCCATGTTGTCCAAAGGTTTCAATCACTTTTCAGGAGTCACCAATCTTATTTATATGATCTCACATTAATAAAAGTGTGAGCACAATCTGAAACGGAAAATGAGAAATCCTTTCTGGTCATACAGACAGAAACTATAAAATATGCAAATTGCTTGTTCGATTAAGATACAATGGAACTATGTAGATGGAAAAGAATTTTTGCTCAAGCCAAATTGTTGTGTTTAGAGTTGAAAACGATGGATAAAGTGGATGACCAGAAACCGCGATTGAGTGGCTGATGACTGTGAATGCTTATGAAAGTGTAGCAATAAAAATAGTAGCTAACAGATGTTAGACTCTCTCATTTGATTCCCTCAAAGTAAATTGGACATGATGACATTGTGTATCTTAGTCTGTGTTTATGGGAAGCAGGTCACTCGGTCTTGTGCAAGATTGTCATACAGTAGGGGTGTTCACGAGACCCAGGACCCAACCTAACCCAATTATATTGGGTTGGTTTTTCAGTGTTTGGGTTGAAATCGACCCGATCCAATTAAAGATCCAATCGTAAACAGGTCGGGTAATGGATTCTATTTTTTTAGCTCGGCCCGACCAATCCATATCATATAATTAAATTTATTATATATCAATTAATTATCAAATACAAAACACGTTAATTTTTACCTCACATTGTTTATTAAATGATTAAATTAAAACACCCATTATTTTTTTTCTTTTTTAAGTTATTGTTTTTATCTCTGTCTTGATTTTGTTTATGTTTTCTCATTCTAATACAATACTTTATTTCTATCTGAAATAAAATATTATATTAACATTTAAATCATTAATTCTATTAGTTAAATATTATCACAATTTGGTCTCTTTTTAAGTATATTTAGTCATTATATATTTATAAAGTTTTAGACAAAAACATATTATTATGTTTCGAAAAAAATATTTTTTTACAAAATAATTTTTTTCTTCAAATATTCAGACCGGATTAACCAA
Source organism: Glycine latifolia (assembly GCA_013407115.1). NCBI lineage: Eukaryota > Viridiplantae > Streptophyta > Magnoliopsida > Fabales > Fabaceae > Glycine > Glycine latifolia. Next base: position 34,944,097 of record CM023958.1, read on the forward strand.
ACCAACCCATTTATGATTGGGTTAGGTATGTAAAAAAATTATACAAACTCGATCCAACCCTTAAAATTTTGATCGGTTTGGGTAACAGGTTGAATCAAACCCAACCCAACTCATGAACACCATACCATTGAGTTGTTCCAGATAGTGTGGGATGGTTGAACTGAACTGAACTTACTTAAAATATAAAGCTTCTCCATGTCCTTTTATTGTTTATCACATAATGCAATCATCTCTGAACTATTATGTAAATAACTGTTACTGTTATTTTTTGTTTTGTTGTGGCAGTTTGCATCCGGGAGCCTTGATGGGCCTATCAGATATTAGAACAGTACTGCAATTGTAAACTAGATAACATATGGATTATGGCTGGTCTTGGCTACTACCATGGAGTGTGCAGATAAGAATGAGCAAAAAATTGTTTGCAACAAGGATTAACGGTCTTGTCAGGGTTTTGTTATTCAATTCCAATTTGACTTTTACAGAATTGGCCGTCTGCATTGGATTAGAAGCCGGCAAGGACAGCTTTTTTTCTTTTTTCCGTTTTTAAGTTAGAGGACAGCTTATTGTTACTGATGACTAAATTCATTGGCAATAGAAGGTGCATATTGCTTGCACAACATATATGTTAGAAGAGATTGGTGTAACCCCATGTATTAAATATTTGTTTTATGCGGAAACTTGAAATGGTAGATTGTGTTTTGTAAACAATTCAATTATAGTCAATAAATCTTCATGATTTTGGATTTTCTCGCCTGATTTTATTTCTAAACAGTGTCTTGTTATCAGTAACAATGTCTTGTTATCGAATATCCTTCGGACATTTTGAGGAATATATATTTTGTACACTTTATCAAGTCATCTTGACTACTTAAAATTAAGTATTAAATAATTCTTCTATCTTCCGTGTAATACTTTTATTTTAATTAACTAATTTTAATTTTACTTTCTTAACGAATGTCTCAGAACACTCTTTAACATTCTCCAAAATATAATTACACTGTTCGAGTTTGCAATGATAAAAGAGGCTTGGTAGACTAGATAATTTTTCTAATTTTTTGTTGAGCACGTTTGGCATTTGATAACAAAGCTAAGTTGTTCAATAAACCTCTTTTCTGTTGTCAATGAAAAGGTTTGGTGAGAATATCATTTAAAAATTCACAGCACTAAGATGAAGGTGTGAAGATAGTAATACAAATACAAATCTTAGACTTATGAGAACCTACTCCATTCATTTTGTCTGCACTTACCACTCCCCACTACTCATCTACTCGCATTCTTAAGGTAAAACACTTACAGGGAAAACTTGGTTCACCACCTCAAGAAAGAACTAGGTTAATCAAGAAGGATACAATTTCTCTTCACGTAAACATGCTTGCAAAGCTGCAATTGATGCCCAAGATCAAAATTTCACCATAACTAGACCAGATATCAGACATGTTCCCAACTGACCCTTCACCCACCACTGATTATGAATAATGCATGTTATGATGCATTCTAAACTTGATGCAACCAAGTTCCAGCAAAAGAGAACAACCATCAGAATGATGAGGGACTCGTCCTTACTCGGATCAAATTTTCATCATAATCATCCATTCTTTTCTTGGCTGAATGATGCCAGGGCTAGTCTTAACTCGGATAGATAAAGCCAGTGTATGAGTGTTCTTTAAACCTTGTGTTACTCATGTCAAGGCATTTTGATCCTGTAAATCTGAGACACTTGATCAGGAATCATGAGAAAACGCTTGTGAAGTTGCTGGCCAGATAGTATTCCTAGTCACATAAGTGTATGTTTTACTTGAAACTGAGAACACAGGTACCAAATTACAAAATGGAATTTACAGGAGATTTGTAACTGTCATGAGCATCAAATCAAACTTTTGTTTGGAGAATGTAATTTCTTGCCCGGGGGGAACAGAAGAGAACCACAACACCAAAATCAAAACTAACAAAGGCACTGATAAAGAAAATCCCCACAGAAATTGGGCCATCCATCCTATCTTCACTGAAAGAACTTCCTTGCGCAGATTGAGTCCTTCCATCATCACATACTCCACTGGAAGATTCCATGCACAGATCTGGATTTCCAGCAAATGCGCCAGGAAATCTCCCATACCCTTGCTTCTGGGGAACATATCCAGAAAAACAGTTGTAGGAAAGATTCAAAATGGACAGATCTTGAAGGCTAGAAATGTTTCCTGGGATATGTCCTGACAAGGAATTATGTGACAAATCCAAGGCTTTCAAACTCTGCATTTTCTGCAACCCCGGAAGCTGTCCGTAAAGAAAGTTGCATGACAAGTTCAGATATTCTAGGCCAGCTAGACCAAATAAGCCCCTTGGAATTTCCCCATGAAGCGAGTTGCTGGATAGATCAATTCCAACCATTGAGGAAAGATCATAAGTGAAACTGAGCTGATTGCTATCAGAAACAACTGCCGAAACTCTCAGTTGAACCTTTCTTGCTGCAACCAATGGCTCTTTAACAGTGACATTCCTAGTGTTAAATATTAAGCCACCCTTAAAATTAATATCAGGTATGAAGCCAGTAAACTTGTTATGCGAGAAATCCATCATTTCTATTGCGTTAAATGTGAACAACCAACTAGGCAGATTTCCACTGAACTTGTTCTGAGCAAGAGACAAATACCTGAGGTTTGTCCATTTGGTTATTGCATCATTCAAGGATCCAGAAAGCTCATTGGAACTAAAATCTACAATCTCCAGAGATTTGCATCCAGCCAAAGTGAGTGGGATAGCCCCGGAAAACCTATTGTTGCTTATATCCAGTATCCTCAAGATGTCCAATGCATCAAACTCCGGTTGAATTACACCAGAAAGATTGTTGTTATTAAGTATTAGAGCATACAGCTGAAAGCACCCAACAATACTGAATGGAATGGTTCCAGACAAAGAGTTGTGTGAGAGATCAATGACCTGCAGATAAGTCAAATTTCCAATTCTAGCAGGAATTTCTCCAGAGAGAAGATTGTGAGAGAGAAACAAGGCCTGCAAGCTTTTCAACTCAGTGATTTTCACAGGAATTTCACCAGAGAACTGATTGTGAGAAAGGTCAAGAAGAACAAGGCCAAGTTTCTCAGTTGTCTCAGCAATTTTACAAGGAATAGGACCAGACAAAGCATTATTACTCAAGTCCAAAACAAGAAGTTTCTCTGAGAAGACAAGCCTAGGATATATTCTATACTTCAAGTGGTTCCCTGACAGGTTCAAGTGAGTCAAAGCTTGAAAAGAAGCAATACAAGCAGGTAGTCCCCCCACAATAGAATTGTTAGACAAATTCAACACATTTAGAGACTGAACTGAAGCTGCAAAGCAAGGCAAAGTACCAGCAAACTGATTGGAAGCAAGATTGAGTAAAACCAAAGGCTGTTGAAAATCGACCAAGTTACCAGACAAGAGGTTGTTCTCAAGGTCCAAATACTTGAGGGACTTCAAGTAAAGCAAGCTCTCCGGTATGCCACCACTGAATGAACAGAAACCAAGATGTAACCTTTCCAGATTTGCAGAGAAATTACCAATCCAAGCAGGCAGTGGACCCCCCAAATCAGGGTTCCCACTCAAAACAAGCTCAGTGAGGTGTCTAAGCCTCATGAAAGAGTCTGGTATTCCCCCATGAAGCCTGTTGTGGCTGAGATCAATGGCTCTTAGGTTAAGCAAGTTGCCAAAACATTCAGGAAGAGGGGATGTGAAGTTGTTGTGGGACAACCCCAATTTGTTCAGGTATGAAAGGTAGCACAAACTGGGGTGGATTTTGCCTGAAAGGTTCATACTAGTTAGGTTGATGGAAAGCACCCTCCCAGTTCTGTTGTCACAGGTGATTCCGCTCCATGAAGTGCAGTTGGAGCCCACCCAGCTGGGCAAACTCTGGTTGGGGTTTGGCATAGATGACCTGAACAGTGAAAGTGAGATTCTGTCTTGTGGGTGAACATCAATTGAGTGAGAAGGAGTTGCAAAAAGAAGAATCACACAGAGGAGTGTGAGGCGTGTGGTGTGTCCCATCACCATGAGAGTAAAGGTGCAATTTTTAGGAAGGGGGAGAGGAGTTTGAAGCAAAAGAGGAACTGGGTGGGTAAGGATTTTGGAGATTAGAATGAAAACTTGATGAAATGGACAGAAGAGAAGGGAAAGAGGAAGAACATCTTCCACATTGTGTCACGCTGATAAAGTGAGAGTGCAACGGGGGACAAGGTGGGTTTAGGTTAGATCAAAAAAATAAAGTGGCTTTGTTGTGTCGTGCTTGCTTTGCTTCGTTTCTCCCTCTTTCTCTCTATACCGCATTACACTTTTTATTTTTTTAAGTTTCTCTTTTAAAAAAATAATTTTAAAATAAATCTTTTTTTAAAATAAGAAAAAATAAATAAACAGAAACAATTTAGACAAATACACTAAATTTTATTAAAATAAACACTTATTTTAATAAATAAGTTTAAACAACACCTAATTTATATCATATTCAAGTTAAGTTAATTTTTTTTTTAAAAAGATAAATCTAAGTTTTTATAAAAGTCTATTTGATTAAAAAAATTGGCTTTAGGTCATTTAAAAATTCTTTTAGACCGAACAGATCGATCTATTTAAATAATATAAATTATAATATTTTTTTAGTATTATTATTATATTAAAATTATTCTAATGTAACAAAATAATATATTTATTTACCTTTTTAAAATATTGTGAATGTTGATTTTCATAAAGAGTTAAACATATAACTTATTAAGTAATAAATTTATGTTTTAATTAGATGATTTATTGCAAAATAAGATTTTTAACTAAGTTATCTTGAAGATGATAAATTTATATCATAATGACATGTTAGATTTGACTATGGTAAAACTTAATTCATCTATTTTCACCTATTTCGTGCTTTAAATAAATAAATTTTTATTTTTACAGATTATAGCTTGTTCACATATAGTTTTCTCAATGATTTATGAATCTATTGTCCAATGTAAAAAGAAATTAAACTTATATAAAAACTTTCATATGAAATAGGCCTTTAAATGGACTAACATGTCAAGTTAAGCTTTCAAACAAATCAAATCAAACCTACAAATAAAGTCTATGACATGTAAGTCTTAATCTTTTAAAATAGCTTAGACTTTTCAACTTTTTAGTTAATTTTGTTAAATATAACCTTAAATTTTAAAACATAAGTGGATGTATCATATTGGTGGTAAGAGAGCAAAGTTCATCACTTCACTAAGTATTCAAATGAGAGTGAATGTAAAATAATAAAAAGGGTAAAGACATAAAAATATATATAATGTTACACATTTATATATGTGGGAGATTAATTAATGTTAACCAATTGATATAATTTTAATAAAATAGATAATGTTCACAATATCTTTTATTATTTCAGTTTATATATATTAATTTTTAAAATCGCACTAGACACATTAATTATAATTAATTATATGTGATATAATTGGATTCCACCACTAATTGAACTTTCAAAGTTTAAAAGGCTATTTTAAGAAACATTTTTTAGATAGATTAAAATTGAAGTTAAATTTTTTTAGAGGCATAGAGCATATTTTATTTTCATATGATAATAAATATTATTAATTTTCTTAAAAAAATAATTTTCTCCCACTTATCTTGAACCCTAAATCCGCCACTAATTATGACATAAGTATAATTGAGTAGTTAATTTATCCAAAAAATGGTTGGTTTAAGAAGCCTTAGATACTTATTTATTTTGGTCCAATAATGTGAGGGAAAAAAAGAATTTGTTTTCTCTTAATTAAAATAATTTGACCCTGATTTAGATAAAGTATTTTCATGTCAACTTTAGTTAGAGTAATATAATGTATATATTAATTTTTTTATTATAAAAATTCATTAAGTTGATTAAATTGTATTGGCAATTTCTTCACATTTAAAAAATTCCAAATAATTTATAATTATGTTTTTTTTATAACTAATCACTATATGGTGAGTTCGATTCCAATGCGAAATTGTTTATTTATTTAATTTTTAAACCAAAATAAATGAAAACAGGAAATCTTTAGAAGATAAAAAAGCTAAAGTGACTTCTAGCGGGATCGAAAAATAACCAGCTATATTATTATTAATGTAAGAGTTAACCACTACACCATAAAAATAATTTTGTTATAAATTTATATCATGTTTAACATTAGCCATCAAAAAGGCTTTGGTCATCCCCTACCTTGAGTTGGGGTCATTCTGATCGGTTGCAACCCATTTAAAAACCCAACGATTTTGTGCCATTTCCAATCCGAAAATAAAGTTTCAGATCACAAAAATTACAGAAAAAAATGATTTCTATTTGATTTCCAATTTTAGTAAGAATTAAAATCCTCTCAAATAAAATACCCATACATATTTTTTTTACTTTCTCCGATGAAGCTAGAATGGTGAAGTGACAACGGAGATATATCATCGGTGATCTCCCATAAACTTCATAAACATTGCTGCTGAAATCATCATTAATCTGTTAACGTCGTTAATCCAATTAGATTATAAAGAGATTGAACCAAAGTAAGAAAGCGAGGGAAGTTTTTTTTTATGAATAAATATAAGTTGTTAATTTCTGTTAATGAAAAAATTTGCATCTAAGATTTTTTCTTTTTTCTACCACTAAATTAACTTTATATTTCCAAAACTGGGAGGTAAGTAACATAATTCCAAAGATTGGAAATTAGTCATTGCACCGTTTGTATTATTCTCTAATCAAAATTGTAGTTCTATTTGAATAATTTGCATAATAAAGTTTTACATTTAAAACTTATACATATTATTATGATGAAACTTTAATTCTAATAAAACAATAACACCCAAAGTACTATATCTAAGTTTTGTCCTTATGTTTAAACACGATCAATTATTGTTATAACATAATCAATTAATAATTTGTCATTGATTTACCGTATGTTACACTTGAAAAACTTGGTTTATAGAATTGAAATCAAAGATAAGTATGATAAGAAAAGAAAAAGTATTAAATTAAACAAATTAATTAAGGTGAAAAGATTCTTTATATGATGCAGCTCACCACACACACGACGATTTTTTGACCAAATAGAGGTGTTTTATTTTCTTTATTATCATTTAAGGATTGATTTTAAATAATTACTCAAAAAAGGATAAGTAATAATTTATATTAGGACTTTTGAGTAAGAAATTGTAACTAATATTACTACTTATAATTTTTTTAACTAAAGTTGTAAAATAATTTACAACTTCAACTTATATTTTTTAAAAATTTATGACTTAAAAGTTGAAACTTTTTTTTTTTTTACTTTTTAAACTAAAGTGATAATATTTTTTACAATTTCAGTTTAGTTTTTTATTTTTTATTTTACTACTTTGAAGTCAAAAAGTTTTTTTTTTATTTTTATGTTAAAAAGTGATAAAATTGTTTTTTATTTTTAATTTAATTATTTAATAAACAAATGTAATTTTCCTTTTTTTAGTTTTATTTAATATTTTGTATATATTTTTATATAATTTTATTTAATGTTAACAATTAATAAGAGAAGGAAGAGGTCGAATAATATGATAATAACCATCAATAAATCTAGTGCAACGACAAAAAAGACATCAACCTATATATACAAGAACTCGTGAGATATCATCCAATTATTAATATTTTTGTTAAAGAAAGTTGTAATATATTTTAATTTTTCCTATTTTGCATTATTATGTTGTTAACATTAAAATAATTATTAAAATAAAATTAATTAATATTATTATTAATTAACTTAATGATAATCGTTAAAATTAATTAATAAAATCTAAAATAAATTAATGATATTTAATATATTATAAGTTAATATTAATAACAAAATATTTTAATATTTTTATTAAAATTTAATTATTTTCAAATAAAAATCTTAACATTAATAAAAATTAAATATACCAAAAATTAAAAATGTTAAATAAGATCATATAAAAATTTAAAAATATATTAAATAAAATATATTTAAAAACATTAAATCAAACTAAAAAAATTTAAAAATATATTTATTTATTAAATAATTAAATTAAAAAAATTATTTACCAATTTTTTAAAAATTAAAAAAATAATTTCAATCACTTTTTTTAACTTTACTTCAAAGTTGTAAAGTTAAAAAAAATCAATTTAAAAAAAATATAAATTATAATATTAATTACAATTTTTAAAATTATAATATTTATTAGAACTTATCTCTTTTTAAATAATTATTTAAAATGAACACTAAATGATAATAAAAAAGGTAATCAAACACCCTATTTGTTAGGGCTGTTCGCGGGTCGGTTCGGATCGGTTTTGGCCAAATTTAAGACCCAACCCAATCAAATTTGATCGGTTCGGTTCGATTCGATTTTTAGGAAAAAAAATTGAAACCCAACCCAACCCAACCCATTCATGAACAGTTCGGTTCGGTTCGGATCACCGGATTACCTATTTAATTTTTTTTTTAGAACTACTATTTTATATCACGATTCTTTCAAATATCTCATACAATTAACACAATATTATCAAATGTATGAAAATGGTAAAATTGATTCATTTAATACTATCAACATAATATTCTAAAATAGACTTATAATATAAATTAAAACAAAAGATTTTTGAACAAAATTTACTATAATAGTCTGAATCACAACTGTTTTTTACAAACCAAGTTTTGTAATAACCAAAATATAAGAGATGTTTTTTGCTTTGTCTTTTAAGCCGGATCTCAAATGTATTGGTAAGGATCTCTCCCTTGCCTATTAGGAGGGCTGGCAGTTGCTTGCTTGTCTAGCTCAGTCCCTACTGAGCTTTCCGGTAGGCATCAGTAAATTAGATTATATTATTATCAATTTTCACTTACTTCTGTAAAAACTTCTTCCCCCTTGCAATTCCAACTCGGCCAGAGAATCAAAGGGCAGATGATATGTCTTTCTATCCATCCTGATTGTTGGATAGAAATTGAAATCCGACTTTATGCGAGCAAGGTTCAAAACAATATAATCTGTCCTTCTATAAATCGAGAAAAAACATTTATCCAAAAGATTTATTCATTACTACTACATAAAACACTACATTACATAAACAATCACATATGTCTTTCCTAGAGAACCAGAGCTTTAAAAGCATATGTTATGCTAACTACATTAATGATTTTTGAAACAAAAATAAGTCAAAAGGTAGGCCTTAACAGGTAGAAAGAAGATAAAGAAACTACTTTTTTTTTTCTTTTTTCTAGTCTCTTAGAAACAATTAAATGATGGAATTTTTGAAAAATAATTAAAATGAATAAATTAATTTTGATCCATGCAGCAAGTTTAATATATTTTAATTTATAGTAAATAGTAGCTAATAATTATATCAAATTTGATTGTTAATGATAATTAGGAATGTGTTTAAAACGCTACTAATTAGAATTTATCATCTATATAATATTCAAGCTCCATTATTCATGACTCACGAGCATATATATCAAATCCAAACAAATAGTTACCTCACAAATTCTTTTTTAAAGGCAAAGCGTTTGGGTAATATAGCAATATAGCAATATAGCATTTGTGTACTATTCAATATTAATCGCAATATAGCAACGAAGAATCACACTTACCCACGACGGAGTTTCAGTGGCGAACAAAAATGCCTCAAGTAGAGTGATTGGTAGCCAAAGCCAGACAATAAGTACGAACCCAAAGGGATTCTAATGAGAATCCAGACAAAGGATTCTAATGCAGTTGCAGAGAAGGAGATGAGATGAAAGGTTAACAGAAGTGTAGAGAAAGAGATGAGATGAAAGGGTAACAGAAGTGCAGAGAAGGATGAGAGAATAAAAAGAAACATAAATCCTAAAGATAAGATAAGATAATATGATTATGGATTGAGCTTCATTGAGCCCACACATTTACAATACCACACTTTTTTTATTGTCAATTTTTTTTTTAATTTTTAATATATATATATATATATATATAAAATAAAATTTATATTATTATTACGGGTTAACAGATCGGGTCATCGGGTCAACGGATCTGTAAATCTAAACATGTGACCCAACCCGTACATAAACGGTTTTGATCGGTTCGGTTCGATTTTGACCCAAATACATAAATGACCAAATCCAAACTATTCGAATCAATTTGGATCAGTTCAGGTTCACGGGTGACCCGTACCCGTGAACACCCCTACTATTTGTTGAAGCAACCCACACATTACACATCCCCTGTGCCTCTCTCATTCATTCTCGGGTCCCAACTGCGTTAAGCGTCGCTGATCCATCTTCTTCTGTCCTTGCATCTCTTGCTGTCCCCGAAAGGACGTACCCAATCCAAATCTCCACATATCATATCTTCCCCAAAAGCTACGCGCTCTTTTCTCAGTGACCGATTCTTCAGTTAACTCCTCTCTCTCCTCTCTGATCTGATTCGATTGAATGGGCCTTAACTTTTTCGTTCTCCCTCCATGGCAATGGCTAACTCTTTCTCTGCCATGATCCTCCACCGCCCTCCCATCACCGCCCTTGATCTTCTCCTCATCTTCCTCCATACCCTTTTATAGTTCTCACCCGACAAAGCAAAAAAAGCTAACTTCTTTTTTTCTTTCTGTTTTCGGTTTTTTAAAAGGATACAAAAAGTAGAACAAAATTCGATTTTGATTGTGGTTCCGGATACCCGTTTGGATTCCGATGGCGTCGGTGTTCGTGTACCACGTGGTGGGCGATCTGACGGTGGGGAAGCCGGAGCTGGCGGAGTTTCACGAGAGTGAGACGGTGGAGTCTGCGATTAGGGCGATTGGGGAGTCCCCTGAAGGGAGCATACCCATTTGGAAGAAGAGATCTCAATTGGGGATTGAGAACAGTGACATGAGACATCAGAGGTTTGTTGGTATTCTTAGTTCCTTTGACATAGTTGCGTTTTTGGCCAAGAGTCGGTGTTTGGAGGATCAGGACAAGGCCTTGAAGACTCCTGTTTCCGAGTTTGTTGTTCATAACAATTCGCTGCTCAGGGTTGTTGACCCTGCAACAAGGTATATGATTTTATTATAGAATTTACTTAGGATGCACTTGTCTAAATTAGATTGTCATATATGATAAGTCGGTTGATTTTTATTAGAGTAAATAGTGTATGCACTGACGATGACAGTTTTTACAATCAGAAATCGTCTGTGTATGGAAGTTTTGTTGACTTTTGCAATGACTACTTTAACAATCATACCTGGTTTGATTTCTGATTGAATGGTTAACACTGAATAGAAGTTAAACTCATAATAGTATCTATTTTAAAACTCGTATCTAGTGGGATTTCTGATTAGTTGACTGTGTAAAAATGTTTATTGTCGCAGTCTATGAAAGTTAGACTCTTGATTATATTAACTAAACTATGCTTTAGCAAGAATAGTTTGTATGGGACTCTATAAACGTCTCCATGTTGTGCTTGTTGGTGTGATTTGAAATTGTAGTTTTTTAGTGATTTGTGCTAAGTGGTAGGGGAACTTGGCTGTGCTTTAACTGGTGTGGTGTGTGCTATTACGAGTTTGTGGATTGGTTTATTTAGTGGCAGAGACAGTCAATGTTAAGTCGATGATCTGGCCATGCTGATGATAAGAATGTCATGCTATGTGGGTGATTTGTGTTTGTTTTAGAGAGAAAGATTGTGATTTATGTTGCTATCAAAGATGAGATGTCTAGGAAATGATTGGTGCAAAATCACTTTCATTTAGGCATCTGGGGTTAGAGGATTGCACCATCTGCATCTTTGTTCTCTGATGGCATACAATTCCATCCAGTTACAAGCTACGTCCCAAAATGTGAGGGAATTTGGCATTCCCTAGTAAATTACTGGATTACTTGAGTTTTAACGTCAAGCAATGGGATATTAGATGCCCTTGTATCATATGCTTTGGTATCTTATACTTTCATATCAAAGGCATCTAGGAATGGAGGATGCCTGGATTAAATGCCATATATATCCTTAGTTCGTTCTTGTCATCCTGAGTTCCGTATTGCTTCTTTCGTTAATGTGTATGGCTTTCATCTATTCATTACAAAAGGAACATACAAAGTTTACCAGATATTTGAATTCATGAAAATAATGTTTTTTTTTTGCTAGTTACCAAATGCATCAAGGGGATAGGGGTGGGCATCTGATGTATGCCAGTCACCCCCTTCTCCCTGTTTAATTGTGATTATCCATTATTTCAATTTTATGTGATAATTGTGATGGCCTAAATATGTGATTATCCATTATTCTTTTTTTAAGAATAAAGGTGAAACATTTTATTTTGTAAAAAATGTGTGATGTATCATTGTATTTATTAGAAACTGGGAAAAGATAAAATGAGATAATTGAAACCTTTAAATTATGTTTCTACTATCTAGTGCCTTGTGTTTGCTAATATGTGATCAATATTCTTCCTTGTTATGATAAACGCAAACAGAAAATAGGTTATTGGGTGTTTGTCAACTTTAAAAGACCTGATAACTAAGTATCGTGAAGCTGGTTTTAAAATTTGTATTTAGTAATCACATAAAATTTGCCAAATAGTTATTGTTTGATTAGTTTGAGTTTAAACTAGTTCAGAACAAATTTAATAAAAAGTTGGTTTTAAGCTAGCCAGGTTATATCTGAATCAAAAAGTTCCTTATGTCCTTCCTCCATTCTATGTTTTCATTTTCAGAAATTCAAAATAGTCATTGAAATTTAATAACATTATTTGATATTAAAGTATGTCAAAACCAAGCTTAGGCAAACAATATATATCTTAAAGCTAGTTTTCATTTATATTTTGATAACTAGTCTTAATTTGAACAGTCCTGAACCGGTTCTCTAATTTGACAAACACACCCTTAATATCTTACTTTACTTCCCTCATCAAGGTTGATAGATGCGCTGGACATGATGAAACAAGGTGTGAAGCGTCTGCTTGTTCCAAAGAGCATAGCATGGAAGGGCATGAGCAAGCGATTCTCAGTTATCTACTACGGCAAGTGGCTCAAGAATAGTGAATCTCCTGGCAACAGCAGCAACAATCTACCACTTAACATGAATTGGAGCCCCTCAACTTCCATTACTCCTATCCCTGATAAGTACTGTTGTCTCTCTAGAGAAGATGTGCTCCGTTTCATCATCGGTTGTCTTGGCGCTTTGGCTCCCCTTCCTCTCACTTCCATTGCTGCTCTTGGAGCAATTAATTCAAACTACAACTATATTGAATCTTCTACTCCAGCCATTGAAGCCACTCAAAAGCTTCCTCAAGATCCAAGTGCTGTTGCTGTAATTGAAAGCGCATTAGATGGTCAGCGCAAGATCATTGGAGAAATTTCTGCATGTAAGTTATGGAAATGTGATTACTTATCCGCCGCCTGGGCTTTAGCGAATCTCTCTGCTGGGCAGTTTGTTATGGGAGTTGAAGATAATGTCACCCCAAGGTCACTGCCTGAGTTCAGTTTAGATTCACCATCTGGAGACAATGATTTAGCTAATGGTGGGGATTCAAGGAAACCAAGGAAATTTAGTAGCAGGAGTGTCGGGTTCTTCAGCAATTCTGGGAGCCATAACTTGGGTTCTAGGAGCATGTATAGGGGTAGGAGTGCACCTCTAACTTGTAAAGTTACTAGTTCATTGGCTGCAGTCTTGGCTCAGATGCTATCCCACAGGGCAACTCATGTCTGGGTGACCGAGGACGAGAATGACGAAGTTTTGGTCGGTGTGGTCGGATATGCTGATATTTTAGCTGCTGTAACCAAATCACCTACAACCTTCATTCCTGCTAATAGATCAACAGAGGGGTTTGGAAATGAAATTCAGTGTTGAATGTTTTGCTTCACCTTTTTCAATTAGTACTCTTAGCTGTTTGTCTCTTTGGTGCTCATCATCTCACAGTACATTAAGATGAAAAACGAGTTTGGATTGTTGGTTTGTACAAGATTGTGTTAATTTATAATAGTAATAATAAAATGAGTAATGTTTTTATGAAGTGAATAGCTACTATCAACTTGATTGTGAAATTGTATCAATAGCTTAGTGTATGTTTGGATAATCATTGTATCATTTTTTAAAGTACACTAAGAATAAAAAATACAAAGAGTATCATTTTATGAAAAAAATTTAACTCCCAAAACTACGTTTAGAACCATTAACTAAACATGCACTTTATTTTGCAGCTTAGATGAAAACATGACCCAAACAAACCTCAATTGGTCTGAAGTTCATTTAAACTCAGACATATCTCTTCAAAAAGCTCAAGCAGTTGCAGTTTTCTCCAACCATAAAGTGATAAAGGTGTATAGGAGTTAGTTTATTGGGTAGAACATTACCTCCTTTCTGTATTTTTTTTTATGTTTAAGGTTATTATATATAGATTAAGAAATATTTAATGGAACTAAAAATTATTATATTTGAATTAAAATATTTTTATTTAATATCTTGATCTTGATACTTGTACCACTAATAGTAAATATTAAATAAGGGTATATTTGAAAAAAAATGTATTAATTAGACTTTGAAATTTTAAAACATCAATTATTTTAGAAAAAAAATTAAAATATTAAAACATTAAAAGATATAGGACGGAAGTAGTATTAAATTAGTCTTGTCGGAAGAGTTTTGTCACTTTAATCAACTCTACGAATAAACTAATAGGAGTTTAAAGTAGCTTCTTGAGAGTTTTACAATGAATAAGTTTATAGGAGTTAACAGGACGGTTCTGAATCTGTTAAAAAACAAAGAGCGGTTCTGAAAAAAATTATTTTTTCGTTATATTGGATTAGATTTTTGAATTTAACTTTAAAACCCAATATTATTTAAATCAAATGTCTGTGGTTATATATGATTTTTTTTATTTATGGAATTAGTAGACCATGACTCGTACTTGTCTAGGTATATATTTATAAAATTATAATTAGGCTATTTAGATATAAGGTTAAAAGTGTTTTTGAGTATTTCTATTGGCAAAAGTTTTATATTTTTAGTAAAAAAGTTTTCGGACATCCAAACAGACACAAATGTCTTATTCTTATGACTTTTTTTTTAATTAAATTGGATTAGGTTCTGTTTTTAACTTTAAAACCCAATTTGAACTTATCGAAATCAAATGTGTGCGCTTATAATTATATATGACTTTTTTTATTTATGGAGTTAGTGGATCATGTCTCGTACTTGCATTAAGTATATATTTATGAAATTTTAATTAATAATTTGTTTTTGTCTTATTCGTTAAACTATATGATTTTTTGATTAAATTGAATAAGATTTTAAATTTAACTTTAAAACCCAATTTAATCTTATTCAAATCAAATGGTGTGCTTAAATATCATTTATTTATTTATTTATGGAATTAGTAGATCATGCCTCAACATCTCTCATACTCGTATACGTATATATTTATGAAATTATGATAATTTGTTTTTGTCTTATTCTTTAAATTATATGATAATATTTTAATATACTTATAATATGATTAGTTTTGAATTAATGACATTTAATTATCCTCATTCCTTATTTTTCTTTTTATATTTTTTTTGTTATATCAAAAATAAATTTTAGTAAAAAGTATATAAAGATCAAAGAAGGTAAACTATAATTTATATATGATTCTTTACATAACAAAAGTAAAAAAAAAATGAAAAATCCATAACTTTTTTATCAGTTAATTATGACTGTTTAAGATTAGATTAGATTTTATTTAAAAACAAATTGAATGGATGATGAAAGGAAGAACTTTACCTCCTTAATAGTCTTATCGGGCTGCCTCTCATGTAAAATATTTGCGATTTCATACTAAATAGCTTTTCTCTTGAAAATCAATTTAATTTATTTTGCAAACACCGCTATGAGTTAAAACGCAGGGAATTAACCATTACAATTATGAAGAGTCATGGCTGGGCTAGCTAGGCAATGCTTTCCTGCAGGTCTATATATCATTGAAAAAATACGTAAGATAAATTGTTGGGCTAACAAATTGATGATTACACTTGTTTGAAGCAGGCAACATTAGTCGTTAATAAAAAATTAATAATGAATATTTTAACATATTTAATGTATGTATGTATGTATTATTATTTTTAATTATTCACTTTTTACTAATAATTAATATTACACTATTCTTTAAAATGAGTTACTCACTTTAAATTACATAAATATATTATCGAGTGTAAATTAATTAGTCTAAGATTGCTATAAGATAAGTGATGGTTTGAAGTTTGAGTCATTCACATATAATTATATTAAATATTTGAAGTTTTTTTTTTAATTTTTATAGTAATCTTATTGGACTCAAATTAAATTTTCTCTATTAAAAAAAATACTTGTGATTTCTACTGAATAAATCCCATTATTTAAATTGATAGGAAATAAACTATGTTGTTAATAATATGACTAAGTAGGCGACGTAACAAGTAAAAAAAAAAAGATTTGTCTAGAATTATGACAATGTTAATATATATAAAAATATATAATTGTCTTTAATGAGCTGGTTATGTCTTGTCGGAAACATAAAATATGGATGATAGCAAATTTTGTGGCTACATGTTGTCATTGGCTTCTTGTGTGACGTTACCTTAATGATTTTGGATTCCACATCAAGACAAACTAACTTTTATTCTATCAATTTTAGAAAGCGATTTTAAAAAAAATAAATAGTCATTTTCATTTATAAATATATAAAATATTGATAAATTCATCACTAAAAGATAAAATTTCAAATTTTAATTTCTAAAAATAATAAAAATGTAATAAATTAATTCATTCATTAATTTTTGTATGTCACTATTAATGAAAAAAACTATATGATATATTTATAGACAAATTTATTAACACTTTATACATTCAGATACAAATTAATTATGACCTAATGACCTAATCCTTCAAGGATCCAACGTTAACGTGTGGTCACAAGTGCAAGTGGAGTTAATAAACATTTCGAGAATTATGGCATCGATGGGTCAATAATGGCGGTGGAGCCAAATGTAAGAACTCAGAAGCAATTACAACGAAATTAGTAGCTAAAACTATAGTACCAATCATTCATACAAATGACCCCACATGCCATATTGGTGTTATAGGGCTGATAGCAATACTAATAGTGGTAGGAGAAAAAAAAAACATTTCACACTCTCCGTCCAAAAATAACTGTGGTGGTAAACAAATAAAGAAAGATTTACATACATTCTAATTAAATTCTTTTAAATAGTCTTATTCTCAGAACTTACATAGTAAATCTGGAAGTGTAAAAATATTTACATTAAGTCAATAACAGTATATCAAAATTAAACTCAATATATTTTTTTGACTGCAATTAGACTCTCTCTCTCTCTCTCTCAATATATATATATATATATATATATATATATATATATATATATAATATAGTGTATTTTACTTATACATGTTTTAATATATAGTGTATTTTCCTAATTTATTGAAAATGAATACACGTTGATTGGTAATTTATTTAATAACAATGGAAGGTTAGAAAAGAAGAAAATTCAAGAAAATATAAATGAAAGAAAGTAGAAAAAAAAAATCCTAAGGAGAATGCAAAGGTAATCTATGTATTGTTCAAGTATTTTTATACCTATATTGGAATATTATAAAATTAAGAGAAGGTTTATTCAATTGATAAAATATTATTTATTATAAAATTCAATTAAAATATAAAAAAAAACATTTCAAACTTTTGGTTTGAATAAAATCTGATCCATTGACGGTTCGCAATTTTTTTATCATGTATAATGTTGATTAAAGAAATCCGAGTATTAACTTTTTTTTATGCAGGAGTATTAATTTAAGAAAATGGAATTTTTAATTATTATTTACTTTATAAGAATGACGTATTAATTAAAATATATCATACCCATATTTTGACGTACACTCCCAATATTTCAAACACAACAATTTTTATCTCTCTTCTCATATTACATCATATCATTTAATTTATATTATATTTATATTTTTTCTCTTTCACTGGATGGTTAATATCATTTGGGTGTCAAAATCTATTTTTCCAAAAAAAAATGTCATTACGCTCTTGTTCTATCATGATTGTCATTAGGCACCAAGAGGTATATTCACAAACGCAATCTAATTTCTAAACTTTTCTAATTAAGAAATGGTATTCGTATAACAAATTTTATAATAAAAAAGAGAAAGAAAGAAAAGTGAGAGGAGAGAAAAAACTTTGAAATATATACATGATATGATAGAGAGATATATCCATAAAATAATATTATATAAATTATTATACATATATTATATCTGTATTATATCTGTTTCGAATTTCTACTTTTTGTGATGGAGATAATAGCTAGGCATCTTAAAGGTTGATGCTAACAATAGGGCCTCAGGAAAAAGGAATATAAAACTATATATATGTATCCATGTATAGATAACAGCTTATACTAAAAGAGAGTTAATTTATAACATTATATCAAAATTTCAACAACCATATATTTCTGATTCAAATAACTCTCGCGTTTATAAGAAGTACGCATTAAATAATAAATATAAGTGAAGAGTGTAAAATAAGTTTATTCTCTTCTAGAATTGCTCGCCATAAATTCATTATTTTCGTGTTCTTAAATTAAAAATTCTTACTCTATATCATTAAGCGGAGAAATATTTGCATTAGACATACTAGAGTAAACAAGTTATATATTGGCACATTATTAATTAACTAATTAATAACTACTTTGTTATAGTTAATTAATTGATAAGTAACATTAGTAATAATGTATCCGTTATTTATTAATAATATATGCACTTAGTTTATACGAAGAGCATATAGTTATGTACCGTAATTTTTGTTAAGAAACAACACAAAAAATATATTTGTGTTTTAGTGGATGAATAATAAGTTAAAAGAGGAAAGAAAGTTGGACAAAAATCATGCTACATGATTTTCTTACAGTTTTTCTTCTTCAAAATATTATGTATTTTGCTATGCAAAATTTTCCCATTAAATGTATACTGTCTCACTTTTAGCATTAAAAAATATATAGCCAAATAGTTGAAGTGGTATATCATGCTTGAGCAATGGCTCTCCGCACTTTCAACGCGATGGAGAAAGCAAGTTCAAAATTATTCTCTCCGCACTAAAAACGAAAGAAAGAAGAAAAATTTCTGGACATCATTCGATACTAAAACAAGAATATTTAAGAGATTAGATGCCAAACAAAAACACACACACATATATCGATTTCACTTTTTTAAGAAAAATATTTCTTGGACACTCATATATATAATCTGTGTCTGAAAAGAAAGAAAAAAGAGAGAAATAATAAATGTAATAGGTATATAATGATATGATAAAAAAATTTAAGAGTGAAAATAAGATGTTTGTAATATTTAAGCGTCCAAAAAATATATTCTTTTTAAGTTATATCAAATTCATGGTAGATTTACTCATCCGTGATTGATTTATGTTCGTATATATACTAATTTTTCTTAAGTAAGGTGACATTTTATCACTTTAATCTTTGCATATAATAAAGATCTTTTGCTCGAAGTTAGTTCCGCCATATGTTATAGGTTTCAAGGAACATCCCGTGAAAGATATGCTCCACACACACACATATATATATATATGAAAAAAAGTTAAGAAATCATCTTAATTAGCTAGACTATTCAAACAAGAAAATTTAGATTTCATGTTTTGTCCACACATGCCTCAGCTTGACTAAAATTCTATTCCTTCCTTCAACAAATATGTAAAGCAAGGAGTGTGAATGGTTAACATATTAGACGTACGTGATCTTACTTTCTCCTCTCTCTCTCTCTCTATATATATATATTTTCCATATCATCAATTTGATTCTATTACACGTCCAACATATTCATAAATTAATTTACACCCCAAATTATGCTAGACGTACGTTCTCTGATCTTCCTTTCCATGTGTTTGTTTCCATGTCTCAGAACATAAAAAAAAAATTGTGCAGTTCGGCACTATATATACAAGAACCTTGGTCCAATGGTCCATTTTAATATTCGAAAAAAATTAAACCCAAATTGAACTTCAGTTAAAATTTTCATAATTCAACTGTTTTACATTTTTATGATCAGGAGGATGAATGATGTTATGTTTGGATGGTAGGAAAGTGGAAAGAATGGAAAGGGAAGAAAAAAAAATCTTTATAATATTTTATGTAACTATATTATTGATATGAAATATTAATCTATTTTATCAATAATTAATTTTTTTCATAAAATTTGACTAACTTTCATGAAAGTTTTTCTTCCAATAATGATATTTTTATCTAAAAAACATTATTGCTTAAAAAATTTAAGCCTAAACCCACTTGAACTAATACATGTGTCACTTTTTTCTTTGGTTATTTGGTATTCATTGAAAAGGAAAAGAAGGAAAAAGATTTGTAAAACTCAATTAAATTATATTCGTAAATATATTTCAATTAACTTTTATGTCTTTTTATTAACTAAAAATTTGACTATGTAATAAACAAACTTTTTTAATAACTTTTACCGATTTTCTAAATGTTATTTGAAGTATTTTTTTTAAAACATTAACTTTTAACTTTTTATATTTTATTTTAATCATCAATCTATTTATCCCAATTTTTTTATTACCCTTTTCAAACAACACATGATTTTATTATTTTTGTCATTTTAAACTTTTCAATAACTAATTTTATCGTGATTTTAAAAACTAAATTTTCTACATACAACTACCAACTTTCAACTACTAATTAGTTCTTAAACTTTTAACTAGTTTTGCCAAGTTATTCTTATATTTTCAAACATTTGAAACTAGGAGGAAAAACAACTTTTATAATTAAAAGACTAAGTTTCTTTATCTTTACACAATCTACTTTTTTTTCTATTAGGAATAGGCTAAAATATTATTTTGATCTATTAGGTTTTCATGTTTTTTAACTTTGTTCTTTTATGTTTTAAAATTTTTATTTTGATACTTTATGTTTTAGAGAAAAATAATTTTGTCATTTTGAGTAACATTACACACATAAGGATTGAAACAGGAATTTTAAAACATAAAAAATTAAAACAAAAAACACAAAACACAAAATTTAATGGATTAAAATAATATTTTAGTTTTAAGAATATTTATATTATATTTTACACATTTTTTAATTTTTTTCTCCTTTTTTTTTCAAATAACTTTCAAAATCATCTCACTGTTATTTTTTTTTTCTTTCTCTTACTTTCTTTTATGTGACCCCTTTATTTTTTAAACTAAATATACCATAAGCAAACAGTTGTTAGTTTAGATTCACATAAAACAATTAGAGAGAGTATGTTAAGGTATAAATTTTTTTTTAATATTTGAATTCGATTTTTTTGATAAAAAAATTCAAAAAGGACAAAATATCAGATCATACTGCACCGAATTGAAAAACAATATCAGCCAATAATCCCAACATGCGATCTGCATGTACGTGGGAGATGAATTGGAATAAAAGAGAGGTAGTTGTTTATACTATTGGTGGTCGACTTGTATATATTGGGTACACACGCTAACGTTTCAAGGAAAATATATATAATAAAGATAGATAGAATTTAAACTTTAGAAATTAAATTTATTCTTGATATATCACAAACTAAGCTATTTATTTCAAATAATTAAAATAAAGGCCAAAGAGTCTAACCTCCGTTTGAGACGAAGGAAAGAATATGGGAAAGAAAAAAAATAAAATTTGAATTGAGAGAAAAATGAAAAAAAAAACATTTAAATATTTAGAAGGTCTCGTTTGGGATGATTGTAAATTTTTAATTTTTAAAATAGAGTGTTCAACAAAAATAGAGTTGAATTGATTTTAATTTAATTTAAAAATAGTTTTACATTCATTATCAAAATTAAAAGTTTTTTTTATAATTTTAATTTTAAATTTTAAAAAACACGTTATAACCATGATCTTAGTATCTTCAGGTGTAATAAAGTCTACTCAGACTTAACCTATTTTCAGTCCTACCGTTCGGTTCCCACCATCATTGTATTACGACCTAAACTTGTTCTTCTAGTCCTATCATTATCCTCCATCTGTCTATATATATGGCAAACCAAGATTCCTGATAATTAATCGGGCGACTTTCAAAAACTTTTGATCTAACCATTCATCATATTGAATGGCCTAAACTTCATCTCACTTTCATATAAAAACCACTTTCTTATTAGATACATCCTGTATTATATTCAGGTAATGTGTGATGAGAATCAGTGATTGATGCCCAAAGCACAAAACACCAACATTCAACTTTTATTTATATAGTTTCTCTGACTAAAGGTCGAGATTAATATTGGTTGGTGTTGTCACCTTCTAACTGCAAAACATAATATCAGTGACAGTATCATTCGCAAGCAGTGAATTTAGGATGCTTGCATTATTGAAATCCCACTTTGTGTTGTGCTAAGAATAACATATATGCAACATGCCAATAATTAATGAAATCCCAAAAACTATTATCAAAGGTGGATGGAGTAGTAGCAAGCTAGCTGCGCCTCATTCTTTATTCTGTATGTCAAAAATTGCTGATCACAAACAAAACACCAAGGCGCGAAAGCAACCACACATTGGCATGCACTGAGCTAGCTAGTTACTCTCATGTCAGCCTTCAGGAATCCATATATATGCATGGAATCCAATTCTGAGAGCACGTCCTCCAACCCATGTCTGTATTTCATGGTTTTGAAAAAGTTGTACAACTGAAATTGTGGCCGCAACGTGAAGATTTTTAACTCACGGTAAATGCATAGCCACAACAACTATTGTTGGGAATCTATACTTACTAATCATATAGCCCATTAAAATATATAATTAGAAGATAATTTTGAGTTAGACTTATATCTAAATTGTAAGATGAAATCGAATGTATCCTAAAAACAGCTGTTGGGCCTATCAAAATTACTTGGTATCAGACCATCTTGCAAAATTTACACTTGACATGTCTAGTGGTATCACATTCATGTTGTATGACCATGTTGTAAGATAGTCAGATCGTATGACCATGTTGTATGTGCAGATTATAGATGGAAAAAAAAAAAGACGAACTAGCTAGAGCTTGAGAATCTCACTTATTGAGCTTTAGAGACAGTAGCCAGCTTAACTTTCACATCAACGAGGTCATTTCTAATAACAGTTGAACTTACTACTTCTAGGTTACAAGAAAGTAACCTTGCTGTTATTGCATAAAAACTAATTACCTTGAGATGTAGAAGGAGTGGTCTTTTCCTATTTTCGGAAAAGGTAGAAGGCGCTGCCCTATAGGTGTCTGCTCGCTTGAGCGACTCTCATTGTAAATAGATAGAAAGAGACGAAAGTCTACTCTCTTACTGGCTCTGCTCAATGGAAATAGAATTGAAATCCTGTTGATAAAATTAATTAATAGAAAATAACAAAATGATGTGAGGTCATCACTAGAATAAAGTTACTGATCATTTGTTTATCTCTCCTGTCCTTTCCATTTAGAGTATGAATCTTAATATTTATATTTTAAATGAGTTAATTCGAAGATTAACATTATGATTTGTTTATTCACATGCATTTTGTCCTTTCTTGTAATTGTATGCATATAAATACCATAGATCGATTACTTTTTCCCTTAAAATGCATTTTGCTTACAGCTAGCTAGCAAGCTGGACTGAAACCAAAAACAGAAAAACCAAAGTGCATGTCATTTAAATATTCATAATTTTCTCCACAAGTTGAGGGTTTTTAGATCACACATACACACAAAGAAAAGAAAAAATGATAGGGTGGGAAGATGTGTACAAAGTAGTGGTAGCAGTGGTGCCACTCTATTTTGCTCTATTATTAGGGTATGGTTCACTGAAGTGGTGGAACATCTTCACCAAGGAGCAATGTGAAGCAATAAACAAGCTAGTTTGTTACTTCACATTGCCACTCTTCATCTTCGAGTTCACTGCTCACATCGACCCTTTCAAGATGAACTTCTCGTTCATAGCAGCAGACACCATATCGAAGTTCATCATCATGGTTGTGCTTGCCCTTTGGGCCAAGTGCACTCCCAAAGGCACCTTTGGCTGGTCCATAATCAGCTTCTCTTTGTGCAATCTCACCAACGCTGTTGTTGTTGGGGTTCCAATGGTGAAGCCCATGTATGGAGCCCTAGGTGTGGACCTTGTGGTTCAGTCCTCGGTTCTTCAGGCAACCATATGGCTCCCTTTGCTTCTCTTTGTGATGGAGTTTTGGAGAACGGGAATTGAGGGCACCACCACCACCTTAAAACCAAGATCGAAAACAATGATCAATAATAATGAAGGTGGAGGAGGGAAAGATGTGGAGGCTGTTGATGTGAAAGAAGAGTTGATGTTGGAAGAGAGTGTTAGTAGTAGGCTTCCTTTTTGCAAGGTGATGAAGCTTGTGTGGCGCAAACTTGCAACAAACCCTAACTCCTATGGCTGTGTGATTGGCATTTCCTGGGCTTTCATATCCAACAGGTATACTTGTTTCATAATGTATATTAATCAGCATACACTCACTTTCTTTGCCATCTCATTTTTACTTCATTTTCTTTCTATCTCCTCTATTATATAATTTATCACGTCTATCACTTTCTTTCTAACATATCGTTCTTCTTCCGATCTTTGTCTTCCTTCTACCCCCACCTCCTCAAATGGGATATATACAATCACAACTTTTTCATAATTACACGGATAAAATTCTTAATATATATTCATTTTCTCTATCATTTAGTTTTCGTCAAATTTTTTTATTTCTATTTCTTTCTTCATTTCCTATCACATGATTTATTAAATTTATCATTTTGTTACTATTTCTTTTCTCTACCTTTATCATTTTTTCATCTATACACCTATGTATATTATTGCTCTTTCACAAGGTTTTAAATATGAATCACGGTTATGTTGTGATTTCATCGTATTTGTTGATATCACGACTAATCGCAAATAAATACAGTCCCAATTCCAATCACGAATAATTAAAAAGTTTTAATCTTGTGGCCAAATTACGCTCACAAATTATACTTTAAAACCTTTCTCTTTCATAAACAATTTTATATCGAATAGGATATAAATATATAATTTTGATCATCATCATACAATCAAAATAAATAATCAATATTAGGATTAAGTAAACCTATATATTTTACTTATTCTAGTTATACATACTGAAAAATATTTCTTTCTTAGTTCTAAGCGATCACATGCTTCCACTAGAGAGTAGACACAATACACGTATGTACGTACATATAATTAATTACTGCATGTTTCATTCATGCACATTGGCCACTTGAAATTATATATATATATCAAACGATCTTTATTTGATGTACTGTGATATGATGTGTGTGTGTATATATAGGTGGAATTTGGAGATGCCAAGTATGTTAGAAGGGTCCATACAGATAATGTCAAAGGCCGGGACGGGCACTGCCATGTTTAGTATGGGTGAGTGAGTTATTTATAAAGGACATGATCACTTCTTGAATCTTAATTGTCATATCACTGTATATATTCTTAATTATGCTAATTAAAATTGGTCAGGGTACGTACTAATTTGCTAACTACTTTAGATTATGATCTTCAAAAGTGGTATGTGATGTGAGTTTATAATTCTTTCGGTTGAGAAAAAAAAAAGATAAAAAATGTTGAATTAAAAAAATAAAAAATATAAATCTTACATCATTTTACTGTTATTTTTTTCATTTTTCATTTTCTTTCTTTGCAAAGGAAGATTAACCTAAGTGTGCATACATATATGCAGGTATTTTCATGGCACTTCAGGAGAAGTTGATTGCTTGTGGACCAAGCATGACCTTAATCGGTTTGGTTTTAAAGTTCATTGTGGGCCCAGCGGCTACGGCTATTGGTGCCATTACTCTAGGATTGCGTGGTGACGTTTTGCGAGTCGTCATCATTCAGGTAATTAATTTCATTCATCGATCAAACACATACTGCATATGTTTTCATTACAAAATTCGTGCACTATTTTTATATTGGTTTACCTTATGGAAATCCTTTTTCTAACATCCTACTAGTAATTAATTGTTGACTTGTTTATTTTATGTGTTTGTGTGTTTTGGTAGGAGAATTTCTAGCCACATGTCACGTTTTGGTAACTTTTCACAAGTGCAACAACTTTTTAGAAATTAAAATACTTGATATTGATATCGATTTGTGACTGACCACTGACTACGTACAAAAACATTCTCGAAAGATTAGTGAACGCTGATTAATATTCTTATATACATGAAAAAGAGGTGGTGGATGAGGGAATATGGAGCTTGCACACAGTATGTACCGTAAAAGAACATGTCATTTCTTTAATCTGTTGTTTTTATAAGAGCATCAATGTAACGCATGTAAACGAAATTAGCTAAATACATCAATTACTTGTTAAAGTTTTTTGTACATTTATATGCTTAAACATTTCAGAATAAAAATAGAAAACTAATTTACATAGAGAAAATAAAAGTTTGAGATTCATTATGAAAAAACAAAAAAACAAAAGCAAAAGAAAAGGATGTTATATAATTCCATTAATTTATTTGATTCTATATCTGGTGCAGGCTGCTGTGCCACAGTCAATCACATCCTTCATTCTTGCTAAAGAATATGGATTGCATCCAGAGGTTCTCAGCACTGCGTAAGTTTCGTTCTTCTGTGATGATAATACAGAAAAAAATAAAAATTAGTGGGGGGTCTAAGTAAAAGGTTCAAAACTAAAAAATCAGAAGAAAAAAAAGTTCATTAAATATGAATAACCAATAAAACAGTGTAAAAGAATATATATTTAAGAATGTGTTACTAATATTTTTCTTAGTAAAATCGCTAACATTTTTCTTGATAAAATAAGCACCTTCTTAACGTATAGGTATATGCTTAATTTAGTTCCTTGTCAACTTTAATGTGAAGTCATTTGAACCATTCCATAAATATATAGTTAAAGTAATACCACTGGATCGATTATCTAATGTCTTGCATGAAAATCTGATTAAGAGGAAATATAGTTTTCCTTCCACCATATAATAAATAATAACAATATATGCTTCTTTATTATAGTTCTTTATATTGGGTGTATGCATATATTTGCACGATTGCACTAAGTATGTAATTATTAATAACATATATTGTTTGCAACTATTATCTACAGTGCATCATCCTAACATTATTTTATTTTATTTTCTGGTTAATTATGCACCAGGGTGATCTTTGGCATGATTGTTTCACTTCCCGTCTTAGTTGCCTACTACGCAATATTGGAGTTTGTACATTGAACAAGAGATGTTTATATACATATATAGGTCCAAAAGGGATAATTCAAACTATGTATCGAAAAAAAAAAGAACAGGATAATTCAAACTATTTCTTTTCTTCTTAATTAGTTAAACTGATTCTGTAGCTACCCAATTGTACCAATGATGCACGTACGTGTTATAATTTGTAATTTAGTCTGATTTTGGTCCCTATTAGCTAGCCAGTCAGTTATATCTCATGGAATGTAACAAAAAATCACTATTACATGTGATCATTTACAATTTTTTTTTCTAGCACTTAATAAAATATTAATTTTTTTATAACATTTAAAAAATGTCATCAAATATAAATAAGTGTTGCTAATATGAATAAAGATAGTAACTTGAGTTATACAAAATATTTAATAAAATTTAATAAAATTTAATAAAATGTTACAAAAACATATTAGTAAAATTTATTTATATTTAAAGATATTTTTTAAATATTATTAAAAAATTTAACAATATTTTTATGAAGTATTATTAAAAATCACATTTGTAATAATGAACTTGAAATCATCCATGTTTTGATGTGAACATGGCCTATTATTATCTACAATCAATTTCTTAAATCAACGTTATTATTCTCTCTCTCGTATGTCTGCATGGATATAGAGTCCGTAATTGCATTCATGGATGTGTTGAAGTTCAAGTGTTAATGTAAAATCTCACATTGATACTATTTAGTCTTTGATCCATTTTAACTTGTTTGTGATAGAATTCATGACGGAATATTTAGCCTTGTCAGAATAGCTAGACACTATAGGTTGCTTTTTGGTCTTCCTTGAGATGAGAAAGGCTCCTAAGAGAACTAGCCATTTATTAAGAGAACACTAAATTAAAAGGGAATTAATTAATTAGTCCGGTATATATATATATATATATATATATATATATATATATATAGAACAAAATACCTTGCTCAAGAGTATCTTTCAAAAATTGAACCACCAAATTAACTTCCCAATGAGCTTGTTTTGGTTGTTGTATGAATTTAAAGTGTGGGCACAATAAGTACAACTCTAAGCGTGCAAAGCATGGATAACACCTAAAAAATATTTCAAAGGCCAAGTGTTTTTTAATGTGTGTTGTCAATATGTTCTAGTACCTTACACCATCATAAAACTTATGTGACTCATCATTTGGATTTCATGCATGGATTCATCTATTAGGAATACTTTCGATACAAGGATCTTCATGTTCATGAATCTATCGTCGTCATCTTATTCATCTATGTGACCCTGTCGTTTGATCTCAATGTATAAACTCAGTCGTCAAAAAGACTTCTAATACAAGAGATTTTTATGTCCACGAATATACCACTGCCATCTTACTTGTTTGCGAGGCTGACAACCTGGTTAATCACCAAGTTGAATTAACGAATCTGATATCAATTGTTGTATATCTAAAGAGGTATACACCAAGAAGATTTAACCAATACATTATACATTAATTCAAAACTTTAAAATTCAAATTCAAAGATTTTATCTTTATTTATATGGTGTTTAATCTTTTCATTCTTATTCGTAAAATTTTATCTTATATTTATACTCCAATAAATGTGAAAACATTTGCTTAAATAGCCCTTAACCAACGAATAATATTATGATCATTGCTTAAAATAATGAAATCCTCGACATAAGCACACACATTATGTTGCACATGTTAATGCGTCACGGTGTGAGTAAAGAGTAATCAAAGTACGATTGACAGAAACCATAATCTTTAAATTCAGTGGATACCTTGGTAAACCAACATCGTGGGATTTGTTTTAACCCATAAAGTGATTTGTGCAACTTACGCTCCATGTCTAGAGATTACCATGCAAGAAATTATTGTGCACATCCATCTGTTTTAGCTCTCATCCCTTGGTTGTTACTGTTGTAGATTTGTAGGGCAAATGGTTTGAGGAAATAAATGTTCATAAGATTCAATTCATCATTTATAGGGCAAATGGTTTGAGGAAATAAATGTTGATAAGATTCAATTCATCATTTATTAATTTTAGTAAAGAATTATTTTTATTTTATTTATTATTTTATTAAATAAAATAAATTTGATAAATTCTTGATTAAAATTAGAAACTTATTATAATGATAGAAATTATAATGATGAGAAATAAATCTTTTATAATTTTAATCTAAATTTTTTTTTTATCAAAGAATTATTGTAAAATAGAATAACAATATTTCAGATAGATCAATATATATGTGATAGTTTTTATTTGATAAATATTAATAAATCTCATTTATTAATTTACATATATAGATGATGCATATGAGAATGTCATTTTTAAATCGAGTCAATTGAAAATTTCTAATGGTTAACATTACCTTAAACTAACAATAAGAAATTCTGAAAAAAATATATAATAGTTTCCTCTAACATGAAATTATCATAGTAATTAAAAAATTATTTATTATATAATATTAGATACTTAAGGCCTTAGGGAACTAGTTGAATGAATATTGAATATGATTAAATACTTATAGAATTAATAATTAATAAAAAAGAAATCCATCAACTCTTAGTAATGAGTTTGAGCTTTATAATATAATTAAAACATTGGTCACGACAATTGAATGAAAAAAGAAAAAAATATCTTAGGTCATTCATTAATTAACTATAACGTGTTAACTTATTAGAGTTTGATAGTAATAATATCCTCTATAGTTAATTTTGAGTTGTAAATGATGAAAGAAAATATTACATCATTCTTCTATTGGTTATTGAAGATAAATGACATTAGTTGATTGTTATTTGAACGTTAAGAAGTATTGTTAGATGTTTACATTGATTAATAAATTAATAATGATTAATTTATTATCGATTTAGTATTGAACCCACAAAATCACACACAAATGAGTGTTTCAATCTTTGTATAAGAAAATAAGTTATTTCATAATTAAATTAGAGAATTTAATGTAATCAAATAAATATTTTAGTGGAATATTACTATATTATTTGTTAGCACCAAGAATATGATTAATATAAATAAAAAAGTATCTTTTTTATAATTGTGGAAGTTGTCGACAAAATAAGAATAATATTTTGATATTAGGATTAAATCATGTGATTAATTACCGTAATTAATTATGCAATTATTTGAAATTATCTTTGCCTTAAAATAGAGATATGAAATTATTTTTAATAAAATCTCTCTTTTATAAAAAAGTTCAAATACATATCTCTTTGACATTATAAATAGAAATATATGTCTAAAAATAAATGATACCAAGAAAAATTCAACTTAGTTTCTAGACTAAAAAATAAAAAGATATTTACTTTTTAAAGTTTTCACTCATAAAAATTGATAATAAAGTTTATCTCTAGTTAGATACAAGTAAAATCTACTTTGGAAAAAATTGTTCCATTGCACGTGTTGTAAACAGTACTTCTTGTATCCTTCATATCTGGGATAAATGTGTCCGTATATACAGTTCACACCTTTGACATGGTGATTGCCAAAAATCACCAAAAGAGCTTTCAATTGTTTCACTGTGTTTAATGTAGTATTTTTTTTTATAAGCACCATCTTTGATTTTTCAATGGAATCCCAAAATATTTTCAAAAGTTTTGATTCTTTGAACCAATTATATGATTATTTGTTGGTATGAGAAACACACATTTAAAACTTTATTACATTTATTAATATTTAAAAAAATAGTTTATAGAAAAAGTTGTAAAATATAGATATATTATAATGAATATTAATATAAAATATAAATTATTATTAATTTAAATTTATATAAATAATCATTCTTCAAAAGATTATTTAGTAAAGTTTTATTGAATTAAATTTAAAATATATTATCCAAACTCATAATTGATCTATTTCTATATTATATTATATTTTCTCTAAAATATTTAAGTTTATCATAATTTTAAAAAAATTCTTTAAAATTTAATTTAACTCTATATTATGTTTTTTTTTATATTTTTAAAAATAGAAACAAGATAGGTGTTAGTGATGCACCGTTGTTTTGATTATTGTTTCTTCTACCTTATTCTAATAAAACTAAACCAAAGCTAATACATACCTCATTTATTTTTACCCTTTTTAAATTCATTATCTCTCTCTCTCATTGGTTGTAAAGATTTCTAGCAATCATCATAACCAAATAAAGTTTTGGGCTTATGAGTTTGAAAAAAAGTCTTTAAACACTCAAAACCAATTGTTGCCCTAAGAGAGATAGAGAGAAAATAAAAAGAAATATTGATATGATAAATGATAGAATGTGATAGAAAAAGAGGTGAAAAAATAAAATTATTGGTGGGGTATTTAATATTTAGGGATCTTAAAATATAAGAAGTCAACCTATAAGTTTTGCCTTTTTCTTCTGCATTTTTGTGGGCTATAGATCCTAGCTATAGAATTTTGTTTAGGCAACAACTTTTGCATTCTGCTTCAATAGTGATTTTTATTTGTTTATCTAAAAATTTAGGAGCTAAACAATTATTGGATATATTGTAAGTTGAAAATCATTAAAATGTTATGATATTTCTAAGTTGTTTGGAAATTGAGCTAAATATAATAAGTTATAAGTTGTTTGACCAATAAAAATCAAAATAATTTATACTAATTTTCAAAAAAAAATTATGTATCTCTTATTATTCTAATCAACGTTTAAATTAATTTTTTAAATAATAAAATACATTACTTCCCTACACATAATTTGTCCCATACATTGCACTTGCGGGATATGTGCTATCTGGTCTAACAAATAAAAGAAGGTGCACCAATTTCTCCATCGTTGGGCCATGATAATTAGGGGTGTTCACGGGTATGGGTCACCCGTGAACCCGAACCGATCCGAACCGATCTGAACAGTTTGGGTTGGGTCATTTATATATTTGGGTCAAAACCGAACCGAACCGATCAAAATCGTTCATGTATGGGTTGGGTCACGGGTTTAGATTTACAGATCCGTTGATCCGATGACCCGATCCGTGAACCCGTAATAATAATATAAATTTTATTATTTATATATATATATATATTAAAAATTAAAAAAAATTATTTGACAATAAAAAAAGGTAAGATATTATAAATGGTTAAGATTGCATTAAAAAATAAGATAGGATATTTTTTTATATTGCATTAAAAAATAGGATAGAATATTTTTAAGATTGCATTGCATAATATAATAGAATATCTTTAAGATTACATTGGATAATATGATAGAATATATTTAGGATTGCATTCAAAAATTGGTTAAAATCATATCTTTAAATTAGTATAAATAGAAACATATTTTGGTGTTCATGTATGCATTCCATTCCAAATAATATTAGAATATTAGAGAGTTTATGTTTGCATCATTGAGAGAATTGTTGTGAGATCATATAGAAGCGTTTGACAAGTTTGATTCTTCAACTGATTTAAAGATACCTATTTGCTTAAGGAATATAAGCGTAAATGTAATTATCTTATTGTATTCTTCTTCTTGACTTTGAAAAAGGTCGCAGCTGGGAACTAGGATACCAGTTTTGTCTCTGTTCTTAATGAATTAAGACATGCAACTTCTGACTGGGAAACTAGGATACCAGTCTGATTGGGAAACAAGGATATCAGTCTATCTCTATTCTTGGTGAATTTAGACTAGAGCTTTTTGCTGGGAAACAAGGATACCAACTGGGATAATTGTTGTGTAAGGGTAGACTATTATAGTAAATATTGTTCACAAATCTTTTGTTTTAATTTATATTATAAATCTATTTTATAACATTATGTTGATGGTATTAAATGAATCAATTTTACTACTTTCATACATTTGATAATATTGTGTTAATTGTATGAGATATTTGAAAGAATCGTGATAAAATAGTAGTTCTTAAAAAAAAAAGAAATGGGTAACCCGGTGATCCGAACCGAACTGAACTGTTCATGAACGGGTTGGGTTGGGTTGGGTTTCAATTTTTTTTTTCTGAAAACCGAACCGAACCGAACTGATCAAATTTGATTGGGTTGGGTCCTAAATTTGGCCAAAACCGATCTGAACCGATCCGCGAACACCCCTAATGATAATTAGCATCTTGGCTAGACTTTGAACATTTTGACCCAACCCAACAAAATAAATAAAAAAAGGGGATTGCTATGACTGTGAACATTTTCTTGTTTAATTTAGGGCACATGAGAGACATGTCAAGAAAATATATATACATCACATACACGCATCCTATTCATAACTTCGCACGTCTGTATCCATAACGCATATTGATGCTTGAAGAAAATAAATTAGTCACTATAAAGTATTGTAAATTATTATTCACATGGACGAAGACAACGTGAGCCAGCTTGTAGTTTTATGAGAATTTGATGAATCATTCAATGTGACTTTATTATTATAGTAAATAAATAACATAGCTTGAGCTAATGCGTTTTTCTTCTTTTTTAAATCTATGGTATTGACTTTACAGAAATTTGTTATCGTTTTTTTTTTTGAATTTCTGAAAGCAAGTCAGGAAAAGAAAAGGAAAAACTAAGAAAAACTTGCTTTGGTACTTCTTTCATGCGCTAATTATCTTAGCAATATCAACAATTTCGGGGTATCAGTTTCTATAGGATCAATTTGGGTATTCTTTTTACAATTTTCATAAGGTTTAAATACTTTTTTAGTCTTTGTAATTTAGTGTATTTTTACTTTTTATTTTTATAATTTTTTATTTTAATCCTCGCAAATTATATTTATTTACTTTTTTTAAAATATTATAGATAACACTTTTTTTACTATTTAAAGTATTATTTAAAACACTTAAAGACAAAATAAAAAAATAACATA
This sequence comes from Glycine latifolia, assembly GCA_013407115.1. Classification (NCBI taxonomy): domain Eukaryota; kingdom Viridiplantae; phylum Streptophyta; class Magnoliopsida; order Fabales; family Fabaceae; genus Glycine; species Glycine latifolia. Next base: position 34,978,098 of record CM023958.1, read on the forward strand.
ATTTATAAGGAATAAAACCAATTTTTATTTTGTAAAAATGAAAGTAAAAAATCATTAAATTATTAGAACTACAAAGATATTTAAATTTTTTCATAATAATTGTGCCATTCTATCACGAAGAATTAATGAATTGGATTGCAGCTCCTCAGAACGGAAACACTAAAGGAGAAAATTAAATGAACTTTATTATGACGTGCATTCATATGTTTTTTTAATTCTTAAATGAGTAATTGACAAAGCAACCAAAAATGGTTATATAAAAAAAGCAAAAACAAGTTATAAAAAAAACAAAAAAATGAAAAGTAATTAATTAAAAAATATATTTATTTATTTTAAATTGACTCACCTTATTCTAGTTGAAAAAACTTCTAACCGGATATATATATATATATATATATATATATATATATATATATATATATTACCAAATTGTTTCAAGAATAATTCTATTGCACAATATTTTTTTCCTGCAATTGTAGTAATGAGATTTTTACTATTCGAAGTCGACAAATTTTTGAATTTGATGGTCAGTAAATTAGATTATTCAATATCCAGAAAATCTTGCAAGGATAATTAAGATAAGATAAAAATTCTATCTTTTATAAAAAAAATAAAGATAACCCTAAATCCAGAAAGGATTTATCACATGAAGAAAGATAATATAAGATCATATATTTTCCTAATTATATTATCTTATGAAAAAAATTAACATTATAAATTCAATTTCCCTTCTATAAAAGAGGTAATAAGGTTTTAGTAAACAAACTTTAATCTATTTTTGATATCGGTTATTACTAGCATCAAAGTGTCTTTGCTTGGGAGGAGCTCACGTGAAATACACAGCGAGAAGATTCTACCAAATTCGGTATGAACATGATTTGAATTTAATATATTTATTATTATTTGAATAATATAAAATATTTTAATATCATAATTAGAAAATATAATAAAGAAATATATTTTAATGATATAAATTATTTTGAATTTATAATCAAAAACTTAAATTATAATATAACATTTTTTTATAGCCACATGAATGAGTTGTGTATGATCACTATATCACCAAAATTCTCCATCAGAGTATTTAATATAAGGTTATTTTTAAAGGTTAAAAAAAGGTATGTTGAATTTGGGCATTATTTTACTCACGTTTAAGTTTTACCAAAATCAAGAAAAATTACTTGTTAGTTGTATTAATTACATTAATTATATATTTATGTGTTTAATTAATCAAATTTTATTTTCTTTTTTTAATTTCTTATACTGTAATCAAATTGTATAACAAAGATGATAAGAAAATATTGCAATCTACTTTAATTTGTTTATCATGCATATTGAATTGATTTTTTTTGTTAAGGTTGATTGCTTATATGATTTATTATACTATTAATGATTAAATCGTGTAGAAAATAATTATGCATAGTAAATGACAAAAAAAAAAAGATGGAATAAATGAGGATTCAAACTTTTTTTTATTGAATGAGGATTCAAACTTTTTAAAAAAATATTCACATATAATATAGGGATGAATTTTCATTATTGACAAAAAAAATTATAGCCAAAGTTATAAATTATAATATAAGTTTTATTATGATAAACTTCCATTGAATAAATATTAGTTAACCTTTTAGTATAAAGGGGGTTGACGTCACGAAAAAAAAGAAGTATAAAAGGGCTTGATAATAAAGGATTAGGGGTTGATTTTAGACCTCTCACATGCATTTCCCTTGTAACTATAGTTTTGAAATTTTGATATGGATTGAACCATTAACACTTTTGAGTAATTTGATGTGATTAGTTTAACCAATTAATTAATTTATAGTTGAAGTACAATTAAATCATAATTAAACCAAATAATGTTCAAATCAAAATCAAAATACTCCAATCCATATAAAATATTACGGATGATAATAATGAACCTCTCTCTCTCTATTTCTCTCTTTTTTTTATTACATCTCTCTCTAATTCTCTAATATATTTTTTTTCAAGTTATATTAGTCAATCAAAAGTATACTACACGAAAAGAAAACCAAGTCAATTAACTAATCATGGGTGATTTTTTTAGGAGAAATATTTCATAATCATAACCTAATAAATTACAAAAAGTATTTGCCTTTTGTAAGGTTCAAGGGAAAATAATCACATGTTTTAATGTTATGTTAGTACGCCACAACACATTATTCATGCCAGTGATGCAATCGCCAGTTACGGTGGTCTACGCTAACACAATGAAGAAACAGATTCCATTGGATTCGCACAGAAGAAGAAAACTATGAGAAAAACATTTTACTTTGGCGCGTCAGAAAAAAAAAATTCTGTGTTACATTAAAAGTCACGACAACAACCTTAGTTTTTCAAAATAACACCCATTCCATAGAAGATCATCGTGCAAAGCAAACCCATTTCGTGTTTCTTATCTTTCTTTATCTCTCTCTTATCAACTAACTATATCATTATCCACTAAACCAAAGGTAACTTATCTTTATGATCAATTAATCATGATTATGATCATGATCGTCTCTGCCACTGATAAACTTGTTTTTCTTCAATTTGATTTCGATTATTCATTGTTTTTGGTCAACAGATTATACACAAAACAAAACTGAAGATTGTGCTTTGCTCTGCTTCTGAATGAAGAAAATGAAGACACATAGTCGTGTAGGCTACTTTTTCCTTCATTCATATATTATTATTAATGCAATGGAATCAATTTTTGTTTGCATTCGTGTTGTTTAATGTTTATCTATGTTGTTTTTTCTCTTGTACTGTTTCATTTGTTTTGGTATAATCGTCTCCAAGTTCTTCTTCTTCCTTTTAATTTGTTTAGCAGAACTATGAATTGTGTATGTGGCCCTTACAATGCAGGGTTGTAGATGTTGAAATATTAAAATGTTATCATAGTTTTTAATTTATTATTACTTTTTCATCTAACCTTTGTTCCCTCTTATCTAGTACCAGGACAATTTGGATTCTGATTTAAAGAGTAAAAGATCATGCTTCTGTGGAGTCGTTCCAGCGCTTTCTTTTCTTTGTGTTGTCTTGCTTTTCTCGACTTTATTCTTTGCACAACGCTACAACGAGGTATATAAATAAATCCTTACCTTAGGATTAAACAGTGAAATAGTTTTCATGCAGTGTTGTTTCAAAATTACTATTTCATCTGCCAGTTGAATTTGGTTGACCTGGTTGACTTTTTTTTTCACCATAAATGTAAATTTGGTTTCATTCCATGGATCCTTGGGGATGGATGCTTGTTGATCAAATAGCAAATTGAATTTGACTTTGACTTTGATTAAATAGGGATTCAGACTCCTCCAAAATTTGAACATGAAGTATGATAGTTTTGGTTTTGTACTGCAGAAACTATTAAGGTGGAAAATGAGCATCAAGAAATTGAAAAATGACAATTGCAAGGTTCATTCTCTTTCTCAGCATGTAAAATAGAAATTATTTGAGTCATTAATAGTCTACTGTTTGGGATGTTCATCTTTGATGCTTATATTTGCTTATTTTGCTTAGTAGAATCAGTGCAGGCCTGGTGGAAGTCATGCATTACCTGAAGGCATAATCTCCAACACTTCTGATTTGGAAATGCGGCACTTGTGGGATCTTCCTGTGACTAAGACAATAGAGGTGAGTTTCAGTCATTCATGACCACTCAACTTTTTGTCCTGTGACCTACGAGGCTACGAAGATATATTAAGGTCATACATTTTCTTCTTGGGGAATGTAAATTTGTTTGTTCTAGTACTACTAATGAATGTTTGTCACTATTGTTCTCACTTTGCAAAGTTTTATTTTTTTATTTATTTGGTACCACCATAATTAGGGTCTTATCTTAGGTTTACAAGTAGTACCCTAAGGTATCCCTACAAGCTTTGATCCTTTGGATTGGTTATAGGACTAATCCTCAATCGGAATTTAGTTACAGTTAAAACTCCATGCTTCTCCCCAAGAGTGTATTCTATGGGGATCAAACCCAAATCCGTTCCCACAAACTCAACGTGTGTTGCCGACTGAGCTACACATTAGGTACTTTGCAAAGTTAATAATGTTAAAAGGAACTAGCATGTATGTTTATTTACGATGTTAGTAAATATACTAAAGCAAGAGTCAAGAATAATCTGTTCAGATATTCTGCTATGTTTTATCAGGAGAAAATTTGCAATAGCATACATATTCTGATTTTGTGAGCCTAAGCTTACATTAACCTCTACAATTTCTACACTCTATATAGATATTTTAGTGTAAAGTTATTGAAGTAGGCTAAGTTGTCTCTTTAATTGAGTTCAGCCTCAGTTTGCATTCTCTTTTATGCTATTCTTCTCCTAGTTATTTTTCTTTCCTCTTGTGGTTATGTTTTGACTGGACGCATTTGAACAGAATAAGGAAAATGCATCAACCAATTTGTTTGCAATGGCAGTTGGGATAAAGCAGAAAGATCTTGTGAACATAATGGTCAAAAAGGTAATTACAAGGGGTGTTCTGTATAAACTGTTCATTACCAATGTTCTATTATGATAAGTGATAAGTGATGACTCTTTCAACCCCAACTTGCAGTTTCTAGCAAGCAATTTCGTTGTAATGCTCTTCCACTACGATGGTATTGTTGACGAATGGAATGACTTTGAATGGAATAATCATGTCATTCATGTGGCTGTAGCCAATCAAAGTAAATGGTAGGGAACCTCACATTTCATTACCATCAATAATATAAATAAATAAAATAACTAAGTTATCCTAAAATCCTGTATTCTTGGACACATTGTTCTTGACTAGGTGGTTTGCAAAGCGTTTCTTACATCCTGACATAGTTGCAGAATATGGTTATATTTTCCTATGGGATGAGGATCTTGGAGTTGAACACTTCCACCCTGATAGGTATGTTCAGTTTATTCTGTAAGCATATAAATGAAGCAAGTACACACTAAATTTGATTATAGTGAATTAAGTAGTTCAAAACTAGCAGTTATAACATCTAAATAATTGAAAAAGTTCATACATTAGTACAACATCTTGAGGACACTAGGTTGATATTTTATACTTGAATGATTTTAGGTATGTTTCTATTATAAAAAGTGAAGGACTGGAGATATCACAACCAGCACTTGATAGTAAAAAATCAGAGGTACATCATCAGATTACTGCACGTGGGAGGAGGTCAATTGTGCACAGGTTCTACTGTTTATCCTTTTTTCTGTTGTCGACAATGATTTTGTTTGTATTATAAGAAACATAATTTTTTTGTCTCATCACAGTAACTACAGTTAACTAAAGAACACAGATAGTTTCACCTTTATGAAGGATAGCTGGTTCCCATTATCTCATTAGTTAGACCATGGCTTACCATCAACACTATGCATTCTGCAACATGTACTTCGTTTTGTTTTTTTGTTATAAAGGCAGTTAATAGTTTAGTTACTTAGTGCCTCTCTTTGATTTGAATTTTGGTGGAATTGATTTTGACAAAATTCGCTTTAATTTCATCTATAGTTTTACATTAATTAGAATGCGTGTCATGGTGTAAGAAATTGATTTTGCTTGTAAAAAGAACAGGTACTCTCCTAATCTAAATGGAGGCCATGAGTTCAAATTTCCCCAACCTTTGCTAATGAACTTCAATTGATAAATCATATCATTAAATTATTAAATTAGTTTTGAAGCAGATATTTGTGTCAATATTGAGTATGCTTTTGCTCATTGTGTGCGAGCAGAAGGATTTACAAAACTGGTGGTAGTGGCAAACGTTGTGATGGAAGTAGCACTGCTCCTCCTTGCACAGGGTAAAATTTTTTTGGTAAATTCTAATTTAATGTGGATTCCCTTTATACTACTATAGTTTAAGAAAGCTTCACCAATTGTGTCAGGTGGGTTGAAATGATGGCTCCTGTTTTCTCAAGAGCTGCTTGGCGTTGCGTTTGGTATATGATCCAGGTGCACCATTCTCTCATTTGAATGTTACTGCTGAAGCATTACTATTAGATTACTTTATTTACTCATAATTTGTGGTCTACTTTATTTGACAGAATGACTTGATCCATGCATGGGGTCTAGATATGCAGCTAGGCTACTGTGCTCAGGCATGTTAAAAGCTCCTTAATTTTTGGTTCAGTTTGATGAGTTATTCCAATTCTACTTGTTGAATATTCCCCTGGTGGCATTCTCTTGTTTTCTTCTTCTTCTTCTTATTATTATTATTTATACTTTCTAGTTTAATATGATCTTATTTATGGTTACTAGGGTGATCGAACAAAAAATGTTGGTGTTGTGGATGCTGAATACATAGTTCACTACGGTCATCCTACTCTTGGAGGCTTAGATGGGAATGAGGTAAGAAATATGGCATCTCTATAGCAGAGTTTTGCACTGTGCAAATGCTTGTACTCCTAAAGTTTGCAATGATTATGATTTGTGGTATGCTTTTTATATGGAACAATTGTGCCTCTAATTCTACTGAAATTTATCTGACTTTGCAGGTTTCATCTCGGACAAAGGATCATAGAGTTGATGTAAGTCTGTCTTGTCACAATTTTTTAGCCCAAACCATTGGCACATGCTTAAAGTTTACTAATGTTAAAATCATAATGCATTTTTCTGCTCCAAAATTACTATTCCTGTTAGGTTCAGAATCCATTTTTGTGAATAATTCTTTTTGGATGGACTTATGCTTGGTTGTTCGATAGGAAATAAAAACATTTTTTAATTCTAGTGTTATGCATGCACATTACCCAATGCCAATATCTGAAGAGATGGAAAATGACATGTTTGGTTTTATTGAATTGAAAACATTGATTTAAGCACTAGTCACCTTCAGTGACGATCACCCTCTCTAATGTCATTATCTGCCTTAGCCAGTTAGCTCAGATGATCATTTGTTTACCTCCATAAGTAAATTTCTCATTATCAGATGATAGTGAAATCTTTTATGTATATAGCATTTTCCTTTATGAGGAAATTTTCAAGTTAGAGAATTAATATTTATTTCTTAAATAGTACTTTTTGTCACTCATCTTTTATGTTATAGTGAGTTTTATCACCCAATTTTTAAAAACAAAAAATGTTTAATTATAATATAGGAGACGTAATGCCAAAATTTTGAAAATTGAATGACAAAATTTGTAAAAACATAAAAAAAATGAGAGATAAAATGTATCTAAATAATGTTGACTAATATTATTTTGTATATGGTGCAGGTGAGGAGACTGTCTTACCGTGAATTACAAGTTTTTAGAAAACGATGGCAGAAGGCAGTTGAGGAGGATGAATGTTGGGTCAATCCATTTTAATAACAAATACTGATAGTCAAAATTGTGTATAGATTTTATGAAAATACACAAATATGTAAGGAGAAGCAAATTCAATTGGCAGATAAAACAAATGTTGATCATGGAGAGGGGAGTAGTTAAAAAAGCCTAGAGGAGATTTTTTTAGCATCTGAAGGGCAAGCTTGACTTCATGGGGAAAAATTCTTCTCAGTTGAGTTTGGTGCATTTTTGTTTAACCTTTCATTTTTTAACAGTTTCCAAATGGAATTGCTTATTCTGTCCTTTGCTAAAAATACGAAATATTCTCCACCTTATGCAAATTTCTATTACCCTTACTTCATATTTTATATTCGTTGTGTTTGTAAAAATAGTTTAATTAAATATTTGTTTTAAAGTTCCTATTAAATTTATTATTGTTCAATTATTAAATAAATGTTGACCATGACCTACTGATAAAAATCCGTTAAAGAAAATGAATATTTTACGTTTGGAAGAAGAGATGCTCAAGTTTATTATTTGATATTTGATACTTCTATCTTGATCAAGATATTTTTTTTCCAAAAACAAGATACATGTGAGCAAAGTTTTAAGTTTCGAACTGAATTGGTTGGTTTGATTGGTCAAACAGTGACTTGGTAGTTGAATCGGATTGGGTCTTACGTTTGATTAGGTGTACTTTCGATCTGTAATAACCCAAAATGATCTAGTCAGGTTTGTGGTCAAATTGATGACCTATCAACTCGAACCGGGTTACTTATATTTTTTTGTTCTTTTTAATTATTATAGTCATTTTTTAACTTGTGTTCTTGATATTTTATTTGTATTTTTTAAAACTTGTAAATTTCAATGCGTCATTAGAAAGAGTTTTGGAACATGGACGACTATTTTTGTGATGATTATAGGATTTCATAAAAGGAGAAAGTTATGTCATTAAGTTTTGTTGATTTTTATTATTGTGAACTAGTTGAATGTTGTTTCGTTTAGTGGGAGACAATTTTGCTTGTAATTATAAAATAAATTTATTTTCATCAAATGGATTAGTTGATGCTTTGGTTTGTGTAATTTGTTGTAAGCATGATAATTACAATTGTTAAACTAGAACCAGATGTTATACAAGAAAAATGTTAGTTGATTACATATCTCAGCATCAAAATATTGTACAATAATGATTACAATTAGATATTATGTTAGATATTGGACAATAAGAATATATGTTGACTTTGAACTTATTTAGTTATTTATTTGTGTTGTGATCTTTATTATTTGTTTGTTTGAACTTGTACAATAATGATTTTTTAATATTTTGGTATTTAATTATAATTATCTATGTTATGAAATTATATTAATTTGTAATGTTATTTTTAAATATTTTAATACAGATATAAAAATATATAAAATTTTAATACAGAAATAAAGCATTTAATATTATTCAAGAGAGATAAAATATTAATATTTTTAAAGAGAAAAGTACGTTAACTTTTCCTATTCTCAAGACATATTTATTATTTAATAAATTAAAAGACATACAAATATTAAATGTTTTTAAGTTAGTGTCAAGTAAAAATAAAGTCTTGCTACACGATATTCTATGTATTTGTTAAGAAATTAAAAAAAAATTATTATTCATATGAGAATGCATTTAAAAATCACGAGAAAATATATTTTTATGTATCTTAATAATGTTGTTTCTATTTTACTTCGTTAATCAGTTTCTTTAAGCACATTAGTTAGCATTTATAAAAAAGAAAACATTAAATATTTGATATGCATTTAAATTCAATATTTTATCACATGGTAGAAAAATAGTGAAATATATACTTAATGACTTTTAACTACAGAAAAGATTAAATATTTCATTTGATAATTTAAAAGAATTTAATATTTAAAAACATTATATGATTTAAAATAAAATATTTTAAACAATTATAAATTTAAATGTAAAAATAAATATGAAATGAAAAACAATAAAAGTTGTATTTTGAGAAAAAGGTTAAAAAAAACTTACAAATCTCTTTAAAAGCATTTATTATATTTTCCTCTTTTAAAAAATATTGAATGTTTTTTATGTTCCTTCTGAAAAGCATTTAAAATTTGTTTGTCTTCTCATTGATTAAAATAATAATTTTTTTTATCATGTGCATGCTGTAGAGGTTAAACGAATTTTCTAGCTAAAACTGTCAAATAAGTCGCCATACTTTATTTTTAAAACTCTTATTTTTAAGCTTTAACTTTAAGTGACTTTTAATAAAAATTGAGTATACACAAAGCTTTATTAAGTTTTTTCGAAATATTGTCCCTTAGTACAGGGGATAAGCAATAAAAAAAAACATTAAAATAATATACCATTCAATGTTACAAATTAAAACTACACCCATTGTGATTTCCAGTAAAATACGTAGATTATTTAACTATAATCCTTAGGATATCGGAAATATGGCAAAGTTGGTTTTTATTATGTTTCGAGTTATAAATATTTTCCAATAGAATTAGATAATTTTCCATAAAAGATATTTAAGGTCGTATGTAAAAAAGAAGAAAAAAAAATCTCATTTATCATATTTCATATGCTCCACATTCATGTTTATGAAAACAACTTTCATTTAATAAAAAAAATGCAAAAATTGCTTGATTAATCTATTTAATCAAATGGTGCCTAAGGTTCCAAATAGATTTAATAATCAACGCAAAGCCAACTATGAAATTCCAGTCTACAAATTTTAACACCAAAGAAAATCTCTAAACTCACATCAGCAAAGTACCAAGTCCAAAATCATTAACTACTAAATGTGCTTAGAAAAGCTTCTTAAAATTTTAAAAATTCTCATAATTGTCTAAATTTTCATGACTCAAAGCATATATGAATGGCAGCTCCCTTGTCAAGGTAAAGTCATTGCTTGCGATCAATTCGAACCCAACCTATCACCATTACCTGATACATATATTTCACAATTTGTTATGTGTCACTAAATTGATCAAATTAGTGTGTGAAACTAACCAATGATCAATTTGATGTAACAGATAAATTTCAAGGAACCAAAATAAAACTCTTTAAATTAAATATCATAGCAATGTCATCTTAATACTAAAGATGACAAATCAAATTGCCTAATCCAAATCGAGTCAAAATGTAAAATTAGATTAAGCTGATGAGTGGCCCTAAATTTTCTTTGAGCAACTTAGTCTAGCTTAATCATGTGTCATGCCAAAAGGAAAAAAAAATTCAAGTCAAACGCATACATCAATTATCAACACACAATCCAACATTGTGCATCTTAGACAAGATCATACTTATTGAGCTTAGCTTTCCACTAACAATCAGCAAACCCATGCATAATTAATATATTATCAATACACAATACATTATCTTACATCCCATACAATATCATGCATATTGAGTTTTTTAGCATCAATACATCAATACACTAAAGTGAGATTTTTTCTTATACTTTTTTAGCATTAAGGGCTAATTAAAATAATAAAAAAAACACCATAGGATCACTATAGCTCAATTTGGATCCCTATAATCAAAATGACAAGTTTATATTCTCATAAACTACTTCGGAGCATAACTTCCAAATCTAAATCCTATGGAGTCTACCAAGTATACATTGAATATATCCTGAATCTACTAAAAAGAAAATTTACACAAAGATCAATTCGAAAAAAATAAGTAAACTCGTAAACTCTGAGAGTTGACAATTTTTTTTAAGAAACTAAAACTGAATTTCATTAAACATGAACTAAACATAAGGCATGTTTAGCATGATAGAAAAGAAGTACAAAATGTAAACTGACATGTGACAGTTAAAAACAAAAGAACCGAACCTCAAGACACTGATAGTCTTAGCCAAACTCTACCTATTAATCATAAAGGGTCTCATTCTACATATTACAATGAAAACGTCTCATTCTGCATATTACAATGAAAACAAACAAGCAGATTCATCACCACGTGCTGAGAAGAAAAGGCGAATAATACTTCCGGTGCTAGACAATCAACACCTCCAGCTAAGCAAGCATCATTGAAATCACATATACTCCCCAAACCAAATCCACTTCTCTGCTAAATGTTTGGATCTGATTGTAATGAAAAAGGGGAAGATATACATGAGATTTATGAACCATTATAACTTTCATTTCACTCAACACATTAATTATTATGTGAAATTTTTTATTTATATTTGTATTTTACTCCATAGTTTTTAATATTTTTTTTCTAGACGATGATATTAATACGAAATATTCATTATTAGAAATAGTGATTAAACTTCATCAAAAGTCATGAGCGTATATAAGATGAATATTTTCATTTCAAAATAGTTTATTTCATACCCAAAATCAAGATTTAAACCTTACACCATTTGATTAAAAAATACAAATACAATCGATACTCTTTTTTCCAGTGAAAGATCAATACTCAATTAGTATATTGCATTATTTTGTGAGTCATACATATAAATAAAAAAATGCCAGCAAATAAACAGGACAAGACTTAATTCATAACAGCTGTCAAAAGAATACTCTAGTTTTGGCTCCGAGAAATAAATATTTAAAAATGATAAATGAGAAAATCTAATAGCAAAATCTTTTTCATTTTTTCCATACATGTGATGTGAATTCCATGCTCATCGTCAACAAGCTCTGCTATGTAGTGGAAATTCTTACTGCAAATGTTTCGTTCACACTAAGGTCAACTATCAATCCCTCCTAAAGTCTCGGCTACAATTCTCTGGTATCAAATAATCAAAGTCCGTGAATGGTCATTATTTCATTTATTCACAATTAAGACTAAAAACACATAACATGACATACAATCAATAATACATGGCAAGGGAAACATTTAGGATTCGTGTGGTACATGAAATCAATATTGTATGTAGTTTAAACCTCTTAATTCTAATTCCAATTGTCGGAATTCAAATTACTTCAACTTGATAATTTCGATGCTTGACTCTTGTACAAAAAAAAGTGAAATTACATTCCATGTTGAATTCTAATTTTATTTTGAGATTACTAACCAAAAGTAATGATAGATGAAATTATGTTATGTTTGAGTAAGAAAATGATTCACAAGAGGTGACAATAGATAAAGATGTAGTGATGGCGATAATAATTGATAATTAGGTTTGACTAATGGTGTAAGGTCTGATTATATTTATACGTAGAAAACAATTTATTTAATAGAAGAATCCAAGTTCGATTTCTTTAGTGTACAAATCCTTTTTGGACCAACAATAATCATGTATTAGGTGATTATGGGTTACATAACATCCAAAAGTCTTTAATCTAACAAAAAAAAAACAGATTAAGAATTGTGCTTCAATGAGTAGAAGTGAGATTGGGCATGGGCATATGTACCAATCTGACAGCATAAACTCAGTCCATGATGAATTGCCAAAACAAAAGACAAATCATATAGAATTAAGTAATTAACCATGAATCATGTTTATGTGAAAAGGACATTTTTGAAAGAAGAAAAATTTAAAGAACACGTATGTAATATAAATAGCAAATTTGATAGTGTTAATAGTTGCTCCCAAATTACTAAACCAGTTTCGCTCACAGGTTAGCGAGCTAGTCCATTTGATTAATAAAATATATTAATATTTTTTAAAAATTTAGGGAAATATAATAATATAAAATATTAAAATGAACTAAAATATCATTTAAAAAAAAAAAGAACTGGCTCCTTAATTGAGTAATTTTCCCTCAATTAACCTCTAATTTAAATGACCCAACCCAAAAACCCAACATTTTAACCGACCTATATTTTTAATAACCTCGGCTTGCATAACATGTCAACCAACAAACTTACCCTTTATTTGTTTGGACAGAATAGGAGTAGAAGAAAATAGGAAAGAGAGAGATAAGTTAGAGTATTTAATTTGTACTGTTTGATTGAGAAAATAAATAGAAAGAAAGTTTTTTTTAATCCTACAAAAAGTACTTTTTCATTTTTTCTAAGGACAACAAAAACAGTTCTCTCCCCCAAATTGGTATGAAATGGGGGAAATGATCACTCTTTCATTTTTTTCAATTTTTTAAATAAATATTTTTAAAACATATTTTTTATAAATAATAAATAATTATATTAGTGAAGTAAAGAGTTACATTTTTAATTAATCTAAAATATTTTCATATAATTTATTTATTTATTTCTATTCTCTTTTTCCTTCATCCAAAAAAATCTATTTTCATTCCTATTTCTATTCATTCAAATAACACAATTTTTTCTACTCCTTTTATCCTTCATAAGTAATTGATAATTGTCTAAGATACTTAATTTGTGAATGAATTTAGAGACAATTTTCTCACTTTTCTTCTTATTTGGAGTCTTGTTAAACTCCATTTAATGTAGTTTTATAAAATTTTAACTTTTTCGTTAATTGTCTTATTTTGTAGTTATCTTAGTATTTCTAATCCAAACCCTTTTTTGTAGAAATAGAGGTTGAAGTTGAAAAGAAAATTTGGAACAAAAGCTTGAAGTGTGCAAGGAAATGTGTTAAAGACAATTGTTAAGCCAGAATTTCAGGTTAAGCTGAAATTTAGATAAGAGAGCAAAAGATTCAAGCCTAACTAAGCAAGAACTGGTGACTCAGCAAGAGTTTTGTTGTGTTCATTTGAGATTTGTGTACTCTAGCTAAGCCAAATTTTATGGCTAAGCAAAAATTGTTGCCAAAAATGAAAAATTTTCTTATGTATTTAAAGTAGATGTCTGTCTAATAAAGGATGGCTCTTCATTTTTCTTTTGTCCATAGGCACCAAGTTTCCACTATTCTTTTGAAGAGAAATGCTAAATTTAGTGAAGTCTAACCCGACAATACTCTTCTCATCTAATGGGTTAGAGCTAAGAAGACATTTATTAGTTAAATCTTCTATTTTCAGCTTTGTTTTTATTATAAAACCACAAAAAAAAAAAATCATTTTAACCTTCTTTATGCACTTGTTCCATTTTAATCTTTACAAAATCAACCAAAGTAAGTGTTTTTACCACTTTCTTATGATATTCATTAGCTTAGTTGATCTTTATGTGAAAATTGCTAATATTATGCAAGTCTCCATAGGACAATATTTAAAATTTTCATTTTACTATTTATACGATTTAGTACACTTTTCATATACCCAACTTTAGGTAAGAGTTAGGAATTGAAAAGGATTAATTTTAATTATAATTACATGAACTGAAACCTTAACTTCTATTCCAATTTCAAATAATTTCTAAACTTTACGATTAAAATTTCAATCACAAATCTCAAATTTTTTTCCTAGTGGCTCGTGTAGTAACCTATAAGAATCACTCTAGCTTGGATGTGATGTGCTGTGCTATAGTGTCTCTACCACTTCCTTCTAGTGAAATTTTTGGGACTCAACGGACAAGATTACAAGTTACAACAGCAATGATATATGCATTTTGTGCATTATATAATTTATCAAATTAAAGTAACCAACCCATTTAGTAGTAGTTTTTTTTATAAAAAAATTATTCAATCAAAAAACGGCAGTAGTGCAAATTATGCTTAAAAACAAAATGCAAAAATGATAAACCTTTCACGTCTAGAAAAGCACTAACTGGGATCGGGTCCTTTAATTAATCAAATATGAAGATTTTATGCAGCATTGAAGATATACCAGTAAACTATCAAGCAGTTACGTGTTTTTGAACTTTCCACAAGCTAAAGAAAGTATAATTGCAGCAAAATCAAAATACCAATATGGTGAAGCACATATTTTGCTTGCTATGTGCTGCAGAGAGAGTAACTATAATACTCACTGACTCACCAATCAACATAGATGGAACCACCAAGCCGGCTCATTTTTTTTATCCGTAAGAATTGAAGACAAGTACCAAGAAATTTACAATAACTCACGTACATTATTCAACCAACCGAGTTAAAATTCTTAGTAAGCTGGCTCATAATTTTCAAAAAAAAAAAATTGGAAAATTATGA
This sequence comes from Glycine latifolia, assembly GCA_013407115.1. Taxonomy (NCBI): domain Eukaryota; kingdom Viridiplantae; phylum Streptophyta; class Magnoliopsida; order Fabales; family Fabaceae; genus Glycine; species Glycine latifolia. The sequence goes on from CM023958.1 coordinate 34,993,312, forward strand.
TTCAGCCACACCCCATCCTATTTGATCCTTAAAATATGCTTTCAACAGCACATGGGTTTAGCCCAGATGAGGTCAGAAAGATTCCCAACCAATGTTCACAAGACTCAGATGCAACTCCAACAAAGCCTACTGCAGCCATACTCCTCATCCTCATAAATTTACCAACAATAATAATTAATATCCATGCTTTATAAACATTATAGAATTGCTAGTATTAGAATTACACAAGAAATCCTACAAATGCAGCAACAACTTAACAAAGACCAAGTCTCGTAGTGTTAATGCATGGGACTAGTCAGAGCAGTGAACCAAACAACTTACAAATATGCAGAAGTAGGTTTTGTGGCAAAGGCTTAATTGCCCTACTCCAGCCCACCCACCACCCACCTTAATATAATACATACGGTTGGGTACACCAATATGCATTAATATCATCACATCCATCTTCACCACCAACAATTAAGACCCATCAACACAGGAGCTTTTCAACAAAATTAGCACTCCTCAGTGCCCTCTATCTAAGGTGAGTGAAAAGCTAGCCCATCTGCCCCCTATTGTCTCCCTCTGAGGGTGCCCCCTTTACAATTCTGGGACCACCCTAATTGATAGACATCACACAGATCCCTCTTCATATGTTTTATGGTCCATAAACCACCTTTTTTACTTTGCCTACAAGTTTGGCTGTAAATTTTCATGTTACATCCAACTAGTATAGTAAACATACAAATTCACAGACCAGGAATAAGCTTTTATGACTACTACCAAGATAAGAGGTTTTAATTTAAGAATTAATGATACATACACTGAGAGGAATAAGCTTTTATGACTACTACCAACATAGGAGGCTTTAATTTGAGAATTACTAAGTCCAAGAGTGTAAAAGTTTTTTATATTGTCATCCAATCACAAACCGTCATGTATAGTAATTCATTGACTTTAATAATAAGTTAATAACTACCTCAAAAGCCGTACTAATATTTTACTGAAACTGTAAGCTTGTTAAACTCTTGATTTAATGAGGTAACCAGTAAATCTAATCTGAGCCAGAGATACCATACCATGAAAGCTACTTCATGCTCCAAACGAAAACAAATGGTTGGGGGTAGTGAAGGTAAATGCAGGACGAAGAAAGGGTGTAGTGGAAGCAGTAAAATATTACTAGCAGATACGAGAAATCAGTATTATAATATTCAATAAAAAAATCCCTCAACAGTGCAATCTGCATAAGAACATCTTATCGTTAAAATAAACAAATGAAATAATTAAAGAAGGAAACCACAAGTCGTCATAACAAAATGAGAATAAGTTGTAAAGTTGAATCATGGTCCAGGCCAAACGACAGGCTCACTGAGCACTTGCATTACTATAATCATTCGAAAAGTGAAAAATTATCATGAACCCCAGTATCTCCACATAAAGGGACAAACGTTTTCTTGATTCCCCATGTACTACATATAATTATATCATATATTGCTATTCTGACAAATCAGACAATGTGCTATATCTCCAGGCACCCCTAACAAATCCCAGTAAGCACTGCAGAAAGAAAAAAGAATTCCTGGAAATAACAATCCCCAAGTAATAATAATAACTAATAGTAATTAATAAACAGACTAACCAAGAACAGATATTCTTCACTTCACTTCCCATTCACACTTGCAACATAATTAACTAAAGATAACCCTCTAATTTTTTTCAATTATTATTATAATACTATAATAGGGGGAGAGGGGACTAAAGATGGCATCCAAAGCAATTACAGGTCTTTGGTGTGAATGAGCAAAAGCCAAAAGGTCTATGAGGAATGTTGCAATTGATGGCATAGCAACAAGGAGAGGGCAAGCACATCCCTTTTGCTCCACCACAGCAGGTGCACAAGGCACATATCTGGAAGCTTCCAAGTTTCCTTCTGCTCTCATTCATGACCATCATCATCTCCATCTTCCCAGCCTCCACCAAGGGCACCATTGGAAATGACCCATTTGCTTCCTAATCATATAAAAAAAACAATCTTTTTCAGTTTACAGCACTCCCCAAGAGAAAATTCACAGGAAACATCACAAACGGTAACCCAAAAAAGTAGCTAGATCGAAGAAACACATTCAAAAATGAAAACTTTTGTGTGAGAGAGAGAAGGGGGGGGGGGGGGGGGGCCCACAGGGACCAAGCTTGCCTCATTGGCTAAAATGGAAATAAAAATGAGAGAGATGATGAGGCCATGAGCAGGCATCATGGTTGGTTGGTTGGTTTGTTGGTCACTGACAAGAGCTTCTTACTCTCAGGTTTGTGAATGGAAAGGGGCTGGTGATAATCTTTTCTTGTGTGGACAAGCTTCAAATTGGTGTATCATAAATGTGTATTTGGTGCCTATTTATATATTAAAAAATAATATAAGAGCTTTGGCTTGATTTGATAACCAAACTGAATAGCTGGTTTTGCAGATTTCACAAGGTAAGAGTGAAAAGAAAGAAGATTAGGGAAAATGAATTATATGAGTTGGAAGTTAGAAGACAGTGCTAGGAAAGAAAGGCAAGGAAAAGAACAAGGGTTTCCTTTGAAAACAGAGGCCACAGCACAGAAAGTGACCCTTTTGGTTTCAAGAGGTAGCAAAGAGAACACAACAAAAACAGAGAGAGAGAGACTTTCTCTGTGAGATTTATTTAATTGAGAACATCAAGCACTCACTCTCTCTCCGTCTCACTCAAGTCAAGTGTAAACACCCTTTCTTTTCTTCAACCCAAATGTGTGAATGTCTGTAAACCTAATAAAGGCAGGAATAATTTTTTTTAAAAAAAAAAGGGAAATAGTGTGCAGTAAAATAAGAGAGTGATAAGTGCAGTGAAAAAAGAAAGGTTCTTGAAAATTTATTTAATGAAAAATCATAGAAGATAAAAAAATAATTTACGAGAAGTATAATTTTTCATCTCTTAATGAAAATCTCTTTACTTTAAACTCCTTAAAGGTGTCATTAGAGCATCTCCGGCCATTAAATCCATCAAAGTTATCTTCTATATTTTTTAATAATATTTCATGTTATTAATAAAAATATTTAATAATTTTATTGATGATTAATTTTGATTAAAAAAATTAATTAATCATTTTTAATGAAATTCTCTCATTTCAATCACTTTTTTTATTTACAAAATTTAAATTCAATATCACTCGTATTAGCAATTTGTTGATTCACATTTTTCACTTTACAAAATCCAATCATTTTTTACTCCAATAAAAAAAATCACTAAAATTTCTCAAATGCACCCTCAATATTTTTTAAATCACATCTCTTCATTTATTTAATAAAATATTATGCAAGGGCCCATTCTACAATAAGAAAACGGGTGCTGCAGTTGGTCAGTGGTCACTCACTTTTAAAATGGAAACTACCAAGTTGTTCTCCAATAAAAAGAAAAATTACTCCAAATTTTTATTATTGTGCCCGTCAGATCTAAGTAGCAACTCACTTTGGAGTTGCTCTTGGAACACTGGCTAACATTCTCCGTAAAAAGAAATTAGTGTGGACTGTGGACCTCATTCTAATTATTGGGTTTGTGTGAATCGATGCACCAATATATATGCATCAAGCATATGGGTCTTCACAAATTCTCTCATAAATGGATTGAGAGGATGCAATTTGGCACTCACACAGAGGGTTATATTGGAAATGAAGGTTACTATAAGATGGTCGGTGGTCCTTTGCTAATAGTAATAGGTACTATTAGACATAAATGTGTACTACTAGTAGTTACCGCATCTATTTCTTTTAACTGTATTTAAAAAAGTATTTCTATTTATTTACTATTTTGAAATTTTAAAATTATTATTATTATTGTTTAAGTATACCACTATAAAAAAAAGAGAAATCATTTGGATTGGTCTCATGTCTACTAAAGACCTAAATAATTAGGCCTAAAAAATTTGTTTATCTCAACTCAACAAAATCTAACATATTTAGTCGTTTACATATCTCAACCAAAACAAGATTGATTTGTCCTCTAAAAGTTGATAACCCAACATCATGTAAGGAGAAAAATGTTTTTCATTTTTTTTATAATAAATATTAGTTGTTAGTTTATTGATTTTCGTTAATAAAAGAATTGAAACTTGTAATCTTTCATCTTTTTCTTTTTCCCTTTACCACCAAATCATCCTTATATATCTCAAAAATATCTTTCGTTCTAACTTTAAGATAAGTGCTTTCCCATTTTTATTTCACAAATTATTGTCATGTCAAATGTATGAATACCTTACATGTTTATCAAACAACTAAAGATATTATAAGCAATAGACTTATGACATCAATTGACTTGGCCTTATTTAATCCATATTATTCAACGCCTATAAATAACATAATTCAATATCATTTATGTATGACGAGTCAATGTATCCTATTTTTTTACATCACACAAATTAGAATTTATAACTTTATGCATACTAGACAAACTTCCCCCCTTCACCCGCACACACTTTTGTCAACCCTATTATTATTATCATTATTATGTCAAAACAACTACTAACATGAGTGTCAGAACAACTTTAACAAGTCTAAAAATTTAAAGTTACAGGAACAATACTCATATTATGACTATATTATGGGACAATATCCATATATATTAATTTATGGGGACTATACTTATATTATAATTTTTTATGTATTTCAAATTATGAAAATAATTGTAACTCGACTTAATCAAGATCTAACAACTGAGAGAAAGTCGAGGTCAATCCAACTTAATGGCACAGTATATTAATCTTAACATTGTACATAGTGGCTAGCCAGCTTTTACTTTTAGGTAGTGTCAAATTTTGAATAATGCTAAATTTTATTTTTTGGTAATGTCAAATTTTATTTTTAATCCTAATTAATTATATAAGTATATATATAATTATTAAAAAAAATTCTGCCACTCAATAATTACAAATTTTATTTTTTAGATAGTACCGTGATTATCAATAGTTTCAACATGGTTCCACCACTGATTGTACATAGTTAAATTGAAGAATTAAATTAGTATACAACTACAATTAAAATATATTTTACCTATGTATTTTAAGATAAATGATATTAATATAAACATAATATTTTTTTTGCATAAACAATATTTATTGAGTCAAGAAGTTGTATTATTAAGACATAATATTTGAAAATTATATTTTTAAGAAAATACATGACATTTGACCGGTTGAGACTTCTCAAAGTATAATCTGAATTCATCTTAAACACACTAGGTCTAATTTTTTTAAATCCTAGACCCGTTAAAAGTTCTCTCAGACAAACTAGGTTGGTGGAATAGGTCGAATCTTAAACACCCTAGGTCTAACAATTCACCTAACTAAGAAGAAGTGGTAATATATGGGATGTAAAAAGAATAAATAAGAAATAAATTATGATGTATTAGAAAATTATAAATATTTTACCAACACATCATTGGTCAAAGTATAATTAGGTTCGAATTCATTAAACAAAGTCTCGAATTCAAATTTTATGAATGAAAAAAATATGATTAAAATGAAATATCGTGAAGCTTTTCATTATCTTGTAATATATATTCAAATATTACTTCATATAACATTTGAGCTTATAAACTCTAAACTTAATATTTGTTTCCATTGTTATCCTTATTATATAGTTATTTGAAATAAATTTTAAAAAATAATAACAATATTATTTAACATCAACTTTTGATTGAAATTAACTAACAAAAACTATCTAATGAAAAATAATAATTTATCATTTTTGTTTCAGACTCGTTGATGACATGATAAATTATATGATTACCAATGTAACTATCACATCATTAATCAAAGCTATTATTTGATAGTAGGAACTAAAATGATAAAAAGAATATAAAGTCTCAAAATGATAAAAAAAAAGTTTAAGAATTAAAAAATGAATTTTAAAAAAAAAGTTAAATAATGAAAACATAATTAACCCGCATGAAAACAACCCTTATTTGGACTGACTAACTATATATGGTTTCACATGGATTTGAATTTTCAACATTTCATAAACCTCTCGACTATTTCGGTTTGAAATTTGGTTACTTTATAGTAATTAGCAAACGCATTATGTGTGCTTTTGCTTAATTTTATTAGAAATGATAAATATACTGACAAAAACATCATAAAATACTCACAATACATTAAGGTTGAATTAGCGTAAAGTATTATTAATGAATAAATTTTTCTCGAACACTCTCTTTACGTTAATTGTGTACCTAATTTTTTATACCCGTGGTTCCAGTGTAGAGATATTCATCACTAGCGTGTGTACTTTCCTTTTGTTTCTCCTTTCTAGTATAGTAGTATTTGATTAAGATGAGGGGAATCCACTTCCACTTCCACGTCACCAAATATAGAAAAAGGAGAAAGATTAACAAATTTATTCCTTAGAGCATCACTTATAAAAAAATTTGAAGGATTTATTAAATAAAGAAACTGTTTATAGCTTTTCCATTAGAGCAAATTTAAGTGACAAAAAATTTCTTAAAAATAAAATTTATATGATTTGTAAGAAACTATTTTTGAACAATAAAAAATAAAATTTATTACATTAAGGCTTCTTGAAGAGTTTTTTTTTAAGTAAATAAACTGTTTATTACCATTTATTTCCCCCCAAAAAAATATGTGACAAGAAAAATTTCTTAAAAATAAGATTTGTATTTTCTGAAAAATTGTTTCTTAATAATAAAAAATAATATTTATTTAACATATAACAATACCATAATTAAAATATAATTAAGTAAAATAAAAAACAAAATATAAAAGTGTGAATTTTTTAAAGTTTTTTAGAATTTTTTACCACTTGAACAAAATTATATATAAATTTCTTACAATAATATGATATTATAGGAACCACAAAGAATATTATGAGAATAAAAAAATAACTTAAAAATTTATTTAAGAAATTCATATTAAAAATACTATTAGTACTTACGAAGCTTTAAATTCGTGCACGCACTAAATTAGAGGCAAAAACACAGAACGGTTTAAAGAGAGTGGCTAGTGAAAGCGCAGAGCAGAGCTGACGACCACGGAAATACCAATAACTAGAAGAAAAAAAATCTGATTTGCTTATCCTTTTGCTTTACAATTATAACGTTAGTAGGCGGCATCTCTGTTCAGTGTTATCCATGGTTTTAACTTTTAATAATATTTTCTGCAAAAAGAATATTTTCCAACAAAAGAAAAATTCAAACTGAACAAATTTTCCCATTAAAAAGAAATTATCCTTCTTTCTGAGTAGTTCAGATTTTAGCCCAGGTGACTCGCCAACCAACTAAATAAATGCTGTGTATCCCACAGAAGTCTTGCGTATTTCTGGGGGCTATTAACCAATGAAGCTTGAAAAGTTGCCTAACATGCAAATTGACTCATAGCCTGTTTGGTTCCAAATCCACAGGAACTCATCCGTGACATGTAAAATCTGAAGCTATTAGATTTTACGTCAGCTACAAAATGGACGTGGTTTTGAACGAAATTGACACTAATACAAGCATGCTATCACTCACCAAGAAATATTAAGCCATAAACTAGGAATCAATAATAGTGTGTTTGAAAACTCATCCAGAAGCCAAAAGTCACGTCCATTCCACCAAAAAATATGAAAGCTATAACTATTAACTTCTCACTCGAAAAAGCACATCAGGAATGTGGAACAAAACGCACTAATAATAAAACAGGTCAATCAAACAAGTTCTTTTAGTTTTATAATCGGTTTTTTAAAAATAGTAAGAACACTCCCTTATTCTTTTCTGATTCAGAAAACTAGCAATCCAGCACAGTAAAACACGCTTCTCAAGATTTGGGTGGTCGCACAAGACTGCAAAAGACATTGTAAGTGCAAATCGTGACAATGATCATCGCAATGTTTCTTTGTATTGTATCAGGAAATAAAAGAAGAAAGAATGGACATAGTACCTGTGTAAGCATATCGATAACACATACTAGAACAACGAGCAATACATCAAATACATCTATATTCAGCCACTGAAATGATGCTTTTAGTAAAGCCTCAAGAAAAGATTAAACTCCCGACCATGATTTAGCTGCATGTGAACTGTTAATCAAACTCCAAGCCGGAAAGGACCATCCACCCAAACCATTAATTGAAGCATGTAATTAAGTAATTTGTAGCCTGAACCCTACAAGAACAGAAGTCACATTTGTGTTGAGGCTTGACATCTGAAAAACAGCGTAAAATTAACAAGCTTCTGTTGCCACCACCAAAGTTTACAGTTTAGACTCTTTTCCTTCAACTTCGGCAAAACGAATTCTATCTAGGACAATCAATCATAGCAAAAAGAATAAATATGTCATGGGAAAGTAGAATTACAGATAAAATTCTAGAACAGTTGCTTTTATTTTGAATTTGAAGAAAATATACACACATACAACAGTTAAGACTTCCTTGGACTGCTGCTATATTCTGATAAGAATGTAAAAAAGATTTCTATGTATGCATAGTAGACACATAAAAAATGTGGAACATAAAAGGATATTGATCATACTGTTGGTTTGCTGTTGAAAAAGATTTCTATGTATGCACAGTAGACAGCATAAAGAAAAGTCTTTGCACTGAATTTCAAACCTGCACCAAAGAAAGATTCACACAGGAGCCAAATATTGATCATTATTCAGAAAAACACTTTTTACATATTGGGAAAACATTAAATAGATAGACTGAAGAAATGTTCACATTGGGTTTTCACCAAATGTGACAAATATTTGTAAAATTTATACAATGTGACAGCATGAAATTCAGAACAACTGAATCTCTCAACTGCATTAAATAGCAGGTTTGACAGAATCAGCTTGACATGAACTCTGTAGTCTGTACATCTTCAGCAAAGGGAAAATCAATTTACAGATTACCCTTTTTCTCCCCTGAAAAAAATTTGTAAAAAGCAAATGACCCATTTCCAAGAGACATCATTATCCCTCTTCATCAATGTTATCATCACCAGAAGGAATCTGTCGAGTTTCTGATAATGAAAGCCTCCTTGGATTTGATGAGCCTGACTCAACAAGTCCTTCTGATGATAAATTTAATGCAGAAGTTCCCGATGAAGAACCTAACATACGCAGTCCTGGGGAATCAGCTAAAGGTGATGCAGATATGTTATAGGTGAAGACTCCCATTGGGTGATCAAACTTGCAACTTGGACCAAATTTGCATATGCCATAACGTGAATAGAACACACACAGGGGCTCTCCCTGTAGGAAAATGGGACACGACCTCTATTAGCATGTACCAAAATCAATAAAAATATAAAATCAATGTGAAGACAATACTGAATTGCATATATTCTCATCTCCCTGTAATCACAATAAAACAACTTTTTTTATGAATTTATTCACTTTACCCAATAAAAGAAGTCATGTATCTAGTTAAAATACTCCATTGCATTTCACACAGTTGAAAGAATGAATTATACCAGACACAAATTTTGGGGAATGATATGCTACATCAAGAAGCACAGGAAGCAACACCAATACCATCAGATCTCACAATTTGATTTAGACATCAAAAGGGAAGCGCACAATTCAAATAACTCATATTGATTATGTTTTTGTTGAGATTCCACATCAACTATATATATGGCCGAAGTAAAGCTTACAAGGCTTATGCAGTCCTCACCTCAAGAAGATATCAAAGTCTATCATAGATTTGGTATTCGGCAACCATCAACTGTCCTAAAATCTGCCTAACCTTGTGACTTTCCCAGTGTTATCTACCTGACCCCAAGGCTTTTCCAGTACAATGTAAGTCCAAAATAGGGATTCTAAAGGCTTGGACCAATTCTCACTTCATGAGCTAACTTTTGGGTTTGAGTTAGGCCTAGCCAAATTCAAGAGTTTTAATTATCTCTTCTGCCTTCAATTCTACAGTTGCAAACCATTAAGTTGGTTTCAGATTATTGTTACACTTAAAACTACAATTCCTCTGTCTCAATTCAAACATATGTAAATGCTCTTGCATGGTTCAATAATAGGGTTTCTCATCTATTGTGATTTAAACCATGTATAGGGTGTCATGCATAGAACTAGGACATATTACTTCCTAATATTTAAAAATAAAAATATTCCATCAACATAGAGTGATTTAGATTCTTTCATTTCATGAAAATGTTAATTGCAAACTGATAGAAACCTGACAGAAACACCATATATCCTGCACTGCCTCCGCTCTTTTCCCTCTCTCCAACATGAGATCCATGTTCCATAGGATATTTGTTACTCCCTTGCCAAGTCGCTCTTACTTGGGAATCATATCCCCTGCTTCTCATGTAAGATCTTCCAAACACACTTTCTTAGGTGGGGATCTATCACACACCATAATAAAAGTATGTATTTTAAACCATTTTATGATTGCCAGTAAGTTATACTTCTCTTGATAGGAACTCGTTATTCCTATGTTGATAACTTTTGAAAATGTTAGTACCCTAACATTGAAAACAATCGATAAAACATGTTGTCAAAGAACGGAAAAAGTTATTATCAAGACAGCACCAAAAGGTATAGCCATCGTCTTCCTTAAATGGTGTGACTTATACAACACTATTCAGGCTTACAAATTACACTGTTGCTCATTTTAACTCCTACATTAAGTTAGTCATTTTTAGAAGAGAGGTAGATACAACACCCTAAGTCGGAGGACCCAAATTTCCAGCACAGGCTCCTAAAATTACTGCATATATTCCCACAGATGTGTCATGTCTAATTGTCTGTCTCCCTATTAGGAGCTAAAATTAGAGGATTCAAATTCATAATAGACCAATGTAAATACTAAAGAATAATACAGTAACAAATTAAATAATCTACAAGCAAATTTAAGAAGACTAGTTCTTTTTTGAGGCCTTACTAAATGCAAAACCTATGAGAACTATAATGAAGTGTAAATTCAGGTAAAAAGATCTATCTTAATGAAAAATAAACTTGGTATATAGAACTCGAGCAAAAAATCAACTCACAGGACGTAAAGGAAGACCTATAGGACTCAAAACACAGTCAGGAGCAGGAATCATCCTTTCACGTGGATGATGGAAACGACAGACTGCACCAAACTTGCAATCTCCAGTCTTCATGTAGAATTGACATTCAGGCTGATCAGGTCTCTCAGGAAATATGTTCTCCCTCTGCAACGCATAGAACCCTACAGGAACAGAGCCAGAACGAAATTGAGAATATGCCCCCTGGGATCCTGAATTTGCTGGTTCACTTTGTCGAGAAGTTCCATAGCTTTGGCCATTTGCCATTGTTTGCTGTGGACTGTCTGATCCCATTTGACCCTGGAAAAATTAATGTTTCTTTAGGATGTTGATACATATTAGCAACAGCAAGATCAGTAAAACAGCTCAGTACATATCTGCCATGTGGCATTATATTAATAATCGTTCACCATAAAATCAGATAGATGAGACCAATGTATTATTTGAAAAATAAATGCGATAAAATTTCTCTCCAGCAAGTTACAAGCTCAATTTTCCATAAGAAAAATACCTTGATAGACAAGAACATAGGAGGGGAATACATCCTAATAGCCCAATAAAGTTAACAATCCAGAGCCAAACAGCCATTCACAAAGGCAGATTAAAATCTGAAGGAATTATAATTGATGGTGTCATGAACCAACTCTCTCAAAGGTTCAAATTGTTAGGTGAAAGCACTGAAATGGTTTTATATATAACTGGAATAGAACTCTAAACTACAAGGTGATAGAGGCTTTGATACCATGGCATCATGAACAAAGTATCCCAAAAGCTTAGCCATTAGATTAAAGCACGTGAATCGTTTTATAGTAAATGGAAAACACATGTTTAACTTAACACGCACTCTCTAGACAAAAATGTTCCTTTTAATCTGTCACTAGCATAGAATATCACATCTTTCTATTTCTTCTGTATAACCTCTCTATGAAAGAATGGATGAGCTTACACTGTATGCACTCCACCCAGGCACTGAAACCATTCCCTGGGGTAGAATTAAAGGTGCATAACTTGAAGGGCCTTGCCAACGTGGGCTAGGAATATACGATGAACTAGACCAATTTGTAATTCCTGTCGCGTATGACTGCTGACCTGGTGTAGTTGGGGAATGGACAGTAGGATAAACAGGAGAACTTTGCATGGGAAGCACCATATTGTTTGGTTGAGGATGGTGAAATTTGCAAGTGTTCCCAAATTTACATTGTCCAGTTCTTAAATAATAAGCACATTCAAGTTCATTCTGTATCAAAAAGAAACAAAGAAAATATAGAATTAGATTAATAATATCAGCAATCCCACAAAACAATCAGGTGACAGATGTTAAATAGAAGAATTATCTGTTCAGGGTCATTCTGTATCAACAAGAAACAAAGAAAATGTAGAATTGGACTATGAATATCAACAGTCCAGCAAAACTTTCCAGTGTCATATAAATAGAAGTATGCAAGGCTACCTCAAAAAAAAAAATTAAGATGTATACAGAACAGAAAGAAACATCATCTGAATTAAAGCTTTTAAGTCTAAAAGTGTGTTAGGCAAAATAATAATGCTACTAACCAAACAAGCAATCAAACTAGAATGGCCACAAATTGACAAACAACAACTGCCTTAGCTGTATTTAGATATAAATAAGTGGTAAATATTCAATACTAACTGGGCGGAGAGGATAGCCTAAAATATTCAAGGCAACTCTTCCAGCAATCCCAGCCTTGTCTCTAGGATGATGAAACCTGCATGTGGCTCCAAATTTGCAAGTTCCTGTCTTCAAATAGTACTGGAAAGCACAAAAAAAAGGGAATCAGTATTTGTAATATCGTGAATGTTTAAATGCACGAGTACATATCTGATATATATACTATATCAAGACCAAAATTAGTGACAGTAAAGGTTAGTATTAACATTGATAATACTCATAAAAATCATAATTTATAAAATCAAACAAGAAAACAATATCAAATAAATCATTTATAGTTTGATATGAAGTCATTTTCCTAACTTTTTTGCTTTCTATAATTCATGGAGATATCAATGATCAAGATTTGCTAAAAGCAGATAAAGGTTGTATATCAAACAACTATATAGGATAATACTACTAGACAAACAAAAATAATTGGAAAAAAAAGTGTGCTTCAAGTAGTAAAATGTTTAATTGATTTTCAGAAGATCAATGCTAAACTGAACTAATGTTTAGATAAACATAAACCAGCTACCTCAACTTTTAGAGAAACACATTTTTATACAGAAAGCAAATTCAAATACTCTTAACTTTCAACCCAAAATATACCACTTTTCAAATAAATCTAGATAAATAATTCCAGAGACAACAGATAAAGAAAATGGATGGCATGCAACTCTCATTAACGGCTTAATCTCTTTCCTCCCACCTGCATTCCTTAGAGTGTTTAAAACTACCAATTCTACAGATATTGCCATTTTTCAAAAAGAAATATGCTCTCAATATTTTGGAAGAAACTAAAATGCTATGCTCCTATAAATCTAAATGTTGAGCTTTGATAATGAGTAGCAGACTCATGTTAATATCGTAGATGAGTGAAAAAACTACTCTCACTGTCTCACATCATGACTGGGCTAGATATTTCCTTTGTTGGGAATCAAATACTTAACTCTCTGTGTGATAGCCATTGGACTATAGTAATTCAGATCTAGATATATGTCAAGAGTTCTCCAAGAAAGGGATTGATTTATGAAAATAAAGACATACAGACAATTAGGTATGAAGAATATGCAGATCCAAGCTCTCCTAGTCATAGAAAATCAACTTCTGGACATTGTATCCTTATTGGGGCTAACCTCATCTTATGGAAAGCAAGAAGCAAATTGCAGTTGCGAGATCAAGTACAAAAGTAGAGCATTGCGGTATGGGCATATGGCTCTTGCAACTTGTGAACTTACATATGATGAAAACAATAATTTCAAGACTTGAGGTTTTGCAAGACAAATCCTATAAAATGTATTTGTTATAATCATGTTGCGTTTCACATTGCCTACAATCCAGTCTTTGGGCAAACCAAACACACCAGGGTTGATTGCCATACGAGAGAAGATTCTTTCTAGGGATATCACTACATTTGTATACTCTAATGATCAACTAGCAGATATGTTCACCAAGGATCCAAATCCCCTGTCCCATATAGATCATATCCTCATCTCTTGGCCTTACAATTTAGGACTTATCTGGTATTAGGGATTTGAATTGTAATCAGATTTAAGTATAAATACATAGTGCTGAGAGGAATACTCTCAGGTAATTCCACACATCCTAAATAATTCAAGAGCTACAATTTTGAAAAATTATAAAATTCCACCTTGACAAAAAGAAAATTCACAGAGCATGCACATAAACAAGCAATGTGCACCTTATGCATTCATTGATAAACAAGTACATGCCTGGCATTCTGGCTGTCCTATCCTTTCTGGGAATTCACCTTTCATCCGTGCAGCGGCAATAGCCTGATAGTTTTCAAAGAAAAAACTATCAGGTAACTATATGATTTAATAAATAATGTGTGATCGAAATGAAAGTACCAACAGTACAGCAGGATAGTTACTTTTGACCATATACAGCACAGCAACAAGATTATTTAAAAAAAAAAGGGTAAAAACAGTTAAAAGAAATTAACTCATGAAAAGAGCATGGATGTGTAAAGAAAAACAATAGTTATACACAAATGCAAGTTATATCCTCCCAAGTGTGTGTGAGCATCTTTGCTGTCTGCTAATTCACTGACCTACTCCATTTGAGTAAGTGGAAAATGAAAGCATTTTTAATAGGAATAAACTAAGCAAAGGACATTTGTTGAAAGAAGAATATAAAACTGTCTATTGATTGCATCGCCTTGGGATATTCTACATAGAAAAGAGGAGTGTTTGGAATAAATTAATATAAAAAAAAAAAAAACAAGAATTATGTATCAACAATATCTAATACAATATATAACAAATTTATAATTACAATTTGTCCAAAAGCAATGCAAGGATCATACCAGCTTCCTGTTAGGAGGATGATTAAATCGACATGTTGCTCCAAATCTACAAAGGCCAGTCCTAATGTAGTATGAACAATCTGGTTCTCCTGGATGCTCAGGATAAGGTTCTGATTCCATTGTTTCACTTGACCTCAAGTTAATTTGCCACATTGCATCTGAAACAACATCATATGAACAAGTCAATCTCTCAAAAAAGACATAATTTTAATTTAGACTTCTATTTCTCACTTTATTTATCTCAGTGTAATACAAACTTAGCTTTGACTTATGAATATGTATGAAATTTCAACTTTCAAGGACATTTTCTTCAGTTTGATATTTTTGTCCAAACCACATTGAAAATCCGTTTTGCTATGAGCCCAAGGCTTTTCCAACATTGCCATGGTCTCTATACTCCAGGTTCTTTTAAGAAAAAAAAAAACTTGGTGAAAAAGGTTTAAATTGTAAAATACTCATTAAAAAAATTCCAAAAATTGCACCTAGATTAACGATTATTAGAGTGTTCATTTCAGTAATAACAATTTATCACGAAATCAGGAAAGTTTATATTCATTATTAATTTGAATTTTAGAGAACTAGGAAAAAGTAGTTTTTATTGTCCAGTCAAAAAGTAGAACACCGAAATTGCATGAACACAGAACATTCCCAAAGCGGTTAAGAAATCATCAACACACAAACAAGCACAGTGGAATCCAACTAAAAAAAATTGCAAGTTAGTCCCTTACGCAAAAAAAAAAAAGACAGAAGAAACTGAAACAAAGCAATATCAGATCTCAGAATCACAAAATCAGACCTCAGAGCAACAAAATATGAAAGCAAAATAAGCACAACGATCATCTATCGTTGATCATCGGCGATAAACAGGATCACGAAAACGTGCGTGATCGGAACGAAAATAAAGCATATCATATCAAAGAAGAAGAAGAAGAAGAAGAAGAAGAAGAAGAAGCAAAGGACCTTGAGGGAGGTGCTCTCGGGACACGGGAATCGCGGCATCGAATTCCATACACGCGTAACAATACTATCATCACCGTCCCGTCACTCTTCACATTCCATTAACCTCACTCACTCATAAACTACGATCACCCTCCCTCCAACAACAACAACTACAACAACAGTCAAATAAAATCAATAATAATAATAATTATCAATTTTTTTTGCAAGGAGAAATAAAAAAGAGTTATGGAGAAAAGAGAGTGCGGAAAGAAAGAAAGAAAAAAAGAGAATGAGATGGTAGCGTTGTGTTCTCCACTCCACAAACGAGAACAAGGAATAAAAACCAACCAATCACACCTCGCCAATCATCTCTTACTGTTACTACAATACTACAATACTACAACACTACAACACTACAACACTGTTCGCTTTTTTTATTTTTTTCACCCGCTTTTTCAACAACACACATTGGTTTATCTCTATTAGTCCAGCGTTTCCTTTTTCCACATCCTCTTTCTTTTTCCACCAATTGTTTTAATTCGCGAATTTTGACTTCTCTTCCTTTTTTGCGTCAACATGTAATAATAAATATTCTCTATCAAAACAATTTGAAGATACGTTGAGAACACATTTTTTCTAAGAGAATTTTTTAAGATAAAAAGAGTTTTTCGAAAATAAGATATATATTTTCTGTAAAAAGTTATTTTTTAATATGAAAATAATATTTATCTGACACATAATAATATTATAATAAAAAAATAAAAAATGTTAATTTTTTAAAGTTTTTTAGAAGTTTGTATCATTGAAATAAAATTATATAAATTTTTTATAATAATATGATGAAAACCATAAAATATACTATAAGACCATAAAAATATATTAAAATTTATTATAAACTATTAACATAGAGAAATAATAAATATCACGTAAATCCAGGACCAATAAAAAAAATGTACATAAAAAGTATGACAGAGAATGTATTCTTTACTTTAGACAAGACATTGAAAAGTAAAATGATTTTTCTTCACTCGCACGTGACCTAGTGCTTCCATGTTTGAACTCAAGAAATTTTGTTTGCTAATAAAAATTAAAAATATAACAAAAATATTTTTATTTATTATTATAGTTGTAATTATGATGGTAACAACAAGTTTAGATTTTAAAATCTAATTCAAATTACTAAACTCTCTCGCCAATACATCAATCTCAATGGGTTGGAAAAGTTGGTTTTAAATTATTTACTTTTATTTCTGGAAATAATATTTTTGAAAATATAATAATGAGAATGGTATTTTTGGATTTTTTAAATGTTTAATAATAAAATTTGATGAAACATTTTAATCAAAGTGAGGCATAAAAAGAAGTTGATTTTTTTTTTAAAAAAATGAATGTTTTACTAATATAATGTTTAATCTTATCCTATGAGAATCAACTTATTCTGTTTTTCCTGAGAACAAAAATGAGGATGTAGAAGTTATTCTTTTGTTAAAAATATTTTATGCCGGATAATAATTTTTAGAAATTTTATAGCAAATGTGAGCCTATGAGGTTCCATACTCTCTATATTTTTAAGAGAACATGTTAAAATAACTTGAAATGTGTACCTCCAACGTGTTTACTACTTTAATTTACGGCTACCGTAACTAATGACATTCGTTCATTTCGTGGTTTTCATTTTTTTATTTATCATTTTCTTGCTTTATTTATTATAATTTATTGGTGTTGGACAGTTGGTAAAGTTGGAAGTATTTTTTATTCAATTGAAAATTAAAAAAAAATAAAAGGTATGGGTTGATATTTTATTATCATGTGGTGATTGATGATTGGTGCATAAAGAAAAAGAAGAAAAGGCGAAAGGAGTGGATAATCGAGTTTGGAACCATTGGTTTAGAAAGGAAAACAGAAAAAAAGTTCGTGGAAGAGGCTTGCAGTTTTAGCATGAAGTTGACACCCAAGAAAAAAAAGAGCGGATATTAATGCACAAAATTACAAAATAAAAGGAAATGAGAACTTTACTGTACGAAAGGGCAAGTCTTTTTAACCCAACGATTTATTTAAAGTTTTGTATATTGTTTTAACTTTACAAATGAATTTAGATATATTTATAATTTTATAGAGAAATTTGTTAATGTAGATTCACTTGTTTTTTTATTTTTTAGAAGGTGTACGTCACAAATTATAATTACAACTAATCTAAATACGCCCAAGTGTAAAATTTAGAAGAAAAAAATTAATTACATGAGGAAAATATACAATAAAGATGATGGTATTCCTTAAATAAAAAGCAAATCTCTTTTAAATAGATAAATATGATAGACAAATGAATCGTCTTGATTAAAACTTATACGCTTAATAAAAACTAAAGTTGAAAAAAAACACTTTATAACGTATTTAACACCCTAGGTTGGTATATCGATAGATGAAGGAAAGAAATAAAGAATATCGGTTCATTTTGTAACATCTTCAAACTTAGGTTAATGCGGATTAATATTATAATTAAATAAATATATTTTTCTGCTTAATTATTCAATGTTTTTGTGTAATATATGAATAGTGAGTCATTGTAACAAGGAATATAAGAATAAATTAGTTAAATTCATTTCTAAAAGTGTGGAGTGTTAATAAATTTGTTCCTTGAAAAATATAAAAGCTTAAATTTAGTTTTTGAATATATAAAAAATGCAACATACTAGTCATTTAAATAATTTAATGACAAATTGATTCCTAAAATTTGTCACATAATATCAAATTGATCCTTAAAAAATATAATTCATTGTCAAATTAGTTTTTAAACATTACAACTTAATGATAAAATGTTCTTTCAAATTTAAAGGTTGAACTAACTTGATGAACTTTTTCATATTACTAAATTTTTATTTTTTATCCTTCAGTGGCCAATTTGTCATCATAACGTGCTTTCAGGGATAATTTTGACTTGTTTATCCTTATTATAACATGTTTTGAGAGAAAACCCATAGAATCAGGAAGGCTTTTTACCTTTTTATGCCCTACTATATACCACCCACACTCATCTTAACATCTCAAACACCAATGAGGACAAAAGTGACTCTTGACAAGCTTCTAACTGAAAGAACACATAGTAAAATTAATATACATTAGAATGAGAATGATTGATGGATGATAAATGTGTGAGAATGTAGAGTTCACGATGATTTAAATGAATTCGTTAATATTATTCATACCAGTAAAATGTATTTATTTTTGGGTGTTCCTTAGTTACGATTTTCATAATGAAGTGTGTTTGACTTTGAATAATATTAGGATAAGTGAATTTTTGAAAAATTTCTAAGTTGTAATTAAGACTTAAACATGTTAAAAACTTTAGACTTTGGGGTTATCTATTCACATGCAAAAGTACTAAAAAGGGGTATTTTTTTGTGATTTATCAAATGGAACAAAATTTGAATTAATATCCAAATAGAGATAAGTTGTAGGGTATTATATGACTCTAATAAAAAAGTTGTAAAAAGATTAACAACTTTGATTTTTTTTCTAATTAAAGTTGTGAAAAGTTAACAACTTCTATTTTTTTTTAAATTTTTACTTGAAGTCATAAAAGATTATACAATTTTAAAGTAGTCCAAAATCTTTATTTTTAAATCAATTTTTAGACTTTAAGTTAGTTTTAATTTATAATTTTATTTAATATTTTATTTTTGCCTCATACACAACTTCAAAGTCACTTGTGTCAGCTCTTGTGTAATATTTTTTTTTTATTTAAATTGAGAATTTTAATTTATTTTAAAATTAATTTGTAGACTTTAAATTAGTTATAATTTATAATTTTATTTAATATTTTTTATGACATAAGACTGAAGCAAATGACTTTAAAACTAATTTAAAGTCTACAAATTAATTTTAAAATAAAAATTTGACAACTTTAAAGTGGTATAACTTTTTAGGATATCAAATAAATAATTAAAAAATTAACGACTAAAAATTATTAATTGTTTTATAATTTCAAATAAATAAAAAATCAAAGTTGTTTATCTTTTTATGATTTTATTATCAAAAGTCGTGAACCATCTTAAGAGTTGCCATTATTTGAATATTAATTCAAGATTCATATCCATTTAATAACTTAAAAAAAATTACTCCCGTTTATACTTCCCCCCATTCACACCAAGTGTAACTTCATGGCGCTAGCATGGATCACGCGAAGGTCTGCGGATGTTAAGCGTGATTTTGATCACGCGAAGTGAAAATCTTTTGGAATCTATGGTTGAGGTGTTAGAATTTTTATATACTTAATGATCTAATCATTTTCACAAACAATATTAGATCAATGCGGAATGAAATAGAATATAAATACCTCCCACCATTGTTCTTTGTATTGGGTTGTAATACTGCAATGTGAATTGATTTCTTGAGTCTTCCAAACTCTTCTCAATTTACACTAGATGGTATATATGCACTTTATATGTGAGTGAGTTCAGGGACCCAGAAATTGAAGATACACACCTATATATAGACCTTTTCCATCAAAGGTGTTTTTGTGTGTATGGTTATGATGGGAAGTTAACAGTGGTTAACAGTGGTTGAGATAAGAGTAGTTAACTATAGGAATAGTTATGACTATCCATAGGAATAGTTATGACTACCCATAAGGAATAGTTATGACTATCCATAAGTATAGTTAACCAATTAAGGTTGGTTACAAAATAAAACCAACATTCTCCCACTTGGTTAACATATCCCATCATTTACATAATGAGAAATAAAATACATGAATCATGGTGATAGGTCCTCTAATGTATGCGAGTATTATCTTCCATGTATCACATTGCATTATATTTCTCAATCCCATATAACTTAATGAATAAACCCAACGTTTATTCTAGGTCCAAACTTTATCGATGTTTCTCAAAATTAATAACTTTAGATGCGCATAATCTGAATGAAAACATCACAATAGAGTTTTATCAAAACAATATCATTATGATCCTTAAATTTAAATGGTGGCATGCCCTTAGTTAAAGGATCAGCAATCATTAATTCAGTGCTAATGTGCTCAATAACCACTGTATTATCTTTAGCACATTCTCTTATGGCTAGATACTTAATGTCGATGTCCTTGTTTCGACCACAATTTTTGTTATTCTTAGCCATAGCCATATAAACAGCATCTGAATTATCATAGTATTTCTTTAATGAATTAGAAATGGAATCCATAACTCTAAGCCCAGAAATGAAACTCCTTATCCATACACCATGTAAGGTAGCCTCAAAACAAGAAACGAACTCAGCCTCCATAGTGGAAGTAGCAGTCAATGTCTGTTTAACACTTCTCCAAGAGACAGCTCCGCTGGCTAGCATAAATACATATCCTGAAGTGGATTTTCTCGAATCAATGCAACCAGCGTAGTCTGAATCAGAGTAGTCAATCACTTCCAAATTGTCAGTTCGTCTATACATAAGCATGTAATCTTTAGTCCCTTGAAGGTATCTCATAATTTTCTTATGTGATCTAAAGAGTCATAATATAATTTAAATAATTAAAGTTGCTGTGGCTAGACTTTAATCAATTAAATTATAAAGATCACAAAATGTCATCCACATAGAGAATAAGAAAATAGATTTTGCTCCCACTAACCTTCTGGTATATACATTGATCCATAATATTTTCCACAAAACCAAATGAGGAAATAACATCATGAAACTTCAAATACCATTGACAGGAGGCTTGTTTTAATCCATATATAGACTTCTTAAGCTTACACACCAATTTCTCATTGTCACTAGAGAAAAATCCTTCTGGTTGTTTCATATAAACCTCTTCCTCTAGATTTCCATTGAGAAAAGCTGTTTTCACATCCATTTGTTGCAACTCTAAGTCAAAATGTGCAACCAATACTAGGATGATACGGAGGGGATCTTTCTTCGACACAGGAGAAAATGTCTCCTTATATGCGATACCTTCCTTTTGATTAAATCCTTTGGCTACGAGTCTTGCTTTATGAGTCTTTCTTTGTCTAATGAGTCTTTCTTTGGCTACGACACAGGAGAAAATCTCTCAATGTTGCCTAATGAGTCTTTCTTTGTCTTAAAAACCCATTTACATTCAATGGCTTTTGCACCATCAGGCAACTGAACAAGATCCCAGACTCTATTTGATGCCGTAGAATTCATCTCGTCATGCATAGCATCATACCATAAATCTGATTCTTTACAATTCATGGCTTGTGAAAACATTTCAGGATCATTTGCAGCACCTATGTTATAATCAGACTCCTGCAAATACACAACATAATCACTAGGTATCGCTGATTTCCTTACTCTAGTAGATTTTCGTAAAATTGTGACATCAGCTTCTTGAGGAACTTGTTGTTCGGATGGTTGGTCAACAATTTCTTCATGTTCCTCATGAACAACTTGATCTACTAGATCATCAGCAGGTTGTGGATCCTGTGTGATTGGTTGTATAACACCCGGTTGAACTAGAGGGGTATTTTGGACAACAACCAGTCTCATGTTTGAAGTGGATGGTTGAGCAACTGAATAATCCTTCTCAGAAACAAAATCTCTGTATTGATCGCTCCCACTAATCAAGTCATTCTCATGAAATTTAGCATTTCTTGATTCCACAATCCTAGTGTTGTGAGATGGACAGTAAAATCTATATCCCTTAGACTTTTCAGCATATCCAATGAAATGCCCATTAATAGTCCTCGGGTCAAGCTTCTTTTCTTGTGGGTTATAAATTCTAACTTCAGACGGGCATCCCCAAATGCGTACATGTCGTAAACTCGGTTTCCAACCTTTAAATAACTCAAATGGCGTTTTGGAACAGCCTTAGTTGGAACTCGGTTTAATATGTACACTGCCGTCTTAAGTGCCTCTTTCCACAAGAACTTAGGAAGCTTGGAACTACTAAGCATACTTCGCACCATATCCAATAATGTTCGGTTTCTTCTTTCTACTACACCATTCTGATTCGGAGAACCAGGCATAGTGTATTGGGCAACAATCCCATGCTCTTCAAGAAACCTCGCAAAGGGACCAGGTACTTGTCCATCCTCAGTGTATTTACCATAGTATTCTCCACCTCTATCTGATCTCACGATCTTAATTTGCTTACCGCATTGATTCTCTACCTCAGACTTAAATACCTTAAAGGCATCTAAGGCTTCATACTTATTATTAAGCATGTAGAGATACATTTATCGTGAATAATCATCTACAAAAGAGATGAAGTATTTCTGACCATATATGTCCATATCAGGACAACAGATATCTGTATGTATAATCTCTAATAATTTAGTACTCCTCTTGGCACCCTTTTTAGACTTATTTGTGTGTTTTCCCTTAATGCAATTTACACAAGTCTCAAAATCAGTGAAATCTAAAGTACTAAGTACTCCATCATTCACCAATCTTTTAATTCTCTGAATGGAGATGTGTTCTATTCTCCGGTGCCACAGCATAGAGGAATCCTCATTCATAACACATCGCTTAATGCCAACATTAACATGCATAGCGTCATAAGTGGTATTATTTTGCAAATTAATGTAGAAAAGACCATCACATAAAATACCATTTCCTATGAGATCAGAATTATAAAATAAACTGAAAGATATCTCATAAAATGAAAAGGAATAACCAAATGGTACAAGTCTTGAAATTGAAATTAAATTCGTAGAAAAACTAGGAACATAAAAAGTCTTTTCCAAATTCAAAATAAAACCACTTCTTAAAACTAAACTGCAGTTTCCAATGGCCTCCACAGGTAAACTCATCTTATTGCCTGAATAGATGCACAGTTCACTGCCCACTAGATTCCTTAGGTTTTGCATACCCTGTAAGGTATTTGAAACATGGATTGTAGAACCAGAGTCAATCCACCATGTGTTATGATTTATGTTAATCATATTAGATTCATAACAAACTAAAGAGGTAGGCATATCTTTCTTTTCAAACCATTGTTTGAACTTAGAACATTCTTTCTTCATGTGCCCTTTCTTTTTACAGAAAAAACACCTGGATGATTCTTTCTTAATTCTAGTCTGGGGTGGTATTTTACCAGTTCCCTTGTTCTTATATTTTATCTTCTTGTCATTTTTCTCAATTGTCAGCAGAGAACTCTCTCCTTGTTCTAATTGCAACCTTCCCTCCTCTTGAACACACATGGTCATGAGCCTTTTAATAGACCATTTGTCCTTATACGTGTTATAGGATATTTTGAAGGGACCATATGATGCTGGGAGAATGTTCAATATAAAATGGACAAGAAAAGTGTCAGACATATCCACCTCCAAAGTTTTTCAATTTGGCCGCAATGTCCCTCATCTGCATAATGTGCTTACGCACACCCCTTAAAGCAGTGAATTTCATTGATGAAAATCTCATGATTAGAGTATTGGCCAGTGCTTTTCCTGAAGTCTCAATTTGCTCATCAATAGACTTCATGAGCACTTTGGCATTGTTATACTTTTCCACTGAGCCCCTAATACCAGCAGAGATCTTAGTCTTAATGAACATGACACACAGACGGTTGGATCTTTCCCATTTTTCAAAACGATCCACCTCATCTGGCTCACTGTTCTCAGTAATAGCTGGTGGTTCAAGTTTCCTGATAGCTTCATCAATGTCCATATATCCCAAATTCAGGAGAATTCTCTCCTTCCAAATTGGGTAATTGTCCCCTCTCAATTCTGGAACTTCAATAGAACTAACAGGTTGTACAATTGCAAAATATATGCTTATTCTTAAAATTTGAGGCAAAAATAAATCATTATCATGCTTTACCAATGTAATACATGCTCAAAGAATTATGAATTTAGTGACATAAAATTTGCCTGTGGGCTAAAATTTTAATTCAATAAAATTCATATGAACTTAATGATAAAACATATCAGTTATATTTCCTAATCCCTGTGGGCAAATCAAGAACATAACTTAATATTTTATCCTAATTAGTCATACAAAAACATGATAAATAATCTTGTGAGATGATATTTATCATATTACATATGACTAATTACAATTAATGTTATTTTCCTTATGTGATCTAGAGGCTCTGAATTTATAATTTAACTAACTAAGGGTGCTTTGGCCAAACCTTAATTAATTAAATTATAAAGATCACTAAACATTTATTTATTCATTATACATACTTTATGATAAAACTATCAAATTATATTTTCCATTCCTATGGATAACTCAATAATATAATTTAATATTTTATCTTTGATATGAATTTATAAAGCATAAGATGACAAAATAGCATTTCTTGCATCATAAAAGCATTGAAAACAAGAACTTGCTTTTATTTTTCAGAGTAAAAGTACAAGAACATGCACGCTATCTTGATAATGTCAAAATCAAAAGGAATTGTCGTTTTGAAACTTAATAAAACGACACACACTTAAGTTGTCTTCAACCTTAAGCAAAAAGATATAGAAGCACGCAAAATTGTCGTTTTGAAACTTAATAAAACGACACACACTTCATAAAATTTTTACACCATTTTTCATGATTTAAAGTCTAGAATCATTAGAAATCTATTTTCTTTATGATTCTTAAAATCAAACTTTATTTTAAGACTTTAAATCAAAATATCCAGTAAAAACCTAAAAACTCAAAACATAAAAATAAGGCAGAGATTGAACCTTGCTCTGATACCAAATGTTAGAATTTTTATATACTTAATGATCTAATCATTTTCACAAACAATATTAGATCAATGCGGAATGAAATAGAATATAAATACCTCCCGCCATTGTTCTTTGTATTGGGTTGTAATACTGCAATGTGAATTGATTTATTGAGTCTTCCAAACTCTTCTCAATTTGCACTAGATGGTATATATGCACTTTATATGTGAGTGAGTTCAGGGACCCAGAAATTGAAGATACACACCTATATATAGACCTTTTCCATCAAAGGTGTTTTTGTGTGTATGGTTATGATGGGAAGTTAACAGCGGTTAAGATAAGAGTATTTAACTATAGGAATAGTTATGACTATCCATAGGAATAGTTATGACTACCCATAAGCATAGTTAACCAATTAAGGTTGGTTACAAAATAAAACCAACATGAGGTTCTATATTTTATTAGTTTATTACTTCACAATTTTATTATATATTTAAATATAATTAAATATTATTTTAATATTTTTATTATAATTTAATTCATCAAATAAACTAATTTTAATTTATATAATTAATAATTGTATATAAAAAGTATATATTTATAAGAGTTACAAACTTACAATGCTTAGTTGTATAAAAAGTGAGATCCACTTTATTCATAATTCGGGGAGCATCTCACCCCAATCATGTGTTCAGAGAATTAAAAACGGGATGTGTGAAAATTAATTTTATGGTTAGACAGTCACATTTAAGAAAAAATATCAAATTTATTCCTAAAACACATGTTGGAATGAAAATAAGAAAACGAAATTGTAATTTTTCTGAAATAAAAGTGTTTAAGCATAAATTATTTAATTTTAATCAAAATGAATTTTATAAAATTACTTATTTTTTAAACTAATGCTATGTGTTAGAAAAGCGTTAGGAGCAGTGTCAAACGTATGTTCACACTTCGCAGTCCAACAACGTAATTTTGCATTAAAACAATCAATGTTTAATCGTTTTAAACCAAACACAATTGTATTTTTGAACGCACGTTTGATTTGAAAGTTAAAAAAGTTATTTTTTTTGTCTGAGTTGACAAATTATATAAAAATTTAACTTATAATTGTAATCTTTTTTTATATCCCAATTGTGTGATTTTAATCTTATAAATTATAGATTTAATTATACTTTTTTATTTCTAAACTTTAACTTTTTGCAAATTTTGTCCCTAATTATTATTTTTTTGCAAATTTTGTGCAGTTTTAACAATACATACTTGTAATGAACTTTAACAAATAATAGAAGAAATTAAATTTTCTTTATTTTAAAAGAATTTGATTATGATGAATTAAATGCTTGAAAATCTTGATAGACATTTGGAATATAAATATTCGTTCATTTTATTATTTTTAGCCTTTAGTCGTTATTTCATTGTGGCTTACTAAAATTAAGAAAATGTTTACGAGGATTAGTTATACACTCTTCCCAAAGCATATTCTATTATAAATTAAAATTTATTGAAATTTACGAAATTAAGAGAATCATTAAAAAAAAGTGACATTCATAAATTTTTCTAATTTTAAAAAAAAAATTCAACCAACATAAAAAAATATGTTAAAAAAAGATATTGCTAGCATTTCTCAAATATCAATATAACGAAGGTTTGAATTCAGATATTCTTTATTCAACCAGAAAATTCATAAATATATCCCCTATATACATTAAAATTGCTCTGAATCTCACTAATTTATTCAAACAATTTCAAAAAACATTATGTAATATTTGTAACATATTATTTATTATTATCTAAGCTATAAAAGGGTAACTTCTCTGCTTTTCATGCAATATAACTTCTCTGCTTTGGGTGGTAGGCTGAGGGTAAAATGATAATATGCGATTGACAATGACATGATTTGTTACGTGAGAAGAATATGTTTATACTCTATAGGTTAAAATAGTTCAAGAGGTTTAAAAATAACAAATGTTAACATTTTTGTCATTTATTATTTTCTTACATTTTACTCTATACTTTTACAATACTTCACATTTATTGTCTATTTTTATAGTGTTGCATATATTGTCATTAGTGACACATATTGACCACATCAACTAACAAATTTACCTCTATACAAATCACACTGCTCTTTATCCTATTCCAATAATTATATTTTTTTATGTTCATTTCTTTATATGTAGATTAATATATAATTTTATGAAATAATTCAAAAATATTGACACAGTGATATAAAAATCTTATTATATTTATATGAATAAAAACGATTAAACTAACAACAGTCACATATAAATGAGGTTAATGTATAATCTAATAGGTTGGATGATATCCAACTTAGATAAAAATAATAATTTTATGACATCTAAACAAAATTAATATAATTTATTTTAATATTTTTAACTTGAATCTCTTAATAACAAAAATTAATAAATTAACATTAAATATACTCTAATGTTTTTAACAATTCTTTCAAAATATTTTATTTTTATTTTTAATTCCGCCGATTAATTAGAGACCCTTTTTGAAGTGGCTTCGGCCTTTTGAGGACCTGAGAGAGAGACGAAGACAAGAGGAAAGAGCGCGTTATGTGGCCACTTGTCTCGTTAAATGCAGAAACATTCGCAAAGCCAGAACAGAAATCGCAAATAAAATGCGAAAAGAAATGAATTTAATGTTCGGAGACCTGCACAGGATCTCTGTCCGTCAAACTTTCTTTACCCCGTCCTCATAACATAATTCAGATCCCAAAACCAGATCCCGTGAACTCTGTAGATCTCTATTCTCTTTCCCTCCCCTTTTCACTCAAATTCCCCTTTCCACTTTCCCGAGAAAATTAACTTCTTCCGTCAATTTTCTATCCACCGCTTCCTTCTTCCTCACAAGTCACAATGGCTCCGAGTTTCAACAATCGAAGAATCGTTCTCGGTCTTCGCATTTTCCTTCTGTTCCCCTTATTCTTCAGCCTCGCACCGACCTTCGCTCAGGTCAACTTCGTATCCTTTCGTACTTCGCTTTTTTTTTTTTCACGGTTCATGCATGCATCGCGGTTATAACGTGTTTGATTTCTATGTACAGGATTCTCTCGTTCAGAACGCGAAGGAAGATTCCGGCGGATCTGTTGATCTCGGTCGCCGCGCCAAAGTAAGCATCCGTTGCCTCTCTTTATATCTGTCGTTTCGTTCGGTTCGATTGGATTGTAGAGAGAATTGAATAGGATGCATTGAAACTGGAAATGAAACTTTCATGTTTGTGTGCTTTCTCTGAACAGATTGCATTGAATGACATAGAGAATAATTCGATCCTTTCTCTTGGCTTGGACTCCACCGGCCCTGGACTCTTCGACGCGTTTTTCGCGAGTTTTTCGATGATCCTTGTCAGTGAGGTTAGTTTAACGAAGCTGCGATGTGCTCACATTCGTTGCTAGCTTTTAACTATCTATTTATAGCTAGTGTGTTATCAAGCATTATCCATTTTGGATCTCAAGAACAAGAGTTGTTTATATTTTCCATTTTTATCACGCTGTATATATTCGTGAAGGTTGGCGAGAGCTAGAGAAATTTTAGAGATGAGTATTGTGAGAGTAAGCTGAAATTGAAATTGATTGAACGAGTGAAGTGTGATATAAATAACAAAGCAAATGTGCGACTTATACAGGCTAGAGAAAGTAACCAAGTAATTACTAATTGATAACGTGCCAAACTAACTTAAATAATCTTTAGCTAATGCTAACCAAGCTGACTATATTGTGACAAATAGGAGCAGTCAAGTCATTATGTATGCTTGTTGTTTTATATGATACCTCTCTCTTTCATGTTTGGGTTACGGCTTTTAACTGAATTTTTTTTATGCTAGATTGGGGATGAGACGTTTATAATAGCAGCTCTTATGGCTATGCGTCACCCTAAGTCAATTGTCTTGTCTGGTGCGCTCAGTGCTCTGATTATAATGACAGTAAGTGCAACATGGGATGCATTTTTGGTTTTAATATTTCTGCAGTGTTGTTTCTCATTATGGGATGCAGTTTTTGTGTTGTTGTGATGGAATGGTTTAGGCAACTACAGAGCACTATTTCTGGGTGCTCTAACTTTTCATATTAATGTTATCAGGATTAAAGTTATTGTACGTGTCAATTAGGTACTTTCTACAGGGCTTGGCAGGATTGTGCCAAATTTGATTTCTAGGAAGCATACGAATAGTGCTGCTACAGGTACAATTTCTGGGTTTGATACTTATTTCTGAGCAGATTTACATATTATAATTTGTGAATTTTGAAAAAAGCAGGTTAAAAAGTAATTATTTTGAATTGATGGTTGAGTCTGCACTCTACACCTGTTATAGAAGCTATGGTAATTATCACTGTTGAAATGTTTTAGGGATGTGTCAATGTGCTTGATTGATGCTGTCTAATTCTAAATACTATTCTTTGCTTCAATATTAGTTGATTGTGTATTTGTGTCTATTTCATTCCATCTGTGCCTAGCCTTTGGGGTTCACTCAAATTCTTAATTATGCTT
The DNA here is from genome assembly GCA_013407115.1 of Glycine latifolia. Taxonomy (NCBI): domain Eukaryota; kingdom Viridiplantae; phylum Streptophyta; class Magnoliopsida; order Fabales; family Fabaceae; genus Glycine; species Glycine latifolia. The sequence continues at coordinate 35,023,365 of CM023958.1, forward strand.
ACTGTTTATTATAAAGGTATTATTTATTTAGCTTCATTAGCTGTTTATTTGTGGTTGTTCCAAATCGTTGTATCTTTACTTGTATAAAGTCTATGAGAATTCTTGTTAGCAATAGAAAGCCAGAAGCTGTAAATGTTATAAACATTTGTGCATTAAATTTTGTTTGTGGTTTTTATAAGTCATAATTATGTACTCTACTCAACAAATTGTGAGCAATTTGTTTTTGGATTGTCATTTATACCTCAGCGATTTACTTATTTCCAAATTTCTATTGTGTTTATTGATGGTTTTTACTCTAGTCTATAAGTTCAATTTTTGTGTAAGATGATGAAGCTAATCCTATCCATTTTTTGTCACTTGCAGTTCTTTATGCTTTCTTTGGGTTAAGATTACTTTACATTGCATGGAGATCATCCGATTCAAAATCTTCACAGAAGAAAGAAATGGAAGAAGTATGTTTTTCTTTTTTTTACTCTTTATAGGAAAATACTGATGATGGCCTTCACTAGTGTTAAAAGAGAAATGCAAGCAAGACACTATTAATTAATTGAAATTTGTTTGGAAATCACAAATTTGTATTGGTCTCACTCCTTATTTATTGAATTCCACCAATGATTTTGTAGTTTTCAATAAATTTTCAACAATTAGAGTGTGTTGGAAGCAGTATGTTAAAGAGTGTGTTTCTGGCACTCATGGTAAAATATGCCAGGAGTTAGTGTCTTCCTTCACATGGATGCTAGTTGCTTTGCTTCTTTATTTTTCCAATTATAGTTTCCTGGTTTCCCCATTACACCTCCTGGTCACTTGCCATGGGGAAGGGAGCTCATTTAAACATGCTGCAGCTGGCAGGGATTCTATGCTCATATTAATTGGTTCAATTTTTTGACATATTTTTTTTTTACCTGGTTCAAATTTGGTACATGCTAAGAATTGATAAATCCTGTTAACTAGGTTGAAGAAAAACTGGATGGTGGGCAAGGGAAAACTTCAGTTAGGCGCTTCTTTTCAAGATTTTGTACACCAATATTTTTGGAGGCAAGTACAACTTTTGCATCATTTATTTGACTGAGAAAATAACCACATTCGCACTACATGTAATATTATCTTTTCTTTTTTATGCAGTCTTTTATTTTAACATTCCTTGCTGAGTGGGGTGATCGTAGCCAGATAGCGACAATTGCAGTAAGAAAACTGATCCCCTGTAGATCAATTAACATTTTCTTCTTTCACGATTGATTTTATGTCTAATTTTGTTTGTTGGCGGCATTAGGAGCCTCCCCCCCCCAATTTCCCAACATTTTTCATGTCCTTTAATTTTCCTTCTGCAGCTGGCGACCCACAAAAATGCAATTGGAGTAGCAGTTGGGGCCACTATTGGACACACCATCTGTACCTCTCTGGCTGTGGTGGGAGGAAGCATGCTGGCATCTAAGATTTCCCAACGCTCAGTAGCCACTGTTGGTGGCTTGCTCTTCATTGGCTTTTCCATATCTTCATACTTCTACCCACCTCTATGATAATTACGAGTGCAGAGTAATCTGATTCGTAATGGCTTGTGGCCTTTCTATCCCTGCTTTTCCCCCCCCTACATAATTGTCTTTGTTGTAGATTTTTGTTGTACTTGTTCCCTAGGAAAGCTCGATACTAACTAGAACATGAAATTTTGAATCCCATTCTTTTTTTTGTAAAATATGTTAAGTTTTCGTCTCCTCCACACTAACCCGTAGACAGACATTGTTGTTTATCATTATTTTTGGAAGGTAAAAGTACCATCCTCTTTTCATGGTCAACAATTTTCCCATTTGTGCGCTGATTAACTTTGATCTTGAGATTGAATTATTGATGGACACCTAATTGTAAGGATAAAATTTTGTGGGGCGATCAGCTTTTAGCTTTTTACTATTAGAAGGAAGAAGGATGGATAACCCACTAGGGATTCGGAATGGCCGGCAGTTCGTGACTTATTATGTGCTCTCAATGTCCTTTTCTGGAAGTTTATTGTTCGTTGCTATTACTACTTTTGGCTTATGCATTTTCATATGCAAAGAGAATGTATATATAACTAGGATTCGTAACTTATTTTTTGCACAAAATGCATTATAAACAAACAAATCCGGTATATCATTAACGCTATCAGTCTTTCCTTGGTTTCATAATCCTTACCTGAACCACGATATAGTAGCCTCAATTAGAGGATGCCCCTAGTCAACCATTTCCTCCACGAGGTTTATTTTCCCAACATACAATCCTTATTATCCTTTTATTCTCAATATATACTTTATTTCCCTAAATACTCTAATTTTGTAGATTGGTGAGAAGTTGGGAACTGATGGCCCGACCTCTCATTGTGGTTTTGATTTTTTTTATTTTATTATTATTACAAATTATTCTTTTAGAAAAAAAAATTGCAATAGAAAGTCAGAGTTGATGACTCGACTTTCCAAAGTTAATTTTTTTTAGTAAAAATATATTTTTTTTTCTAAAAATAATTTGTTTGAATAACGAAATTTTTGCTGATTTTTTAAAAATTGATAATATTTTTTTTATAATTTATTTATAACAGAATATATTACATTATAAATAAAATATATAAAGAATAATATTTGTCTAAAAAAATTGAAAATGAATGTATGTTAGAACAATTTTTTCTATTATGATCTTGTTATCGGCATATTTCACATTTTTTTTATCCCATTCAATTTCTTCATCCATTTAAGTGAGAATCTTATTTGAAACCGGACGATCCTTTGCACTCCTCATTTTTCTTGGATCAAGACTCCATTGATCTCCTTATATTCTTGACACGTTAATTCGTGTGGTAGTAATCCAGAGGAGTTGTCGTAAATGTGCAATATGTTCGGCAAAGTAAATAGTGGCAACACATAATTCATGTGATCGACATTGACAAATTTACAGACAGTCATAACATGAGAGCATGGTAGGTGTTTAGCATGATATTCATCACAATCGCAATTTTGAGATTGTAAAATGACCCTAAACCTTGTAAGTGGTTTAAGTATTTCAAGTGGAGTTTGGATCTCTATTCCCAAAATATTTTTTAAAAAAAATTAAAATATATATTTTTTACTAAAAAAAATTATCGTTGGGAAGTCGGATCATCAACTCCCAACTTCCTATTGCAAAAAATTTCTAAAAACAATTATAATAATAATAATAAATCAAAACTATGATGAGAAGTCGGGTCACCAATTCCCTACTTCTCACCAATCTACAAAATTAGAGTATTTTGGGAAATAAAGTTCTAAGTAGTATATATTGGAAATAAAAGACTAATAAGAGGTGTATGTTAGGAAAAAAAACAGATTTTGTTATCGGATGTTAGACTGACCAATCATTTTGATATCATATATGATGTATCATCTTTTATATGCCAATTGCATTGATGAAGTAGAGCATTAGATAAGATTAAAGTTGTATTCTTACACTCAATCAACTAAGTTTTTCTCAAAACATGGAATGGGTAATGCTTTATATACAATATTTTATTGTGATAAAAATAAATGATTTTTTAGATTTAGCACTCAAAATGGCCTGGATCACCCGGGCCGAGGCAAGCCCGGACTGGCGAGATGGAGTTCCTAATACCTGAACTGAGAAAAAAAGTCATCCAGTTTAGTCTACCTAAAATTAAAAAAATAAGAAAAATGAAAAATAATAAAAATGGAATAGTGGAAAATGTTTAGGCAAATAGAGGGAAATTTATACTGCAACTTAAAAAAAGTGTTTAATTCCCCGTACTAAGTCGCTTAAAAACATGATTTATTAAACATGAAAAAATAAATGCAAATGCAAGTGAAAAGAGTAAAAGTAAAAATATATTGAAAGAGCTTCTGATGGTTCTGGTCATCTGTTAGAAAAAATTGTGGAACTTCCTAAGACCCAATTACTTGGCTTTATATGCCGGAAACTGACAAAGATTGCTCTTGTATTTTCCACGTCTGTCCAGCTCAATAATCAACTTTAGGTTGAGGAATTTAATTAGAAGTTTCTTTGGGGGAACAAAGTTTAGCATCGAGGGGAGGGTGCATGGTACAAATCTAAGCAAGAACTTGCAGTGATACTTATAGATGACCTATTAATGAAAGTCCATGAGCAGGGACCGAATCTAAGACCTTTATGTCTGCGTTGTTCAATCCAGCATGTTCAGCAACACTCATTGCCAACTTCATTGAAAGGTAAAGCCTTTTTAGACTTGCCTTTAGTGTCCTATGTTTTTTTATATTCTGACAGAGGACTCACCTAACTTTGAATTTTGAATCTTGATACTCAAGGTCGTGTACATGAAGGAAGCTCTGGCACAATTTCTTAGTTATCTAGATTCTGGTTTTGTAGCTTCTATCTAAGCCAATACCACTTTAGTTATTCCTTGCACTATTCTCATGATTGCTATAGTCATGAAAAAGCACAATGCAGTTTTTTTTTTTTGGTTGGATTGCTAATACTTCCAAATTGGAATTTCTCTAATGCTCAGTGGCCTAACAATTTCTCATGTATTAGTAATATGCACAATCTAGTTCTTAACAACAGAAAATTTTCATGATCGTTGTTCCATTCCACAAAAATGGCAATTTCAGGCAGAACTGACAAAAAAAAAAGTAGTTGGACATTGAATTGAAGCAAATAAAAATGTAGTGTAAAAAGTTTTTACATTATCTGTGCATGTGCATAGACTATTAAATCTTAATTAAAATTTTAATTTATTTGTGTTACATGTTTTTGCAGTGGAAAAAGATGAGTTTGAAGAAGTGGAAATAGGGTGCCCAACACATGTGCAGCATGTGTCACACATTGGTTGGGATGGCATTGCAACTTCTGCTGCTGACCCCATGAAGGGATGGGATGCTCTCATTCCTCCTAAGCTCCTCTCTCTCAATCTTTACATCACCAGGACTTCCATAATGTGGAGGCAAAACATGATGAAACATTGTCTCCCGTTAAGGCTTCTCCTAATTAATTCCACGTTTTGTTTTGATACATATTTGAAACTAGAAATTGTTGTTATACTTTTGTTTTTACCTTTTTTTTATGTTATAAAATCATTTCACACAGATTGAGAGAAAGAAAGAGGGTAATAAGTGATGTAAAACAAACTTTTCTCAATCCCAAAGAATAAATAACGTTGTTCTTGATATATCAACCACTAAACTGTAACTGCCCACGAACTAATGTAAGTTCATTCGAATAAGCTAATTCAAACACCGAGTGATAAGGAAATATAGAAAGATACAGTGCATATACATGCTGTCTTTGTGTACTTATGATTCGAATTCATCACATATTAAACTAAACCTACCTTATGCTCCATGCACTTGGTGGTCAACTCAAGGTAATGTACTTTTACTTTTTATTTTGTGTATAGATAGTCGTAGCTAGATCTTCTAAGTAGGATATGCAGAATTGGGATTTGAACATCGTGGGAGACCCTTAAGAACCGTGGAACCATTTTTGTGCCATGTTAACATGATATGCTCTACTTACAGCATGTTTTGACATCAAGTCCGGCAAAATCCACATTTAAAGTCTCATGTCAATACAAAAGCTACTCTAATGTAACTTCAGGTTTTCACGTTATGGTTCGACGTTTTTTGGTTCTAATGCTGAACCAAACACGCACTTAAAGAAATTGTGTGCTATTTGGTAAGTCCATTCATGCTACTCATCAAGATGCAATTGACAAATCGATCTATTAAAAGAAGGCAAGAACAGGAGAGAGAGAATTTAACATTGTAACATGGTGACATTGGTGAGTCATACAATACATCATTTACATTCATCTCTATTTCACAAATAAGGATCCATTTCCATCCATTGCCCATTCATAGAGAATGAATAACAACAAAAAGTAAGCAAAGCTAATAAGCACTTTCTTCACTTGATGTAGTATGGAAGGTCCAAGACGTAGAGGAGGAAGTAGGCCCAAATAACACCCGAAATGCCTCCGAAGAAGAAGCCTCCAGTGAACTTGGCCCACCCATCAGCAGTTTGGAGCTGATCGGGCTCCTTCTTGCGGCCCGTCAAGGTCAACGACGGGGCAGTGGATGGGTCTCCTTCGTTGAAAGATGAAATCCCATAGATTGTGAGGCAAAGGCTGAGGATCACCACAAGCCCGCCAGCAGCGAGAGAGCCCGCTGGCCCGGCGATCTCGGTGTTCCTCAGAGGCCCGGCCTTCACGAATGGGCCCACGAGAAGGTAGCCGTGGGCCAGGCCCACCTCGATCCCTCTTAGTAGTGGGTTCACTGCGGTCCTGTATGCGGGGAGGTTGGACAAGAACCATGCAATCAAGGGGCTGGATGTAACTGGGGTTTCAAGGCTTCCAATGAAGGGATCACCGTTGATTGGTTGAATCACTTGATAGGTTGGCTGCCATAATAAAATTGCAATAACCAAAAAATAAAACATTAATGACATGTTATTGAATATATTGATGTTGGGAAATTTTTTTTAATTAAAAGAAACAAATAATTTCTGTATATAAATTTTAATTTAGACACACTTTGACTTGATTAGAGGCAGCAAAATAGAAAATAGGTAAGTAACCCATTTTTTCACCTCTACTTTCAATCATAAGTTTGCATATATGTAAAAACTTAATTTAAAGTCATCTAAAATGATTTTTAATTGTTGACAATGTAAAAATATTTATATTGAATTACTATCCTAAATAGTGTATATGAAAATTAAACTATATTCCTAAATTAATTGACACATTCATCCTAGATCACTGATAATATAATGAAACTAAACTATATTCCTATCCCATATAAGATGTTCTGTGATATATTTCTATCCTAGATTCCTAAACCATTATAGAAGTGCAGTGTTAACAAAGGATTCGGATTTATGTAAATGTGAATCGCAAACCTGATAACATATCCATAATCAAAATTATATTGTGAAAGATGAATATATTTCCATAATCTATACTAATATCACTAGTATAGTCCAAGAAGAAAAGAAAAGGGTCATCCATACTAGTTCATTAAGGACATTGATTAGAATTAAGCGTAAGAGGGTAGCAATAACAAGACAAAGAGAGTAATTACTAATTATTAGAACACAAATTGGAGGAAGTAGTGTACCTTTTCTGATTGGATGGCCCTAACAGTGAAGCTAAATTGCCTCTTAGAAGGCACGAGGTGAAGTGGTGAAGAGGCAGAGAGGCCCTTAGGAGCTACAAGAGTCTTAGTGAAAGTGGACTTGAGTTGGCTTGCCATAGGAGAAGCAGCTGCCATGATGATGGCCTTGTGTTGTTGTTAGTTCCACAAAAGAGTTAAAACATACTGGCTTAAGTGAGGGACGGAAGTGGCTAAGTAGTTCCATGCCTCAGTGCAAGATCAAGATTGTGGCTGTTGAAGGCCCTCTTATCTCATTGGCTGATTTGCGTATCAAAACCTTATCCCTTATCCATAACACAACCAGCATTTCCAAATTTAATTGATATTTTTTTGTCTTGGTCATGGGCTTTTTGGGTCGGGTAAGCCCATCTTGCAGGCCCACTTGCTGTTTTTTTTTAAAGCATGTATTAATACAAAAAAGTCTCCACCAAAAGTATTTAGTAATCTTTGTTGAAAATTGTAAATACGCGCAAAATGGATATTTATTTCCAACATAATTTATTGTATAGACTAAGATAAACCAAAAATCGAATCATAAATCACTTGATTAAGATGTCCATCCATCTTAGTTAGTTTAGAAATTAGGGATGTTTAAATGTATCCTTATTTTTGGGCTAAACTTTCTGCATCTTTTTAAACTTAAGGAATTTAAACTTAAGGAACACTTATTCTGCAAATGTATAATTTACTTTTCCGATGGTTTAGTATTTTTGGAATGTATAACTCTTCATGTTTCAAAAATACTAATCCCAAATATTATATTTTGATAATATATATAAGAAATAATTATCTACTTTGATTAGTTAATTTATTATAAATTTTAATTTTATTTCAAGACTATCCATAACATTAAATGGATTTAGAGGTGATTATTTTTAAAATTTAATCAATGAGTATATCTTATTTTATTGATCACTCAATAAATGTATCAACTTTTATGAAAAAATGAGTCTATATTATTAATAGACCTCATAATTAATTAGAAATAAAAAATAAATTTAACAATAAAATAATTATATTTTCTTGTAAATAGGATAAAAAAACATTTTCCTTCTTCATATATATATAGAGAGAATCAAAGAGTTAGTATAATTTTACATTTTGAATTCGGTGTAGAAAGAAGTATGGAAGTGCAAGAAGCAATTTCCCAAATTTATCAACACGCCCTTTTATTTTGAAAATTTCAATCTAGAATATAATCTTACATTTTGAATTGGGTTTTTCCAATGACATAGGAGTGCTGATAAATTTTTATGGGGTGCAGGAAAAAATCCTTATTTTTCTTCTACTTATACATTATATCTAAAAGCGAAAAATAAAATAAAATGTGTCTACGGTAAAAAAATATTTTCACACTGTTATATGATTATTATATACGGTAAAATTAGTATTTTATAATAATTATTTTTAAATATATATTTATAATAACTTTTAATTAATTAATTATATAAGAATATATGTAAAGACAAATAAATTGGTTTAATGGTTTTAATCCCATCTCCAACTCTTCATGTTAAAAATCAAGTAAATACGTAAATCAATTAACAAGAAGTTATTTTAGTTTAACTATAAATTTAAGTTTAAGTTTTGAGAATATAGTTCTAAGAAAAGGTTTAAGAATATAATTATGTTAAATATTTAGAATTTTTTTTTATTATTCATAATAATTTGAATAAGATTAACTCTCTTAAAAATACTAGTATTTTCTATAAAAAAAAACAAGCTAAGGAAAAAGAGTTAAGCACACACATTATAAAATAATTTTAAACTATCATTCAATTAAAAATTATTATTTATAATAAATTTATTAAATTTTATAAATTTATTTTAAAAATTATATTAATGGTAATACGTGTATAGATGATCATGTAAAGCTCATGTATCAAACTAAGAAAAAAGAGGCAAGCACACAGTAAAATAGTTTTACATTATCATTTAATTAAAAATTATTATTTATGATAAAATTATTTTAAAAATTATATTAATGATAGTTTATGTTTAGATGATCATGTAAAGCTCATATATCACTATTAAATTTTTAAAAAAAAAAACTAAAAAAATCAGTACCAGAGATGTCGGTAAAAATATGAGTTTTAGTTTGTAATCTAGTGATAGCTATAGTCAAGGGATTTTAAAAGAAGGGAAGTTAATCAAAAGCTTGGATATTTAGGTCATAAAATTCTAATACTTGGTCCATACTCCATAGTTTGCCCAATACTAAACTTCTATTTTTTTAAAAAATTTTGGATCGCAAATAGTACTTAAGAATTTGTCGGTTCATGCTTTTTCATGAATTTCTTTTTTATTCTGGCTGCTTTCTTGAGAAGGAGAGGACAACGTTAATGACAACAACTGTTTGATTGCCACATTATCTTGACCATTCAAAATAATTCTTTTGACTATAAAGCTTTACAGATAGGCAATTAGCTCATCCTGTCATCACACAACTGAAAGCTGCTCACAATCTTTTTCCTTTATGGACATATAGTTTTGATTTTAGTTCTTAATATATTTTTAATGCTTCAAATATTTTTTTATTTGATTTTAGTTCTCGTTATTAATTTTCTTTCATTATGTATTGGTATGATCAACAATAATGACATTATTAATGACACATCATAAAAGATGACATTTAATGTTGCATCAATAAATGATGACATCATTATTTTATGATATTATTAAAAGAAACAAATTACAGTAACATTATATATGTTACTAATGAATTATATAAGGAGTCCCTCTTTTTGAAATATTTTTTGACACTCCCTCTCATAATAGTGTTAATTTACATTTCGTGTTAAAAGTTTAAACTCAAAATTACCCATGATCAATTATATACACACTCTCTTAGTTTTATACATATTATACATGCACCCTTATGTGTTTTCAACCATTAGGCATGATAGATTTCTATAATTTCAAATATGGATTATCAATTGAGATATTTGCAAGTCCTTCAGCAGCTTTAAGTTCCTTTGCCGCATTAGTTGTCTTCCGTAGATCATCTTTAATATAATCATTTATGGTATGACAATTGACGATACTATTTTATAATGTGACACGTGAATAAGTCTTCAAGAATAAATCATTTATGCTATGATAATGAAATTATTGTTATTCACGTTAACACACAATGGGAAGATCATTTGCAGAGACTAAAATGAAACAAATATTATGAAAAATAAAACAAAAAACAAATAATTAAAAAAACTCCTTTTTACATGGACCAAATTGTCATTCAGAAAACAATGATTATTCAAATAATTAAGGGAAGAGAAGGTCCGAACTCCGAAGCTTCCGAGTTTCAACGAAAAGCATTGAAGACCAAGAGTACAACACTCCAACGTCACCCATTTAAAAAGACAAGTCCAAATGCATCTTCTGAATTTGATAAATTACATCTAAATATTTTGTATTTTTATACTCTATTATATTTAAACCTACCACCTTTCAATAACATTAATACTTTTGAATTTGGATAACATTTTATACATGCAATTTAAAAGATAAGGAATTTAAAAATATACGATACATAATTGATTAAAAAATCTTTAATAGTAATTAAAGTTATAAAAAATAGATATAATTTATTTAAAATCATAAAATTTTTAAAATATAATTTAAAAATGACTTGTGACTTTTTAGGAAAAGCAAATTAAGAGATTAAGATTTATAAAATAATATATTCTTATTCAATATATAAAAATTGTCTTAAAGTATTTATATGATTAATATCTATATAATCATATCAACAAAATCTTGAAGAATTTGAACGGAAACTTGTAAAAATTCCTCAAGAAAAAATAATACTATTTCACACATAACACTACTAGAATTTGTTTTTTTCATACACTATATGATGTAAGAGTTTTGTATTATCATTTAAGTGTGTGATAACCCATGTGATAGTATAAAATTATCAAGAAGAAAAGCATAATACTATTACTTTTTTCTTAAATTTTTGAAGGTATTGTTTTCTTTCAAAGTTAATTTTGTTCAATGAAGAAAAAAAAAGAAACATAATATCATAATATTAAAAATATTTTTTTAATATCATTAAATTATTATATAAGTTTAACTTTTATGTATCGTGAATATATACTTTTTATAGTATTAATCAATAGAAAATGATCATAATATATTTTTTAAAAAAATTATTATAACACTAACAAATATTAGTATAGTTAGTAAGAATTAAATTATTTTATTATTAATTTAAAATAAATTATTTTTCAATGATTAGAGGATTTTTAACACTAATTGCTTATTTAATTTTTATTCTAAGATGTCACTGTTTAATTTTTGTTCCAACTGAAGCATGTTTACGTGACACCAAAAATTTCTTAAAATTAAGATTTGTATTGTTTTTTTATCATGCAAGTCAAAGACAATGTCAAAAGAGATTTATAATGACTCACTTATTATGTTCAATCAAATGTGTTAAATTCGATTTACAGATTTATATTATATATAAGTATTTAATTTCAAGGTTTATTAATGATAAAAGTTAATATTTAATTTGAAAATATAAATTGGAACTAAAAAATATAAAATATGAGTTGCTTATATGTTTTTTAGGAGAAAAATTATAGATGAGATACTTAAGTATATAATGTGATATTGTGGGACTACTAAAATTATTTTGATATAACATAAGATAAAATACGTAAATGTTATCTTAAAGATGCTCTTATAATTCTAACATGAATATAATTTAATAAAAATTATATGTTAATATATTCTTTAAAAAAAGTCAACCAAACACATATTTTAATTATTCTTAGACATATAAAAAGTATCCTCAATAATTAACCAAACAAATTTAAATGTTGTAAATGTATATTTATTTATTTATGCACAAGCTAGTGGTGTTACATATTTTTATAAAAAAAGGCAACTTATAACCACTTGTTCAAATGCAATTAATATAATTAATTTAATTTACAAAATATTTTCAATCATTTAACAATTATTGTTGCATCCATGGTTATCAAAATCGCGATTTAACTCGCAAAATCGTACGTTTCTACGAGTTTACTACCCCCCGGCGATTAAAATCGGAAGCAGAATCGGTTTTGGAGTAGACTCGTACCAGTCTACAGTAGAATCGTCCGATTCTATGCAAAATCGCGAGTTTGCTTCGAGTTTGCGAGTCCATCGAAAGTGAAAACGGCGTCGTTTTGGCGCTTGGGTCTGTGCTCCGTGCTTCCCTGGCTTCGAAAAACGGAAGAAGAAGAGGATGCAGTGCAGCAGCTGAAGAAGAAGAGGACCAAATGCAGCACAGCGCAGTGCAGAGAGGAAGAAGAAGAAGCTGCAGCGAAAGGAAGCTTTTATATGGGAGGGTTAGGTTTTGTTTATTTGGGCCAGATTTGCTTCCTGCACCCTTTATTGCTTAATACAACTTCTTGCTCAGTTTTTTTTATATTAAAAATTATCTTGTTATTTACACTATTTTTTTTATTAATACACTTTACTTGTATTATTAATTTTAATACTTCAATTGTTATTTTGAATTTTTTTTAGTATCCCTTATTTATAATTGCACTCATTTAATTTGACAAAATTAGTTATGTCATTGTTTCATATTTATATATAGGTAATTTATTTATTTTTTTGTCTGAAGTAAACTCTTACGATTCTACAATTCGATTCTACGATTCGATTTTACGAAGCCTCCACGATTCTACGTAGAATCTCGATTCTGACAACCTTGGTTGCAACTACTCACAAAAAAATGCTTCTTAAAAAAATAATTTAAACAAACATATATTTTTATTTAAGATTAATAAAATTAAATAATTTAAACTAAATTTGTTAATCTGCGTAAAAATAATACTTATATGTGAATTTAGAAGTGTAAGAAAACAAAAAGAATAAATAAAAATTTGAGCGTCGTTGAGTGCGGTTTCGTCGCAATAGCGCCAACAGCAAAATCTAGTTGTACGCCGTTTCGGAATCAGAGGGAGAGGAGAATCCTTTCCAAACGGCGCCGTATTCTCATCCATCCCTGTCCTTAAAAGGGGGCACTCCAACACCAGAAGAGGTAAGAATCTCAATAATCAAATTCAAGAGATTCCCAAACCTTTCTTTTCCTTCTTTTTTAGTTTATTCCCTTTTCCTCACTATACAATACAAATACACATTCAACAATTTTCCATTCGATTCTTCGATTCGAACGTTCTTGAAGTTGAAAGCCATCGACGAGTGTGGAGGAAGAATAACAATGGGAATGATAGTGGATTTTCAAAATGAAAACGGAGACCAAAACGACGCCGTTCTAGTTCCGCCCCCTAACTTCGCCATGGTTGAGGACTGCGTTTTCCGATCCAGCTTCCCCACCCCTTCCAATTTCCCCTTTCTCCAAACCCTAAATCTTCGCTCCATCATGTTAGCTCCACTCTCTCTCTCTCTCTCTCTCTCAATTTCCACTGTCAAAGATTCTTTCATACTCCAATTTTTCTTTTCTGTTGTTTCCCCTCACATAAGTAAATGAAGAAAATAATTGTATATAATGTGTCTCGTAATGTGGGTTTTCCGCAGATTATGTTGTGTTTTTCTTTTTTTAATGTTTTACGAGGTTGCGAATTCGTGCAGATACCTGTGCCCCGAGCCTTATCCGGAAGAAAATCTTGAGTTCCTTCGCTCGCAGAATATTCGCCTCTTTCAATTTGGAATTGAGGGGAAAACGGTAATTCGCTTTTTCTCCTATTCTTCATGTTCATAAACTGTGTTGAAAGGTGTTTTGTCGAGTGATATTTGATTCGTGTCGTTTTAAAGTGCTTGGTGGTGTTATGGGAAATTTGGTTCTCTTGATTTGGGTGACAGATTCTTTTGAAATGCTAATCGGGTCAAAAGATTAGGCTTTGTTTGGATAAACTTTTCCCGAAGCACTTACAGAACTCCAAAGAACTCCAAATGAATTGAGCTTCTCTTATAAATTAAAATTAACTTATAACCTTAAGTTTTGCACAATCTTCTCATTTAACATTCAAAAAAAAGAAAAAGCTTTCTCATTTAACTATTCTTCAGAAGCTGAAATATACGAGTTGATTTTAGCTTACCAGAGAAGTTCAATTCATTTTGGTTTATGATTTTCTTCTCCTATAAGTGTTTATAGAGAGCTTTATCCATACAAGACCTTAATGAGTTTGGTTCTGTCATCTGTAGTAGTTTTATTGCCACTTATTAGGTTTGGTGTCAAGTGAATGTTTTTTCAGCGTTAAGGAAGACTACGTTTACTGTTACGAGTTCCTCAAACAAGGAAATTGTTGATGGATGGTTGTGGGATTTGATGCATTTGATTTATGGAATCAGTGTTTGTTTCCTTGTTAATTTTTTCTGATTCCAGAGATAACAAGTTCATTTATTGTGTACAGGACGTTTCTATGCCTGTTCTCAAGGATTCTATCATGGATGCACTGAAAGTTTTAATTGGTACTGAATCATTACAATGATGTTTTTTTTTTTTTGTGTGAGTGTATCCCTGGTGCTGCTGCATCATGTCTTGTTTATTGGGTATTTAATTTCTTTCATTTTTTGTGGTTTCAGATGTGAGAAATCACCCCATTTTGATCCATTGCAAGCGAGGAAAGGTATAGAATGATGCTCAAGAAGTAAATTTAGCATGTGTTTGATTCCTATTTTTAAACAATACAAAGACACGTTGAGCTCATTTCTCACTACTTACAACACCACTCCAACTAACTCACCCTTAATCTAGGGCCACAAAGTAGAAGAAGAGGATGATACAAAATCTCCTAACTTTGTCTGTTTTACTGTTTTCAGAAAGCTTGTTTTGACTACTTTTTAAAACTTGAAATAGATTTTGGATGAGAAATTGATTGTTGAGTAGCATGGAATTATCTTAAGAAACAGTTTTTTTTTTTATATCAAAGTGAGAAAGAAATCAAACAGCCCTTTATTTATTTCTCCATTGTTTTATTTAAACATTCTGACAACTCTCCTCTTCTTTTATGCAGCATAGAACAGGTTGCCTTGTTGGTTGCTTGCGAAAATTACAGAACTGGTGTTTGTCCTCTGTGTTTGAGGAGTACCAACGATTTGCTGGTGCTAAATCCAGGACAACGGATTTAACATTCATAGAAATGTTTGATGTTCTAAGCCTGAGTCAGTGCCTTTACAGCATCATCTACCAGTACCATGGTTCAAAGAAGCGTCGGTTGTTGTATAAAGATGAGAACTTACAGAAGCCCCGACTAACATCATTTTAGCTGCGCCGGGATTTTATTCTTTTTCCCCTTTTATTTTGTAGAACTCATACTCCATATAGTTTCTCAGATTCTTACATCGTTATTTTCAATTTTATTTTAGGACTACTGCTAAATAAAAGCATATGGTCTTGTCTTTTCCACCTTTCCTGTTACCCTTATAATTTTCATTGTCTTACACCTTCAAAAATACATTTGGTGCAACCAATTATTTTTAATGGGTATGCATTAATTGTGAGTGTGATAGGTTTTTGAAGCCATGTATCTTCAAGCAAATAATAACAGTTCTTAGTGTATATAAGAAAATTTGGATCTGATATTTCCAATGATTGGATCCGTATGATATTGTCATGATCCTTCTCGAGTAACACAAGAAGGGGATAAGTGCGAATTTGGTAACGCAGCATAATGGAGGGAGCAACTTGGATTGGTTTAGCGTTTGGAATTTGAATGTTGGAGGGTTGGTGGAGTCTACTGTTTATTGTCCATAAGTGAAGAAAAGTCAGCAGAGCTTTAAGACGATGGGACCAATGTGTCACCTCGACTTATCCGAGAGAATTTCGTGAAGAAAGAAAGTGTATCATTTTCCTTTTGATTAATTAGTTAGGTCTTGTGGATAGAAATGAAGAGCGAAGCACTTCAAAATAAGACTGTTTGGATTGATGTAAAAAGGAACAATATTATGTTTTATTGTTTGGATTGTTTACAATAGAATTTTACCTCGTATTCATATTGCTCCTTTTTTTCTCTTCTCCATTTGGAGATATTGGATGGAAACAATTTTTTTTCATTTCCTTATAAATTTTTTAAATAACGGAATGGTAATTTTATTCTGCTTTATTTCAATGCATCTCATTTCATTATATTCTATTTACTATTAAGTATTCAAATGCAGTGTTTGTTTTACAATAACATAAAAATGCAGTGTTTGTTTTAAGAAAAGAAAAGGGCAATAGCTGGTTTTTAATTCTACCAGGTGTTACACAAATATAAATTGTAAAAATATAATCAGGACAAGTGGTTAAATATCCTTTGACTCCGTTAATAATGGAGTATTCATATCCATTATAGGTTTGAAGGATAAGAAAAAGAAAGAGATAATAATAATAATAATAATAATAATAATAATAATAATAAATATGATAAGTAATATAATAAAAAGATTAAAAAAAAAAAACAGAGATGAAATGAAAAGTATAAGATGAGTCAAGAGTTTAAGAAACATAAACTTGAGTAGTAAAAAATTCATTTAAACTCCTTTAGCACGAAGGTTATAGTCTGGTTGTTATTCTCTTCTTCTAGACACTTATGAGTTGTGATAGTTTTCATTATTTCAATAATTTTTAGGTACTTTTTCTGAATTATGTTAGATTTTGATTTGAATGTACAACCAAGAACTACACAAGCTACTTCTAACCAAATATGGCATAAGTAATGGGTTTGAGATGGGCATAAAAGCAATCATACCCATATTGATTTGAAACAAATTGCAAACAGATTTCAGGCATGGAATAAAGTTGACGCTGAGGAGAGGAGTTACTTCCAAGGAATCGTAGATAATTGCAAGGCTCGGCCAATCAGTTAGTACAATGACTTTTTTCTTTACTTATTATTCTGTCTAGTCAAATTAGCGTTTTCATCTAACGAAATGTATTGGATGAAGGATGTCCTTCAATAAATTTGTACTTTTGTATAAACTTTGACAAATATTCGGAATTAATAACATCCAATCAATTTCTAGAAAAAAGGAGGGGGGGGGGGGGGGAGATAGCATAATTATACAATAAATCATAATACAAATAGTCAAGGATATCATAACATGTGCCATTTTTTGTTTGCTTTTTAATAATTGTCATGGAATTAGAATAAAACTTACAACTAAATTTTTTTTTTTTAAGTCAACTCAAAGTTTTAGAAGCATTTAACATGTTTTGAAAGTAATAGAAACAAAACGTAGGTGGAATAGAATACAAAATGATTTTTTTTAGTTTTTCTATAAAAACAATCTGATAGGACAATTAATAAATAAAATAAAATATTTTTCTTTTCTTTTCATCAGTCATTGAAAGGCATAAACATTGATATAGGCAAGTCAAACACTATCTTATATAACCCATGGGCCCAGAAAGTGGAAGAGACCAGGATTTACTTCCTGCACCTCCCCTTTTTGCTTCCTACAACCTCCAAAGGACCTGAATGGATACAACTACCCCTGTCTCTCCAAAGCAAACCCCACCTCCACCTAATACTGGCATAACCCGAAACACCACTGCTGCAACCACCTTATACCACCACGTAAGTCGAAGCACCCTAATGCAGAAAGAAAGCATAGAGCCATAAATGGAGTCGTGAACGAAATAGAGGTTTAAAAATTAGGGAAAGTACCCAAAATGCCACACCTGGCAAAAAAAAAAGCCAAATTGCCACGGCCTGTATAAAAATTCCTGCAATGCCACGCTCTAATATTCGCTGGCCAACCAGCGACTTCTATGGGACACGTGGCTTTGCCGGAATGGGCAACAGAATTCGCGTTCCCCACTAGCGAAGTAGGTCACCTTCTGCCAAGTGTCAAATTCGCAGTAAATGGTGGCGAATTACGTGTATCTGACTCGTTTTGCCACGTGGCAGTGTCCACTTAAGTCGGTTGGGGGCCATTGCGAATTAGGTAACCTATTTAACAGTCCTCAGAAGCGAATTTAACGTATTTTGCACACACTTGAAGCGAAATTACCCCTACCTTACCTCTATAAATACCCGTCTTCAGCACACAACTTTATTCAAATAACCAATTCAAGTTTAGTCGTGTTCCTATTTATTTCCAGTTTTTTACATTCCTCCGCATGTTATGTTATTTTGCCTTGTCTATTTTTAAGCCCCAAACACTTTGAAATCAAAATAGGTGACATATTTTAGTACATGGCATAGGAAATTTAATCTCATTTACACCCCTTTTTTTACAAACCTTTTTGTTACATCAAGACACATTTTATATTATTTTGGTTTAATATTTACACCTTCACATGTTCTGTTATTTTTGAGTTTTTAATCGCAAAATGAGTGGTAGTAGAAATGGTGTAATCACCATTGTGTATTATAATGGGAGTAGATATTTTGGACCTAATGGTCAAATTTTTGAAGGAGAAAGTAAAATGTTTCGCATGCCCCCAGGATGCAGCCACCATGATCTAATGAAAATTATTTACAAGAAGTTGAGATTACAACGCGGACAATTTGTCTCTCGATTGACTGCTAGATGTGCATCGGGCAAATCGGTGCAATGGATTGCTGTGGATATTGTAGATGATGACGATTTAGTGTTAGTTACAGATGCATGCACTTCCGACGGAGAAAACCCAAGATTCATCGAATTGTATGCGGAATTAAACTGTGGTGGACAATCAAGCAGTGAACATTGTGTCCAACTCACTGGCTCAATCGACATTAACAGAGAGCCGCAGGTGAATCCCGAAGACAGAGATATATCCCCATCACCACCACTACCAACCCAACAAACCCAAGCAATGGATTATGAAGTAGTGGAGAATGAAATGGTGCCGGCCTACGACCCGTCTTGGCCTATGGATAGTTCTGAGGAGGAGGAGAATGAAGGTGTTGTTCCAGACAGTGACTCATCAGATACCGATGTAGATGGTGATTTTGATCGTGCTTTTCCAATTCCTTCTCCAGGCATTGTCGGAGAGCAAGACTAGCCTCCGGTTGTAGGTATGGATGAATATTGATTTGTCAATAATTAGTGTTCAAATTATTGCAGCTTTAATGAACAATGTGCTTAATGTCTCATCATGTAGGAGAGGGCAACGTTCCATTTTGGTCTGACACATCGCATTACACGAATATTAATTGGGCATACCCAGATCAGGAGTCTGAGGATATACAAGGAGTGCGAATACCTAATTGGCAGATGGGTCAACAGCTATATAAGGACCAGGTGTTTGAAAGCAAGCAGGACGTTCAAATGGCAATAAAACAATACTGTATGGCCGAGCATCGCACAACGGTTGTAAAAAAAAGTGATACGAAAAGGCTTATTATGGTTTGTGAAAATCATTTTGACGGTTGCCCATGGAGGATGAGGGCATACGAAAAAAAGGGTGGCACAGAATGGGTTGTAGGCATATGGAACAACCAACACACATGCGTCGGTCATAATCTTTCTCAAGATCACAAGCAGCTTGACTCAAATTTTATATGTTCGTTGATCTTAGGTACTTAAAATACATTAAATTTTTCTCCGGTTATTGCTTAATATGTATTAATCTATTATTGTTTGACGAAATGCAGAAATGATTAGGGAGGATCCCAGTGTTAAAATTGGGTTAATTAAAGAAAGGATAGCAACAATGTTGGGATTTCATATATCATACAAGAAGGCATGGAAGGCAAAGCAAAAGGCCATTGTGAAGGTTTTCGGAGATTGAGATGGGTCTTATGCGTTTCTGCCAAGGTGGTTGGATTACATGTTACATTTTTCTCCTGGCTCTGCATACAAGCTCGATTTGAACGACCATTTTATTGATGGGCAACTCGATGGAAGTGCTAAGGTGTTCAATAGGGTGTTCTGGACATTCAAACAGTGCTGCGATGCTTTCAATTATTGCAAACCAGTTATAAGCATCGACGGAACCCATTTGTATGGGAAATATCGGGGAACACTGCTCATTGCAACATCAGTTGACGGAAACAATTATGTCCTTCCAATTGCATTTGCGATTGTTTCCGGCGAGAATATCGACAACTGATCGTGGTTTTTGGCACTCATTCGGATACACGTTACGCAGAAAGATGAAATTTGTCTTATTTCAGATCGACATGCCGGCATAATTGCCGCGGTAAACAATGTACAACTGGGATGGCATCCACCAAGGGCGTACCATGTTTATTGCATTCGCCATTTGGTGAGCAATTTTAATCACAAGTTCAGCAATGTCATGTTGAAGAAACAATTGAAGAAATTAGGTATGTTTATCTATTAGAAGGCAATTTTTTACATGTCGTTACTATATTCATCTTATGTGTTGATTTTTACATCGTGTTTGTATATGCAGCTTATACAACCTCGCGCTTAGATTTCGATGCTGGATTAGAAACATTTAAAGAATGGAGCCCTCAAATAGCAGCATGGGTTGATAATATCCCAAAGGAGAAGTGGAGTATAGCTTATGATGAACATGGAAGGAGGTTTGGTCACATGACAACCAATCTTTCAGAGTGCTTTAACAAGGTACTTAAAGGAGCCAGAAGCCTTCCAATTACTTCCCTTGTTCAGTTCACATACGCTCAATTAGTAGCATACTTTGTTGCACATGGTCAAGAGGCGCGAGAGGAGATGGCGAGAGGTAATCATTTCTCAAAATTAGCATGGCAAAAATATATGAGGACAATTGATAAATCGGCAACACACTATGTCACTTGTTTTGACTCAATTAAAACAAGATTTGAGGTTCAAGAGACATACAACATACGAACCCATACGGGCGGAAAGAAATGGTCGGTCTCGTTAGCTGAACGAAATTGTCAATGTGGTGAGTTCACTGCGTATAGGTTCGCGTGTAGTCATGTTATTGCAGCATGTCGATCCACACACCACGATCCTAGACAATACGTAGATCCTATATATAGTGCCGCATATCAATGTCAAGTCTATTCACCGCAGTGGTTTCCTATTGGGAACGAGGACTTCATACCACGAGCTGTACCGCCCATTGTTATACCAGATATGTCGCTGAGACGTAAAAAAGGAAGGCCAAAGAGTTCACATATACGCAATGAGATGGATTCAAGGGAAGGCTCGACGACTCGAACAACATGTGGGTATTGTAAGGTTGTCGGTCACAATAGGCGTAATTGCCCTTCACGCAGGCAGGACCAATGATGTACTTGGTGGTTATACTTATGTTAACATGTGCAATATTTAATAAACAATAATTATCGAATATCAGTATAGTCCATAGTCTTGCATACAACATAAAATTAACATACAATAAAACACCATACTAGTCTCAGTCAAATGGATAAAAAACAATACTTTACTGATGGTGTTCATGGTATCCTCCACAACGGCTCATGTCATGCTCGTATGGTGACATATTGCATCGAAACCGCGCTCCCCTAACCGGATTTCGCCTAATGTTGTGGTCAGCGTCATAAGGACCATCGTCATCATTGTCTTCATGTCCCGAATCCATTGTCGTGAGAATTTCATCCGTCGAAAATTGTCCGAAACCAGGAGAATGTACTAAGTGAGACGGATGTACCGTAGGAGTCGAAAAAAGCGAATCCTGTTCTGACCGTGGAGCTGGAGAAATGGGCCTGTAACAGTCTTCGAATCTGTCAGATCTAGGTGTGGACTGCAAACCAGGTGAGGTAGGCCCAACTGAACTTGGTCCAGCTGTACTAGGCCCAACTGCATACATGGGGCATAATGAATATGGGACTCCGGGTTGAGGCATCGACGGTCCTGGAACCCAAGGGGGGTATTGTGATCCAGGAACATAATGTGGCGGCCACCAGTACTACTGCGATTGCCCCGAAGGGTACCCAGGGGCGTAGAACATGCCTGGAGGACGTGGAGGAATAGGCGGTACAACCACTGCTATGTCTGCAACTGGCGGAGTGGAGTGGTGAAGGGGTAACCCCTCGTGACGCGCTCGTCGGTTACGACGAACCACTGGCGGAGGGGCCTCCGTCTGACGTCGCACGGGTGGTGCTGCAGCATCTCCAGGATCTGTTAGTCTATCTACATCATCACATGCGGCCAACACTCGAATCGCCTCCTGGTATATCTCACGAGTGTCAAATACCCCCTGTGCCTCAGGTGAAAGCATGTGTACAACAGTCTCTGCTCGATCCGCCTGCACTTCAATAATTATTAGCGAATATAAAATGTAAATTTACCTGCAAATTACACAACTTTAAGTAACATGCGTACCACATGTGCACTCAAAGCGGCTCTACGTGTCATCCAACGACGGGTAACTGAGTAATACCACTGCATGTACTCACTGTTGGCAGATAGGTACCCATCTCTCCGCATCGGTTGAACGTTATGCAACACAAGGGCGTCTCTATCTACCCATTGGCCAATAAAGAAAGCATGGCGGTGAGTCCAATCCACGTCTGTCTTACCCGTTATGCTAATCGTCAGCAGCTCACTACAATTAATAGGATCGTCTGGAATAGGCTGGTCGAACCCAAACTGACGAATAACTCTGTCCGGCTGCTGGTAGACGACAATCTCATAGTAGATCAGAGGATAGACAGCCAACCATCTCCGCGCCATGTGCACATCTGGTGGATGAACCATGTCTACAAGATCATAAGGCCTTCAACGTATGTCTCTCCTGCGCATGACATCAATATGATGCCGATATCTGCGAATGTTGGTATATACGCTCTGTCGCGTATCATATACATTAAATCTGCAACAACAAAACGTAGAATGATCAACATATACTCCAAATACAACCAAAATGTGGAATCCTAAAATACAAAAAAACAATACCTGTGCGCATATATCTCGCGTTGTATCACCTCCTGGTTTTCCACTGTAGGAAGGTTAGGAGAGATGGTCGGGAATCGCGTCCAAGCCCACAACTGCAACAACAAAGCACATCCACCCATCTCACGACGTGATGGACGTGTCGCCTTACACAACTCCCTATATAATGCTGCCAGAACCGCAGAGCCCCAACTGAATGTGCCTGTGCGCTCGAAATCATCCAGATATAACAAGTAACAAGCTGGGACGAAGCTTGAAGCGGTGTCAACAAACAACATACCGCCTAATATGCGCAATATCAATGCACGAGTGTATCTGCGGCGTCCAATTTCTGTGCTTGAGTGGACCTCATAAACATCAAACTGGTCCCGCAAAAAATGCAGGTTTAACAAGCCGCCGTGCAAATCACGATCAGCAGCTGGCTCAACCCCTAACAGGTCACCAATGATAGCCCGAAAGTTATGTCGTCCATGACGACCACAAACAACATTACCATCGGTCGGCAGTCCCAACAGACGATGTACATCCTCCAGGGTAATTGTGACCTCACCCATCGTCATATGGAATGTACGTGTCTCTGGACGCCATCGCTCGACAAGCGCTGAGACAAGGTGATGTTCAATCTGAAAACATCAAATTAACATAACAGTAACGTATACATTACAATACAATGAAAACAACTAATATGAAATGAACACAACACTGAATATGTGGACCTCATGATTGCGCAGACGCGCAACGTGATAAAAACCAGCTTGTGTAAGCCACGAGTGGATATCCTCAGGTATAGCTGCATGGTTGTGTGTCGCGGCATGCCGAACATTAAGTACACGATCACGCATGGTCGGATCACCCTGGGAATTCCACACATACGTGGATATATGTTTTTGCTGTAGTGTAAGGAGACTCCGTATCGATGGACCTGGGTCAATGACGCTTAACGCATCCGATGGTGTCGGTGGAACATGTTGATCGTGATCCATTACTCTATCTAAATTTTTCCATGTAAAATTAAAAAACAATCGTAAACAACAAATATGTAGTCTGTCTAAAAAACTATATATATGTTAATTAACAAACAAATTAATATCCTAATCTAATAACATTGTCATTTTTAATTAAATATATTTAATTTAGTATATTGATCAAGTATAATATATAAATAATTTTATTAATGTTACTATATATTAAATTTATTTAAATAAATTAAATTATGTACTTCAACATAATCAAAAGTCACTTTAATATTTCTATAAGTCCATCATATATCCTCTAACTTAATAATAATAAACTAACATTAAATATCCTCTAACCTAATGTTTTAAATCTCCAACATAAATAGTATTTTACAAACTAAAACTACATAAATACTAAATATATTCACAAATTAATATACAAATTACTAAATTACAAAACATAGAAACACAAAAATAAAACAAAATAACTAACCACAAACATCACCGAGTGCAAAGCTAATTATACTTACAAGTATAATATATAATTAATTTGCTTAATGTTACTATATATTAATTTGACTTAAATAAATTAAATTAAGTACTTTAACATAACAAAAATTAAGTCTAATTTTTCTATAAGTTCATCATATAACCTCTAACTAAATAATTATAAACTAACATTAAATTTTCTCTAACCTAATATTTTAAATCTCCAACATAAATAGCATTAACAAACTAAAAATACATAAATACTAAATATATTCACAAATTAATATACAAATTACTAAATATAGAAAAACAAAAATAAAACAAAATAACTAACCACAAACTAACATTAAATATTTCTATAAGTTCATCATATAACCTCTAACTAAATAATTATAAACCAACATTAAATATTCTCTAACCTAATATTTTAAATCTCCAACATAAATATTATTTAATAAAAAAATACATATATAATAAATATATTAACAAATTAAAATACAAATTATCTAATTATAAAAAATATAAACATAATAAATATATTAACAAATTAAAATACAAATTATCTAATTATAAAAAATATAAACATAATCAATATATTAACAAATTAAAATACAAATTATCTAATTATAAAAAATATAAACAGAAAAAAAAAAAAAACTCACCTGGAAGTGTGCTGAGGAAGTGAGGAAGCAAGTTGAGGGGAGTGGAGGGACATGAAAACGACCAACTCTTTTATAGTGGTGCCAACCTTAATTCGCTGCAGGCCCATGCAGTTTCCCTTTAATTCGCTGCAGCCCCACGCGAGTTCCTCTGTGCCGCGCCATATGTCAACGCGTAATTCGCACCTACGCCCAACGAGCTCCTGCCACGTAATTCGCATGCCAGACCAGCGAATTATCGCCTGACATGCCACTCCTCGCGTCCTATCATAGCGAAGTTGGACCCGTCAGTGCCTTCCTCCACACCGAATCAGGACGTGCCACTTCAGCCAGCAAATTCGCTCACTGTGCCTGCGAGGTATGTCGTGTGGCATTGCGGGAATTTTTATACAGGTCGTGGCAGTTTGGCTTTTTTTTTGGCCGGGTGTGGCATTTTGGGTACTGTTTCTAAAAATTAATCCTATTCTGGAAAGTTCTTTCTAGAATATACTTGGTTTTTTATATTTCTAGAAAAATCTTCACAAAAACACAAAAATATAATTCTGAAAAGACCTTTCTGGAGGTACAAAAATATACTTTCAAAAATGTATTTTAGGAATACACCAATTTTTTGCTTACTGAACACATGGTACCTATATAATAATAATAATAATAATAATAATAATAATAATAATAATGATAAAAGAGAGAGAGAGAGAATTTATTTTTCTTATCTTGTTTCCAAAGTTGGTCAATAACATGCACACATGCCGTAACACATAACCACCACATGTGTCATTATCTTTCGCTTCCAATAATTTGAAGTTAGACTTATAAGTTAGGGGTAAAAATTAGACTTTGTGAGTTATGGTGGAAATGAGGTGAAAATGGGGGTTGTTCAATTACAATGAAAATGGTGGACTAAATGGAGAATTATGATGACTCAGTAAAATGAACAAAATAACTATTTGAGAAAAGGTATATGTTGCATCTTTATTAAACATACCAAATTATTCAAGTAATCAACTAATAATAAAAGATAACATTTCCAATGAGGACTTGTGCAATACTTAACTGTGACACGCTAACTAGTATCTAGACCATCAAATAAGTAATGGTTTGGAAGGAAGGGGGCTCATTGGCAACAAAACATAAAATATGGCAACAAATTAAGTAACATAAGTTAAAACTCTTTTTTGGGATTTTTATTAAACACTTGGAGTGTAGAAATATCTTTTGCAAATATAATGAAATATGTTGGAAGTGATCTTGATCAAAACTCTATCTCATGCATTACTAATAATATTCATCCACTTACATTTAAAATATTAGAATCATTCCACAATATTATTTAAACCCTAATCCCTCCAATGATAATAGCTTGAATTCCTTAGTTAAACCCTAATTCCTTAGATAACTTAACTAATGAATTTGCATCAAGATTAAGGATTACAAGATGACTAATAAACAAACATTCAATCTTAGATACAATGTTTAATGGATGTTTAACTTCAATTCCAAGTTCAATGAGAAAATTTCAAATGCAAATCAAACCAAAGAACAAGTTATGGATGATAAAACCTTAAAAAAGAAATAAACGTAGAAGTTAAACACCAATATAGAAGTATAAAGGTGGATAAATAGTTTAGTTACATGTAACTGCAACAATGGAAAATTTAGCAACTCAAACATGTAGAAAGCCAAAATCCACAAAGAAACAAAAAAAAGAAGCCTTAACAGCACTATCATCTACCACACATGTTCCAAAAATGATGTTTATATGAAATTAGGTCAAGTCCTATCAATATGCGGACTGGAATTCTTTTTGCTCCATTTTGAGACGCCATATTAACAATGTCGTGCTTAGCGTAAATGTTTTAGCACAAACTGTACATGCACAAACTAATGGCAAGCTCTTAGGTGTAACCACACTAAGCGTGAACCACACTCATAATTGTTTGGAATGACTCACTTCAAAAAAGGATTGGTTTTCATTATCAAATCCTACATAAAAATAAGAGTAAAAAAACCCTAATAAATTGAAATTAAGATATATGCTTAATTAATTAAATAATTAAGTACAAATGACAATTATCAATATGTAAAACTTAAGTGATTTTTCAATCTATTAGTTAATTTTTTTTATTTACCAAAATTTTAAAACAAACAAGATAGAAAGAAAACACACATTCCTAACATATATGATGTTATTGCATCAACAAGTAACTACACGTTTCTAAAATCCACAAGTTAACATTACAACCACTTAATTTGACGTTCAAATAAATGAGAGAAATTATTAGTTTTACATGAACATGATTTTGGAATATTTGCAACAAGTACAAAACACATCCTAATACAATCACGCTTTATTAGGAAGCTGATTCAATAAATGGAAGGAGAAATTCAATAGAGCTCATTCTTAAGGGAGCTTTGTTATTATTATATTAATTCAATATATCAAAATGTTTACATGTGTTTATATGTATGTTCATTAACCCTTAACTTTCACACAACTAACTAAATATTTCAACTCAACTTTCATCAACTTAACTTCTGCTAACTAACTAAAACTGAATCAAACAACCACAACTAAGTAATCACTTTGACGCACATTGTATATATTTTGATGAAATTTTATTATTCAAATTGATTTATATACACACATATTATATTTCCTTTATGTATAATAAGGATTTACAACAACTCATTTACACAATTCAAAAAATTAAATTAAACTTCTTAATACATCAATTATGTTTAATAATTGCTGAAAATTAATCGTATCCAATTTTAGAACCCCTAAGCTATGCTTAATTCCTCCACAACACTAACTAGTTAAACACATATCTTAAAGCAAATACACTCATGTAATAATAGATTGAAAAATAAAAATAAAGAATCATATTCCTAGCAAAGATAACTGAGAAGATCGTTGGGAATCTAATACACTGCGTTTAGCACAAGTTGATGCCAACACGTGTAAGAAAACAATTGGAGGTTTCGAATTCCAACGAATGAGAAATCACCACGTGTCCGGAATTCAGACATTATGAAAAATACCTGAAAACAGTGGGTTCCAGATAAGCCTCCCTTGCTCCATGCCTATTAATAACCAAAATCCATTCATCAAACGCGCAAGCACAACACAACCTCTTTAGGTGTTCGAACAAATTAGGGTTTTCCCAACTAGGGTTTACCTTATTCTCTTCCCTTGTTCGAAACTAGGCTAATCAAAACCGAAACAAACGATTACAAAAAGAAGAAAAAGAATCATTCATTGACCGGTGAGAAGAGAGGGAGGAACGGCACGATGACAGGGAAGGCGAAGCCGAAGAAGCACACGGCGAAGGAGATCGCGGCGAAGGTGGACGCCGCCACCACCAACCGCGGCGGCGGGAAGGCGGGCCTGAAGGACCGATCCGGGTTGGAGAAGGGCGGGCACGCGAAATACGAGTGCCCTCACTGCAAAGTGACGGCGCCGGACGTGAAATCGATGCAGATTCACCACGACGCGCGTCACCCCAAGATTCCTTTTGAGGAGGATAAAGTCGTCAATCTTCACGCGACGAACGTTCCTGAATCCTCCAAGCCTCGCCCCGGTATACGCGGAAGCCTCAAGAAGTGATCGTGATCGCAATCTATAGTCGCTTTTGTTGTTTTGGCCCCTTCATTCGTAGTGTTCTCGGTCTCTGTTTTTTTTTTTCTTGTTTTTTTTTGTTGCCTAAGTTGATGTTGTTGAATATTTTGGAAGTGGGTTTTTTAAGGGAAGGTGTTATGAATTATGATGATGCCGTGTATGAAGGGGCGGCAAAGAAGGGTTTTTCCTCCTTTGCAGGAATGAGATCGACTATGTTGTGTTAACTGAGCCCTTCTTTTTAAAGATGGAATATGTATATTGTTCCATATAATGAAAGTTAAAGTGGTGTTGTTGACCTACTACTGCTACCTTGTGTGTGTTCATAGGTTCTTTTGGATTGTTGGTTCTTTTTCTTTTAGGATGGTTCTTTATGATGGAAGTTAAAGCGGTATTTGGTTGTGTTTATGATGAATATGTGGAAATGAGGTTTCTTGCAATATCTGTGATGGATTGATTGTCCAGGATTAGGGTTAGTTTCATGTGAATTGGTAGTGCGTGTGATGTGATTCCTTTGTTTGGCATTGGTTAAGACTGATTATCATGTAGAAGGATAAATTATTCATCTTCCTGTAGTAGTTTTCTCTTTAAATTTTAGTTCTTGAAAGGAAAAATTGTGAGTTTTAGTGCATGTTTGGATAAACTTTTTGGACGGACTTTTGGAAAAAGGGATACTCTTTATAACCTTTACTCTGAATGTATTTTTGGAAAGACTTCCCACAGTAATCCAAACTACCCTTTTTGGTGATTTATGCCGTATGGTATTTGATTCATGTATTTTTGGAAAGACTCCTACGGTAATCCAAAATACCCTTTTTGGTGATTTATGTCTTATGGTATTTGATTCATGTATTTTTGGAAAGACTCCTACGGTAATCCAAACATACCCTTTTTGGTGATTTTCTGGTGGAGATAAACATACTCTATGAGTATTGCAGCTGTTTATCACTGTCAGAAATTTTTTGCAGCGGTTTTATACTGCCAGAAAGTTTTCTCTATTGTTAATGGGCAGGGATTTAAACTTAACCTTTACGCATATGTAAGGAGCAAAACTTTCGGTTTTCTCATATAGGGATTGGAATTATAGGACCAAGTGAATAGTCTAACCTTAAGGTAATAATCCTTCAATGAACACATTCTGCTTGAATCTGGAAATACTAGAGTTGCCAATAAGACTGTCTTTTAACGGTTGGAAACGGCTAATTTGAGCTCTAATATAATGTGAAATTTTAATCCGGAGAGATTACTTGTGCAAAGCACCCTGAATGATCCCAAGTTGCATTCCCTCTTGATATGATTCTGGTGTACACTTGCCATAAAATGTTGCCTGTTAAATTAGTATTAATCCAGTGGAATTCAAAATACCAGTTTTAGATAATATTAAAACAATATTTAGTTGCCATGTCAGGCGTTCTTGCTTTGATTCAGAAGGAGCTTAGCAACTTCAAATTGTGCTCCTATGCAAATGATGAACTTAAGCAGATGAAGGTATCTATACCAGCATTCATTTTTTTTCTTATTATTTTACATCTTTGTCCTTGATGGTATTTATATTAGTAACTGTATTTGGGTAAGGGGTGTATGATGTGCATGTTTGGTTTTGCGTTTTAGCTGCAAGTGTATCTCAGCAGATACTACAATTTGTAGCTTCTGCATAAAGTGGTTATGTTGCATAACGTGTGTATTTTAGGCTGAAACTAAAATACACAATTACTGCTATTGTTTGGTTGGAATTAGAATAGTGTTCTATATATTGCACAGTAATTGAGATCGTGAGCACTTTTTTTATCGTTATTTTCTGGACCAAAAATTGAAAATTAGTGTAGCAATTGCTTGTTTGTTTGGACTTTTCTTAGATCTAATTTCTCCCATGGTCTTGCCATTTGAGAGAAGACTTTCTGCAATTTGTTGCTGAAGTCTTTGTTTCTCCCATGTTCTTTTGTAGTTTAGGATTACGTCAATTAATGGAATTGCTACTATCTTGGTTGTTAAGCAATTATGTGCCCTTAATGAAGGCTAGTTGACTAGGCTAGAGGCTCAATCCGTATGAGTAGGTTACTTTGCACAAAAGCACTGCACTAATCGAAATTGTAGGGCTAGAACGAAGTCAATGCCTAAGCATCGAATTCTTAAGATGTAACCTCAATCCAAAATAAAGTTAACCATGTGACCATACTAAAGAGTATTATTGTCAATAAAAGGATTCGGGTTTCACGTTAGGAAATCTTGCCCATCTCAAACTTAAAAATATAATCAACGATGCTATAGTAGGGAAACTTCTATTTTTCATTGACAATATGGTAAAATTATTTACTTGAGTGTTGGAATGTTTTTTTGCAGGTATCAACTTCTTTCATGATGACGATATCTCAGCTAAGCTGAAGAACTACACCTACGTCTTGTGACCTTAAACCACATAGGGGCATTTTGATCAATGCTTTCTTTGAGTTCAATGAAAGTTAATAATCCTATCTTGAAGACATCACTAGGCAATTGACAAAAAGACTCGCAATAAAGGTTGGACACTCGTGTCAACATTGAAGGCTGATAGCATGAACAAATAGACTCACAATAAAGGAAACACATAATTTGTTAGTAATGAAGGTGAATGGTAATGACAAGGCTATCATGTTTGACTAGACGTGGTGATTCTAGTTTAATATAAGATGCAACAACAACAGAGGTTAATGTTGGGTGATTGTAATGAAGATCAAGGATTTTGTCAAAACTGAGCGAGAACAACATCAAACAAATATGAAATACTAAGTTGTTAAAGATAGAACAATGTAGAGAATGACGTAAAACCAACCATGAGAACCAAATAAGGGCAACATAAAATAATCAAGGCATAAGGAAAATCTTATAGCTATAACAAAGGAGAACAAAAAGAAAATTCACAATCTAAACTAGGCTAAAATGGAACGAACAACTGTAGACAAGTGTTGAGATGAGTGGACTTTAGTGAAGGCAATGTTTGTAGCTTATATACCAAAAATGATAGCAACCAAAAAGCCATAAAAATGCTTGAATAAGGGTGTAAGATGCAACAACGGATTAAGGAAAAATCAAGAGCAAGGATTAGTAGACAAGTTGAATACAAAAAATGATTACTAGACAAGTGCTTCCACACATTGTCACACGTGAATAACGAATACATGTTGATTCTAATATTCTAGTAGTCTATTTCTAGATGAAAACTTGCATATGGTAGTCTCATCCAAAAAAGTTGTTGAAATATTTTCTTGCAATGACAATAGTGACTAGAAACACGTCCAAAAATGGTGCAAAATGTCCAAAAGAAGTCATGAGAATTTGTACACTAAAGTGGGAGACAAAAAATTTTAAAAAAAAAACACTCAAGAAAATAAATTAGAACTCCAATTTTTTGGAAAGTTCAATAGCATAACAATGACAATATTGGCCTCAAAAGATGATGTCATTTTGATATCATATTAAATACAAATTTTAGGCATACAAGCAAAGAATAAAGACAAAACAAGACATTGAGTAATATTTACTTGTATATTTTAATGTATTATAATAAATTTAATGTGATCATAAAAGTTAAAGTACTTACCAACAAATCCTTAGTTCGGGTAGTACTGAGTTTTAGTCTTGCAAATGAAAAAAACATGATTGAGAAGATAGACTCTATTAAAGATAACAATCAAATTTATCGATAAAAATATGATTGAGAAGAGAGACTCTACTAAAGATGACAACCAAATTTATCGATAAAAATTAATCATCAGCAAAAACTAATGAATAATGCACACTAATGTGATAGTGAACAAAGAAAAAAAATTTAACTACTCACACAGTAGGTTCTATTTAGTAGAATTATTATTACTTAAACTTTTAAGTGGTTGAGAGTTGAAAATTGAAAGTTGATTAACCAATGTTCTCCAATGCCGTTGGGTCTTTCAAAAAAATTAGAGAAATGGAAGGATGTGTGAGTTTTCTTTTTCTTTTATTGATTAGTTTTTAAATATTAATTTCAATGTGTTCTCACTATTTCATTGGTTGTGCCTAAATATGATGTGATGAGTTTGTGTTCAAGTAAGATTTCCTCTTCATACAGCATAAAGATTTAAAGCTACTTTTGGAGATAACTTGGACAACCCCAGAGGGACTGGAGCTGCATTTTTTAGAGGGGAGACATTCTAAAGAACCATATGATTTTAATTAATAGCATTACCTACCCATAACCAGTTACAAATATTGGTATGTAAAGGATTTCATATTTTGTTTCAATAAATTCGCAAGAAAAATTGAAACAACAGTCATAGAACAAAAGAAATTTACTTACCAAGAACTAGTTACAGATGTTGTATGCAATTTGTATAAAGACATCATAGTTTGTTTGACAAATTAAAAGAAAAATAAAACAGAAACAATAATATAATAAAATGAAAAACCTTTGAATAAAAGCTAAGCTACGTACCCCATTGCCCGGAGGCTCCACGCTATGCGCAGGTAAAGGGGGGGATATTGTACGCAGCTTTACCCTTACATATGCAAAGAGGCTGTTTCCGGATTTGAACCCATCACCAACAAGTTACCAAGACATAACTTTAATGTTGTTTCTGAATTTGAAAAACCTTTGAATACTAAACAAAAATATCAGAATCTGCTGTTGCTAATAGCTGTAAAAAGGAGATTATGGAGGGAAATTCTGCATGACGCATTGATAAATGGATGGTGAGGGTGAAGAAGTGAGTGAAGCATTTGCATGACCTAGCGGGGGCATGCACGAGCCGTACATAGTATCATCCTTCTGTTCCTGTTTAGGCCTCAGGAATCCTGTATCAATGTCCTTCACCTGCTGCCCAGAAAGGAAAGACTGGTCCGGATTCATTGGCTTGACACAGTTAAAATTCAGTCCAGCAATTGAAAAATTTCCAGATGACGGAAGATTCAATGGAAGCGGCATTGGAAAATCAGGTAACATCGAGGGAATGGATCCAGCTTGAGGGACAGTGCAACGTTCAGGGTTCAGTCCATAGGAGCCATATGGCATGGCGTTATTCAAGGAGGGATACTTCATTTGGCAAAGGGAAGAAGGCTCAAACCTCATATCATTGCCGAAACTTCCAGCCAAACTTGGCCTGAGAAACTCGTTGCTGAATTCCGGTTTTCTATCAAAATGATGTCCAAGAGTTTGATGAGTTTCGGGCTTTGGAATGCCAGCACTCCCCGGTAATGTAAGAGCAACTTGTCCATTAGCACTATTGGGAGGTAAACCACCATCACTCGAGTTTACCTGATTGTTGGTTCTAGCAGTGGGCACTTCATGGTTATGCTTTCCCTCATAAGTAGTAAGAATATATTTCAGATTGTGTGAAGCCCTTTCCACATGTTTCCTTACCATACATCCAGCACTTGTACATTTGTAGTAGCTCCTGGAAGAGATCCGTGAGAAAATGTTAAATGCATATAATTACAGCTTGATATAATTACAAGCATAGTCCTAATGAGGAAAACCTTGAGTGAATGAGTCAACACAATCTGTAGAATAATAAACCATTGATATGCTTAGAACACAAAAACCAGTTCAAATAATTAACCAATGAGGAAGACATGGAATAGAATAATAAACAGATACAAATATCTATAAACAATATCACACAAGCACACTGTCAACTTTAGAATGGAAATTGTGTACTTATCAAAAAGAGCTGCGAACAAGAAACAGAAAAATATCAGCGTTCAACATTAGGAAATAAAAATTTAGTATAATTGATTCATATGTATACCTCCTTAAATCTATTAAAACTCTACAAATAGTTGAAAACTTGAAACTTCATTTGAAAGCACAATAGCCCAAAAACAACAGCAGCAACAAAAACCTTGTCCCTACCAGGTGCAGTCGACTACATGAATCACACATTACCATTGGACACATAACACCATTGGGTACAATATCCCAAAACTATTATACAATATTTAATTAGAGAGAGAAAGACTACATCAGATTTATATTTCAATCAAGTTAGCACAAATATAAACATGCCTGCAAGTGCAGAAAGAAAGGCAAGATCATTACCTAGGATTTGGATTTCCTTTGACAACCTTTTGTCCATACTTACGCCAGCGGTAACCATCATCAAGTATGTCCACATCACTCTCAATTTGGACAACCACTCTTGGCTCTCGAACAGCCCTAGTAGTGGGCAAATTTGGTTCAACTGCGTAGCTCTCTTTCTTCCTGCAATAGCAAATTAATGCAGAAACATTTTAGTTGTCTTTCCATTTCATATGACCATAAAGACAATATAGGATAGAGTATAAAACCTTTTCGGTTCCAATTCATCATTCTCAGCTTCGTCTTCAGCTGACACAAGTGCTTGAGCGGTTCCATCTTCATCATCATCATGACTGGCAAGTATAGAAGAAAGCTCTGAAGTGTCCTCCAATTCAAACATACATAGAGAT
This sequence comes from Glycine latifolia, assembly GCA_013407115.1. Taxonomy (NCBI): domain Eukaryota; kingdom Viridiplantae; phylum Streptophyta; class Magnoliopsida; order Fabales; family Fabaceae; genus Glycine; species Glycine latifolia. The sequence goes on from CM023958.1 coordinate 35,058,403, forward strand.
TTAGCTTTGTTAGTTGATATAGGATCTGAAAGCTCAGTCACAGAAGAAGTTGATGATGTCCTTTCCTGTCCATCAGCCTTGCAATCAAAACTTTGTTTTGTATCTTTTAATCCTGTTCGAATATTTTTCCAGACATACCCACCTTCAATTTTAGCCAAGGCACTGTCTTCAGCCATGTCTGAAACCCCATCAGTAGAAAGTGAAGATGCTCGATGTCCGGGGTGTGGTTGTGCATGGTTATGAGCACCCTTGTAAATAATTTCCGTTATTTGACCGTCATGGGATCGTTCCACCTTTTTCTTGACCTGACAATTAAGCTGTGTGCATTTATAATAGCTTCTGGGATACTCACTACCTTTTACCTGTTTTTGTCCATATTTCCTCCAATTATAGCCATCCTCTGAAGTCCTTACCGCTCCTGTTGCACGGGATTCCTCTTTCTGTTCTCCTTCTGAAGCAGGTTGCCCTCCGAAATCCTCGCCATTGATAGCATTTTTTGGCATAGCGCTTTCATCGCTTACTTCCTCAGAGCCAGAAATAGGCATCTCAACATTATTGGCATTAACAATCGCATCATTTACCATTTTCATATCATTGTATGAATTCACTTCACTATTTTTCACAGAATGGCCTTTTGAAAAATCTGCTTGGAATGAAAACTCTAATGGTGGCTGAACTTGAGCAAGTAGGTGGCTCTCTCTATTTTCTACCTTTACCGAGTGGAAATGACTAGAAACCTAATGAGTTCAAGGTTACCAAATTACACTAGTACTGTTAGAAAAATATAACTCAATTAAATAGAGATTTCACATATAGGATAATATCTGTGAAAATTAGAAACAAGAAGCTCGGCTTGATATTTGTATAAATTTGTTTAAAATTAATTGAACAAACTTCTATACCCTATTCTCTACATCCAACTGAGAGACATTTGGTTTTCAATCTTCAAATAAACTACTGAACAAAGGGAGGAATATATTACATAAGTAATGCATCAGCAGCAGCAAACATCGACAGTTTAACTAAAATTATTCACGTCCGTGAAAAAAATAGGCATCAACTAGCATGGCACAACACAGCACATTTACGTTTTGGAGTGGTTAATAATAATAATAATAATAATTAACAATATCAAAGAAGAAGGTTACCTGATTTAGAATAGCAGCATAAGGAGACGAAGTATTAGGATCCAAATGTCCACGAGACTTGAATTTGAAAGAGGTGGTGACATCAAATGCGGTTGACACATCCACATTCCCTGGTTCAGTTGTGAGCATTGATCCTTCATGACTGAGAAGTGGCAGCGTGAAGAAAGAGCAAGCCGTGGGAGATATGGCCTGTATCCCCAATCATAAAAAAGATCAAATTTTTATCAGAAATCTCAAAACAAGGACCAAAAGGGTGATCACACAGGACCAACCTTAGTCACAGTGCCTTAACGCTGTTCTCCCATCAAAATTGATTTTTTTTTTACAACCTATGATCTTAAATGCAAACTTTATACCACGGATTACCAAGGAAAAAACTAAAATTTGATTGGAAAAACCACACCAAAAAGTATCTAAAGAACTGCATTATATATAATACGTTTGGTTAGAAACCTGAGAATTTGGAAGCACGATGGGAGAGTCAAGCAAGGCAGCGGGGCTAATGCCAAGGGGGATGGTGAGACAAGGTGATCGAGCAGTGGGGGAAGGTGAAGGGATGGTTGTTGAAGTTGTTGCAGTGGGAAGTGCTGTATTGATTCTTGCAGCATTGGAATTGAAACCCCTCCTCTCAGCAATGCTTCTTTTTCTTCCTCTTGTGTCATACACAAAGGTTTCCTCATCACAATTGTTGTTTAAGTTGTCTTGTTCCATTTTGAAAAGAAGAAGGAATCAGAATTGAAAATTGGATTTGGATTATGATGATGTTCCAAAGATGGGGTTCGGATCAGCTCCAAGACAGTGGAGATGGAACTAATGAAAGTGAGGATTTGAATTTATTATTTTCTGCAATGAAATCTTTTGCTTCCTCACACACCAACACACACAAGAAAAATGAGACCTCACCATTTCGCACAAACTTTGTATATTTATAGCATCCACAATGTTCTTGTCCCTTGTGCCTAAAAGTAAAGTTAAGTAAGTAATAAATGAATAAAATAAAGATTAAGTACAATACCATATTAGGGTCAATTTTGTTTGCAAAATACATTCAAAGATATAATAACAAAAAATTTAACGTTTTATTAATATTGTAAAATGACAATCAAAATGAAACAACTTTTTCTTACGCCGAAACGTCCTATAAAATGAGACTGAGGAAGTACATGTAACACAATAAATCAAGGTTAAATATGGAAAGTTATTTTATAGAAGTACAATTTAAATTTTAATTAATTGGGTAGTATAAGAATAATTGTAACGTTACTTTCCATCATATATTCAGGTAGGAAAATGTGATACGCTTTATTGTTAGGAGAAACTATAATTAATTTTTGTTTATTAAATTAATGATGGTTAGGGTCAATTAAGTAAAACATTTGAACTAGTAGTTACTACACGTAGAAGGGTTTATGTAGCATAATGCAAACATTAGTTTCGGAATAAATGATGTGTAAAAATCTCAATTCAAACACAGCCACAAGTTGGTGTTACCTCAAAACAGCACTTTTCTGCTTTACGAAGTTTAGTTGCAGTTCTGAAATCTATCAGCAGTCATTTTCGGATCTAAATTCTTATATTAGATCACAATCTGCTATTGTTTTCTATTTCCTAACAAATTTTATTTTCTGTTATTATGAGTTGTGTCTTATCTCCTTCAGTGTCTCAACTTCTTCTATTTCTTTTTTGTTATTTTATTTCTTCCAAGAAATTTACAATCAGAAATGGAAAGGCTTTTATTATTTTGCCTTGACCATCTTAAGAAAATGCGGTACCCAAAACTAAAATGAAATAGATAAAAATGTTTCTATGACAAAATTAATACAATAAGAAAATCAAGAAGGAAAGAGACGTTAAACATTAAGTGGGAGATTTTTTAGTCTTTTCCCGCTTATAATAATTTTAAATCGTTCGGATAAGATTTTCCCTAGTTAAGAATATTTATGATTTATGTAAAATAAAAAAAATTAAGAAGAAAAAGTACTAATTACTTATATTTCTTAATCAAGTAAAATTGATATTTCTTATAGAATAAATCATGTTGAAAGAAAAATATCAAAGTATATGTGTTTATAATCCGAAGATTTATTATAACTATCCGAAGATTTATTATCATTTTTGTGAGTGACAACTTCATATCAATATTATGGGAAAAAATTAACCAATATTAATGACAATATAAAATATCAAATAAATGTTATTTTAGAATTAAATATTTCAAAATATTTAATGACCTTTTATAAAATATTTTAAATATTCATTTAATATAAAATTAAAATTAAAATGGATTAAATTTAGTTTACGATGAGTTTTTATTTGGGTAAAAAATAATGTATTCAATACATGAATGTTTTACAATGTTAGAAAAATTTTATTATTATTTATTGTTAACTTTTAATTGTCAAAGTGTTAATTGTTTTAATTTTTTTCCATCTTCAGTTTCTTTATTTGGATATAAAATAATGTATACAATGCATGAATGTTTTTAATATTTGTAAAATTTAATTATTATTTAATGTTAATTTTAATTGTCAAAATATTAATTGTTTTAAATTTTTCCATCTACATAAAATTTAATTTCTTTTTTACTAAATCTAAAGATTAATTACTTATATTTGTTTACATTAATATTTCCTTTATTTAATTTTAATTTTTATTTGTGGTACGAATCACATATGTATAATTCACAACAGATAATTTTGTTTGATTCGTGTAGTACCATCATAGGAATTTCAAATTTCATTTAATCATATTTTTTTTTACATTTATGTTAAATTTTTTTATTATTTTCACCAAATATTAAATTTAATTTATTTTCTTTTTTCCTATCAAATATCTTGTACTTATATTCTTAAATTAATTTTATTTGTTTAACATTTTTTTTTTCAAATCTGAACATCAATTTTTAATATTTTCTATTTTTTCTTATAATATAAAAATATTTTTATTTTATTTTAATTTTTTATTTTTCAATGTCTATTATTAATTTTTTTTCATCTACATATCTTTTGATATTTTAACTTTCTATTTTTTTCCAAAGCAATTTATGTTTTAGAATTTCGAAGTATAGCTAATATTTTTAGTCAAATACACCTATTTAATACCCATTATTAATGTTGTAAGTGTCAAATACTTCTTCTATTCTAGAAATATATGATATTTAAGATTTTTACACAAGCACTATAACTAATTTGATAAATTTCAAAGAAAATATTAGCTAACTTCTGCCATTTATCTCTCTAATTAATAACTTATTTACTCTTTTTATGCATTACTCACACTAAATATTTATTAAAAGTAACCTTCGGAAAAAAGTATTTAATATAACATTGATTTTATAAAATGACATATATTTTAAAATATTTTTTTCTTATAAAACGTCATATATTCTGAAACAGAAAGAGTATTAAGATAGTATTAAATAAAAATATTTTATTTTAAATATAATAATTTTTAATTTTATTAAATATTTCTTAATTAATTCATGTATAATAATAACCTTAATCATGAAAAGATATAGAAAATGAAGTAGTATTAAAAACCACGAGAGAAAAAATACCAAGCACCATCGCCCATAAAAGTATCGAAATAAAAGAATGGACAGAAGTAAAAATAGATATAGTGCAATTACAATTCATAGAAAAGCCGAAGTTGGTAAAGGCTTCAACAATCTTCCATCAAGGCAAAGTAGTGGGGTGAGCTCATTATAAGAAGGATATTTTGGTGATGGTCTCGTTAAAAAGAGTGAAATAAATTAAAGTTTACTTATATTTTAAAATTCCTTATATGAGTATTAATTATCAATATAACAACCATCAATGTTTTTTATTTATAAAAACGTTAATCATATCATTATTGTAAACATTATGGACTAACTCATAAATTAATAATCGAATATAACCCAACATCATTATGGACTAACTCATTAATTATCCCAACATAAATATGACATTGCTAATAAATATACTTTCTAATATGATGTAATAACTGTGTATCTTATATCTGAGTTTATGTCTGCTTTTCAATAGTTAATTATTAGTTATCAATATCCCGACTAACAATAATAATACTTTCTTTATCTCAAAATAAGTATGTTCTTAGTTTATTTTATAAAGACAAAAACACACACTAATAAATAGATAAAAAAAAGTGATTGTTTTTTTCTTAAATGCAAGAGGGACGGAGGGAGTATTGTTTTTTCTTTATAATAAACGTCAATTGTATCATAAACACTACCACCCTCCATAAAAAATAAATTATTTTACACATATAAAAATAATAATAAATAGATAAAAATAAAAATAATTTTATAAAACTAACTTAAGTGTTAATATAATATCAAAAAATTAAAATAACACTAATTAAGAATATTAGTGGAAAATAATAATTAATATTACATTAAAAACCAAATGTAATAATTATTTTAAAATAAAAAGAGTATAATGTTGATTTTTTTTACTAATTCATAATTGATAATTTGATATACTAACCTTAATGTAAATATGATATAGAAAAATATTTATTATAAAAATTATAGAAAAACATAAAAAAATCATAAACAATAGAATTTTATACATCCTAATAAAAATATTTTTTCTTTTAATTTCTTAAAAATATTCTAAAAATACTAAATAACATTTATCGTATTATAATACTAATGTACCATGTTAGTAGGGCTGTAGACGAGTTGGTTATTGCTATGGACAATCAGGAAGTGGTGAGAGTAGATGAACACATAGACACGTAGTTTAACATTTAGAATTTTTACTAAGTATTTAATCATTTTTTATTAGTTATCCTTATTAAATATACTTGGTTAAGTATATGAATTTTTTTATTAATAGGGTACATAACACTCTTAAGCTTTAATATTTTCCCATTACCCATAACAAGTTAATAATTATTAATAAGAACAAAATTGATACATTAGTAATATATTTTTTAAAAATTCAATAAAATCAACTAAATAATTCCTTTCAAAGTGTCTTATTATAAAGACCAGAGTGTATATATATATATATATATATATATATATATATTAGAGAGTTTATTGAAACTTCAAAACCAAATCCATTGCAGAATGTTATTCCCCTGGACCCTCCAATTCTCATCCCACAAGCCAAATGTTTTATGTGTAATGCAATGTTTCTAGATACACAATACCGAGGTGATATGATAGTGCAAAATGTTACTTGTTCAAAACCATAATAAAATGCAGTGGAAGCATAGAAAAGTTCACATACTTATAATACTCAACCATAATATAAGAAACTCACTCAAGACCAATTTATTATCCCTCTTCAGAGCAAGTAAAATTAGCCCTCTAACCTATGCACGCTGATTCAGAGTCCTCAACCTCATCTTCCACAGCCACACTGGTTACATCTTCTCTAGTAGTCATCATGCTAATGCTGGATGCTGATGAACCAACAATGGTTTCTGGCACACCACCATGTGCTAGGACAGTTTTTCTCTTGCTTCTGCTTCTTCTCCATTTCCTCAATAACTCAGAAACCTCACTTTCATCTCCTAATTCCTCAGACTGTAATTGTCCAGGTTCTTCTCTTGTAAGTTCACTCACCCTATGATCACTGAAATACTCTGGTGTCACCAGAAAGATGAGTGGCCTATAACAACATAGTAGAGACACAAGTAGCACAATGTAGACATACAAGGACACCCAAACATAAAATGTCCACTTCCAATTTCGAACCAACTCTTTAGTCCAAGGCAAATGGGAGTTTATCGCAATTTTGGCTTCGTATAGCTGTGGAAGAGATGATGTTCCTGCTCTTGGATGCAGAGTTACCCTAATAGAATTGCTTCTTCTGTAGTCTTCTTTGTGCCTCAGTATTTCCACATTAATATTCTGAGTTTCCCCTGAGATTCCCAGCACCAGAGGCACTCCCATCATAAAGGTACGGACTAGTCGAATCGGTGAGCTTCTAAACCTCAACATGCATGGCTGGCTAGATTTTGCTGTCACATTTCCATTCACAGATAGGAGTTCTGCAGTCAACTGCAAAATGTCTCTAATTAACTCTTGAAGAAACAGATCCTAGAGATCATGACACAATTTTAAACAAAAAGCAAAATAATCATATCCTATAATTGAGTAATAGCAGAGCAAACTATAATATATTTGAACTTATATTCAGTCAATAATATTATATGGCTAAAGTTATGGTATAGTTAAGAACGGAATATAACCAAACCAGTGAACCAGATGCTGTGGTTTTCTTAATACTTGTCCAAAACCATAAGATTATGCAAGAAAAAAGTGCTAGGACTATTTATCAGCATTTAGCAACTAGCAATTAACGACAAAGTAATAATTAAGTTAGAAATTGCGATAAAGCAGGTCTGATTTTATTTTGAAAAATGAAATATCAGAAAATTTTCTTTTAAAGGAAAAAGATTTTGTTTCTGTTAATATTGTTGAGGTATTATTTTTCAATTAGAGGGACATTGAAGAGGATAATAAAAGAGTGATAGATCTAAAAATCAACACCAACACCATATACAAATTACATCACAAAACTACAGTCTCCTCTCATTAATTACCTGAAACACGCCAAGTCTCCTCTCACAAAACAACTCAATAATTTTCACAGACGTACAAAGTCATACCTGAAACATGCCAAGCTCCCTATTGAAGTCAGATTCAGGCATCACAAGGACCAAAGAAGCGAAAAACGAGTGGCCAACTGGGACACTTATGTGCTTTTTCTTAAGGTGACCCTTTAAACTTCTAACTCCATTGAATAAAAACACAGCCGTAGGGTGAGCTTCAGTGTAATCAAAATGCAGATTTTCCTTGACAGACACGGGTTCCTCCACCCACATCCGAACCAAAGCAACACCCACCACAGCAGCCAGAATGAGAGTCAAAATCATAACCATGCACACATATGCAACACTCAGAAAGCAAAGTCCCAGTTTCTTCAGCAAGAGTGCGCTGCCATGAGTGATTTGATGAGAAGGAGCACGTTCCACTGCTGAGTCAACACTGTCTTTGGTCTCCTCAGCACGATGGTAGGACTCAGAAGCCACGGAGAAAAGAGAGTGGATAGGGGAAAAGAGAGAAACCAGGCCATTGTAGATCAAATCCGTTTGAAAGGATATTAGTTTTGCAACTGATGTGGGCAAAAAAAACCCTTGTTTTTGGTGTTCCTCCATGGAGATGGAGTGGACTGTAGCTTCATAGAGAGATGAGGACTAGTTGGGAACTTGGAAGGGAAGGATAGACACAAGAAGGTGCTGTCTTGTTGCATAGTGTGGCAGCACACGTGTCATCTGCATGAGAACAACATGAGTCGTGGCATTCTGCATGGAGAGAACATGTTACATACTTATAAGACCATCTTCAACATGCTTCTTCATTTGCTCTGCCATTCTTTTTTTGGCACATTTGTCATGGTGCTGCTATAACTTTGTTTAGGAGAAGTTTTCGCTGATATCAATCTTGATTTACAATGTTCAATGATTAGTTTAAAATTAAACAATAATACTTAATAAATTTTTATTATTGAAGTAGATGATTTAACAATGTGTTATTTAAGTAAGTTATTTATATAAGTAATGTTTTTTAATTGATTTTATTAATTAAAAAATATTTTTCAATTAAAAGTTTAATGCGACTTAAATTAAGTATTTATTCTAACAACTTTAATTTTTGTGTAAAATTTTTAGATTTGTATAATATATATAAGACTCAAAATTTTAAAAATAACTTATTTAAATAATCATTACTTTAAGATATTCTATATTTTAATTTAGTAATTATTATGGGTCCCGCTAGGTTGGTAATTTCCTTGGGCTTAAACTCGAGGTTTTTTATTCGAGTTTTGAACTTTGGACTTTTATGGTAAAATCCCTTCATCAAAACATCATTTGGGATCCCACCGTCAAGACTCGAGTGAAACTTCCTATATCCCATTGGATTACGGAAAATACACTCGTAATGTAAAATTACATTACGGATTGAGCGTTTCATAGTATAATAGGGTGCAGGAATTTCTATGCATGAAGTAACAGTCCACGGTCAAATATGTCATGTATTCAAGCCGCGTGATGAAGCGGTATAATAGCAAAATTTCTATGCATCGAATTGAAGCTCGTTCATCCTTCATCTCACTACTACAAATGCTATATGGTTTGGTTTTAGTTAGTCTTCATCTGGTCAAATAGGTTCCTCTAGCTAGCTTGGCCATGTTTCCCATATCCTGAAATTATTATACTCCATGAGATTACATTCATTTCCTGCATGTGATCACAAAAGCTCTTCTCTTGTAGGACACGCCAGACTCTGCATAATATTATCAATAATTCCATTCTCCCACATCTGCCTACATTCTCAAAGTAGCATTTTGCACTAATCTATAAACGCAAGTCCAATTCCTTCACTTTCCCACCAACAGCTTCATCATTTTCATTTTATCTCTGCATACCCATTGGCGGCCTGTCTGTCAGGTGCAATTCCACGGTTCAACATCTTTGAAAACAATGATACTCTATCCCAGAAGAACGTATTTTGAGAGCAAGCACCAACCATGGAGCTCCAAGAAACTAGATTATTCTAAGGCATTTGATCAAACACCTGGCGAGTTGAGCTTGTTACGCGTGATGGTGAAATTAGAGAATGTGGAGGAAGACATGGATCAGAAAAGAACGATGTGTTCAAAGTAGGTGATGGAGAGACGCCGTTGATTGGATTTATCAACACCATTTCTTTTCTTTTTTATTGTATTGTAAGAACATAAGACCCAAACGCATTTTGTTCAGGTGGATTTTTTTAAAGGGCACTTATCTAAACTCTTTTCAGTCTGAGACTCTGAATAGACAATTAGTTTCTTCTACCATTTTTAATATGATTTTGACACCTCTTGTGAGATTAATCAAATTGATCAACGATCTGTAGTCCTATACACAGTATAAGAATTAGGCACATGAACTGGTTAGGAGTTTAACAGAGGTGTACAAGCCACAATGGATGGCAACCCTGTAAAAGGACTGAGCAGTGAATAAAAAAATGGTTTAAACCCCACAAGTCATGATGGAGAGCCAAATTTAAATATTTAATCTGCATTGAACATCACACAATGATGAAAACTTGCAAAAAAGCGTCATAACTGACCTTGTCCATGTCCAAGTAGTTACAGGAAGCATCACGTTGCCTCATATTCACCACCACATTGCCAAATCCATCCTTCAACAAGTTATTTTTTTTTATGCATCCCTTTCAACTAGGTAGTTTTACTTTATTAAAGGAGGGTACTTTTATGTACGCAAACAAACCGATGCAGTAGAATTTTTAGTATAATCATCGATACAGATAAATCTAAAAAATACGAGAGAAATACGAGTTTTAATGTCTAGATCAGTTAATATCCTTATGCTGCTGCTGCTATTTGGAAAAAAAAGAGACAAGGAGAGACGTTTCCAACCAAATTTAAAGCACAAGATACAGATCTTTCCTGCTTCCGGTCTCTAGACCACAACATCTTACAGCAAACTACAATAAGATTATCTGGTCAAAATATGGGTATGTGTATACTTTGCACTTTTGACATGTATCTCTCCAAACTTGGTAACAGACAACCATTAACTTAATTTATGGGGCAAAAAACAAGCTTTCGTTACAGTAGTTCAAAACACAGATAATGTTGGTATGAAATGGACAAACACTCCAACCTACTTTCATTATCAAGGGGATTTTATCGGTTATAATTTTGTGGAAGCCAGGAACCGGGTCAAGAACACAAGTACCAAAAGCACTACACTAGGTCGTGTGCTGCCCATAAATATAGTACTTACATGAAGTATTCATGAATTAAAATCAAACAGACAGCTCTGTTCGAGAGATAAGAATTCCATCAGTGTCTGCATAGAGCCATTCCCCATCACTGATCCTTGTCCCAGCAATATTTATGGGAACCTGCTTCTCTCCCATGCCTTTCTTATTGGCTTTCATCGGATGGGAAGCAAGGGCTCTCACTCCAATATCACAACCATTGATCTCATCCACATCTCTTATACATCCATTCACGATAATACCTGCCCATCCATTGTTTTGAGCTTGTACCACAGGGTTGCCACCCAATATAGCGCAGCGTAAACTCGCGCCTCCATCAACAACTAGAACTCTTCCATTGCCTTTCTCTTCAAGGAACTCACGAACCAAAACATTGTCTTCAAACACCTTCAAGGTAACTATAGGTCCAGAGAAGACCTGTCGACGACCATAAATCTGAAAAACAGGCTGAAGGGCACGAAGCTCCCCACTCAAAATTAACTGTGGGTTCGCATCACACACTTCAGCAGTGGTGACAAAGGCCATTTACTTGAACAACCTGGACAAAACAAAAACATTAGATGTGTTTAGACCAGTACATAAGAACGGAAACCAATCCTGGTTCACGAATAAAATTGAATATTAAGATATTTGGGTGTCATGGGTATGGCTCTATCCCTACTCCTCGAATTGGACAAAATTTTTTTGGCTCCTTTAAGGTTAGTAAATAAGAATTAAAGTACTATGTAAATGTAACTTGTTTTAAGCCTACCATAGATACATACATCCTTATTTTCTTAACTTGTACATTTCCTCACTCTTGAGGAGCGAAATACTGAAAATGACACCTCCACAAAGTTATAACGAATACACCATTAACAACAACAATAATAAAATCTTATATCTCACTAAGTCAGATTGGCTTTATGGACCACAAGACACTACTCGGCACAGTTAAAAACAAAAGCTTCAGGAACTACTGTTATTTACCATGAGAAGAGCATCCAAGATACAATTTTTTTTTACTGTAGTGTCATTTTTTTATGGACATTGCTTAGAAAAAACAAATGTTTTAAGTTTTATTGAAAAAGAAAATATTCATTAATAAAACCTATATTTTTTAAGTAATTAGAAACATTTAACAGAATATAGTAAATGTTTTTATTAAATATAATTCAATCAGTGCTCAAAAGACACTTATTAAGAAGATCATTTCTCAATTAAAGTAACAGAATTGGGAGTTCTGCTACACTTGTTAACAAATAAAAAATAGAAGGTTTCTATTAGAAATTAAAATGAAGATACATTAATAATAATAGAAAGTAAACAATTCCTAATAACATCATTCCATTTTATTCATTAAATTAGTCATTTTATGCGAATAAAGGCACTAGATACTAATTTGTTTCTCAAAGGTGAATGAATACCAGCTAAGCTTGTAATTGATATCTCAGTGTTCATTACAGAGCTCATGCTCCACGATTAGTATCCTTTTATATAGAAAAAAAAATCGAAACTAAAGTTGAAAATTCATAGATATTAATCGACGGCCAAACCTAGAGAGAGAGAGAGAGAGAGAGAGAAAATCAAACACCTAATTAGTTATAATCCTAAATCAAACGAACAGAGTAGGATCAATGTGGCTAAGTGCTCAAGATCGTACGGTGGCGCATAGGCCTAAGCATCCAATTCAAAATTTCTGAAAACAGAATCAAACACGGATCAAGCAACTAGTTGAAAAATCTAATCATAAAAACACGAATCGAAAATCACGAGAGCGATGGAGCGATTGAGATTGAAGATGAATCGGAAAATGAAGAGAAGGAAGAGGAGACATACCGATGAAGAAACAGATCTGAAGTTTGAAAGAGGTGGGATTGGAAAAGCGAAAGGAGCTAAATAAACGTTGAGGCACGAGAGAGAGAGAGAGAGATATTCTTTCCTTCACTGCAAATATAATTTGATAGTTGATGATGATAGTGAGAGAAATCACATTATCAACACTAAATGCCTCTGACTTATGAACGGTTCTCATGTCTTAACTTAACTATTTAAATATTAATTCTAGTAGGTTATGTATATTATTATTATTATTATTATGTGAAATTATCGTTTTCCCACACTATTTTCTTTCCTTTTGCTTTTCTTTACTCCTTGTATTTATAATTAAAGGTTAAAGAAGACATTAAATCATGACAAATTAAAAATAAAATAAAAAGTTAAATCCTTACTACCTTGCTCTGGATCGTTATTCCTTGTTATTCAAATTGAACTTGAGGTTAAGGAGCATGAGATTGAATCAGCAGCCATTTAGAATACTTATCTTAAAGTCAAATTTACTAGAAATTATTAGCCTCATGACCAAAAAACACATCTCTCGTAAAAAATAATTTATTTTTTTATATTTTATAATATTAATTAATTAGAGATCGTATAATATATAATTTTAAAATAATGATTATAAAAATAATTAATTAAAGTTCACCCAAAAAATATACTCTAATCAAACTCTTTTAAAAATATGTAAAGAATTCTTATTTTATCAAATAAAACATTAAACTAGTACAAATGTAGCAATGAAACACTGACTAGTTCAATAAAAAAACTACTACTTTTTATTGGAATATAAATACCAGAGGTAACATATTCTATACCACACTTTTGACTTAAAATTGTGAGAAATTCTCACTTTTTATTTAATAGGTTCTATTTATTAATCAATAAAAAAATTAAAAAATACGTTGTATAACTATTCTATAAACAATTACTTAATTAAAGTTGGAGCATACCAGTGGATTCAATAAATTGCCAAGCATAGATATTTTGACATTTTCTTGTATTTGTCCTCGTCACGGGTCACTACAAAGTATCACAGATGGGTCGGCAGGGTCACATACATTGGAAGTGTGGACCATGCATGAATTGGCCATTAATTGAGAATAAATCTAGTTGATATTTTTGACAAAATTAATGCTACCTCTTTTTATTCATCAAAAAATACTACCTCTTTTTATATGTAGGACTTTAATGTGCTAATTCAATCATCTTTTACACTGTGATTAAAATATTTTTAATTAATAAATAATTGGAAATCGACTATTTTTCTCTCTAATGAGAATTCGGAAAGATAATTTTATAACTATTATTTTCTCTTCACACATTAATTTATTAAGAGAAAAATTATTAAATAAAAAGTGATGTATTTAGTTTCAACAACTTTAGGAATAATTATAAAAAATAATGTTATTCTAAACAAATTTAACATCACTAACTGAATCAACTATTTTTTTATGACTGCTAAATTAAACAGTATAGTCATGGAACTAGTAGCTTGAAGAAAAACACTTGTTAGAATGATGGATTGATGGCGATAAACTTGGAGATGAACCAATGAATCATAAAAGGAAAAGAAGCTCGCTGGCTAATTTTATTACTGTTAGTATTTAATTAGTTGATTTGTATTACTTTGATCAATTCGTTAATTTAGTGACATATAGCATATATAGGCGTCATCAGCTATGCTATGGGATTATTTAGTGGCCGATCAATTCATTATTTATTCTCTGAATCGGAAAGGTCACTACACAAATGCTTTTCTTTTATGCAGTCTACTGATGCTTCGCTGTGAAAAGAGTATCACAATCTGGATCTATATTTCTGTACCTCCACACGTGATCACGGGATATACTGATCCTATGTTTTGGAGACAAACGATCCCCAATCATTTTTTCTTTAGTACTAAATAAAAATCCACTAACAAACATCGCCACCATGATAAAATTGATTCAAATCACTAACATCTTATTCTGATAAACTTGCCTGCATCCCAGAATCCGATATTTTCAACAACAAAAACTCTTCTAATTTAAACACTCAAGCGTTTATTGTTCTAGCTATCATCGAATAACAAAAAGATCAACAATATCCTATGGGGCCACTGCTCCGAAAATTCTTCTCAAAATAGGCCCAGTTTCGTTCTTATTGGGTCGGAATACAGCTACCCTTCTTCATTACATGATGCAGGAAGGTCCTCTGAGTTTTATGTCAACTTGTGAATGGTCTTCATGTCAGTGACCTCCCCAAGAGTTCCTCGCTCAAGATGGTCCCACCATTTGAACAAGAAATTGTCCACAACAAGTCTGAACCAAGGCGATAGCTTCAGACCTTCCTCACCTGCATCAGCTTTCCTCAACAGCTCCTTCAACTGATCGCGGTTCACATATTTGATATCAGCCACTTCGTCAGGATTGGGGTTCACGTTAACATCCCGGACAATGAAAAGCAGATAGTCCACTGCAATCAAGGAATGGATAAAGAAAAGTTGTCAATACTAAACATTCCTCTTCCACAACCATAAACACACAAGAAAACATCCAGATAGAATTAGCAGTTAAGCGGGGTTAGTGTAATGTATAAGAAGTGTATGTGTAATGTTTTACAAACAATCAAAGGGTTAGTGTAGCAATAAAAAAAAGAGAGGAATCGTGTGCAATCTACAGAAATCTCAAAGGGTGTTGGTGTAATTTACTAAAAAATATGCCCCAAATAGAACTGACACAGCTATTAATGGTGTGTGTGCAGATTTATGTTTGCATTCCTTAAATTAGTGTGAATTTAACCCTAGTTGGTTATACAACAAAATAAGCTTGCTGTAAAACTAGAAATCAATTAAATTGGCTTACGTTCATGCTCTCCCCATTTGCCATCAGAAGGTGCCTTGTAAAGAATGCGACCCAATGGGGTGAACTGATCAACTGGTACATCTTCAGCAACAATACCAAGCTCATCCAAAAGCTTCCTCTGAGCTGCATTTCTTACTCCTGGTAATACAAAGTGGGGGGAAAGTAAACAAAAAGCAGCAATGACAAAGTAGATTGATATAGTCGTTTGAACAAATATAAAAGGTACACAGTATATACCAAGGGCATTCTCATCAATAAGCTCAGATTCACGGTACAGTGGATGGCTGCAACAGGTGTTTGTCCACACAAGAGGGAAGGTTACCTTGGTTGCAGATCGTTGCTTCATCATAAAGAACAAAGAATTTCAGTCAAAGAGACCATATTAAAGCACGAGTCTAAGACATGAAAATACACATGCTACATAGAGAAATTTCCACCAAATAGTCATCCCAGGAGAGAGAGAAGCAATAAGGTGAATATCAACAACAATAACAAATTAAAGATGTGGCAATTAAATGTTACAATGTTGCTCACATTTAAATAGTTCAATGTAAAGTCATAATGAAGGTGTTACAAGAATTGAAAAATAATAATTATAACTAGTAACAACACAAATACTTAAATACTATGACCTTATTTTGTTACGAACAAATTTTAACTACAAGAACAAAGATGTGAGATTATAAATGAGGTTCTAAGTTTACTTGATGCTTTTGAAACCAAAAGGTTTACATTAAAACAAGATGTAAACTACAGGCTTATGAGGCCAAAAAAATATCCACAAGAACAAAGATGTGAGATTATAAATGAGGTTCCAAGTTTACTAGATGATTTTGAAATCAATAAGTTTACATTAAAACAAGATGTAAACTACAGGCTTATGATGAAGCCAAAAAATATCAACGAAGAAACTTACCTGAAGAAGCAACTCATACTTAGAGTTGAACAGGAATACACTGAAAGCTCTATGCAGCAAATTCTCAGCTTCAATCTTTTCCATCAAGTGACCTAATAAAATTATTAAAGCTCAAATAATAAATTAACCAGGTCTGTAGGCAGAGCAGAGGAGCACAATAACAACAGAACAAAAACTTGATATCTAAAGAAAAATGTTCAAAATTTCCAGAGGATTTGCTTTAGGAAGCCAAAATATACTATTAATCTACGGTGCATACCAAATTTTATTTGCAGCTCTTTTAGGCGTGCATCATTGATATTTAGTAGTTTGTTTGCATTAAAATAACAGCTTAATTCTCGAGTACATTATAAATTACTAATTTCATTATGTTTCTCATTAATGACTGATCATTATGTATGTAGGGGGCATATCAAGTAAAAGCATGAGAGGAGCTAGTCTTAACCATGAATTTATAACTACATGGTCAAGAATAGTCTCTCTCACTGGAGCATGCTCTCACTTGATATGCTTCCATGTGTGTGCATGCCAGGGAACTAAAAAAAAATACTGCATAGCCGGTAATTAAATCCAAAACCATAATTAATAGTAAAACATAATCATGACAAACCGATCTATATAGTATAAATATAAGATTTAAATTTTACTCCCTTTAATCACAGGAAGACATTTACAAACATGGACATTACAACATTACACGATGAACCACAATGTTAACATATTTTTTATTCAAATCATATATTAGGAGTCTGCCTAGAAAATTTAAAGATAGTAAATCCCAGATATATTGTAACATCAACTTCTACAAACACCTAAATCAGAAAAGCATACAAAAAATTGAAACAATTATTTTAACACCAAATAATGTGAGTCCTTAAAAGTCCACTTACAATTGTATTTGGAATCATGACCAACCACACGGTCATTCTCATCCACCAAAATGCATCTGCAGAAGTTCCAAAACAAAAACAATTACAATTCAAGGCAAGAAAAAAGAAATAATACATTACAAACACACTCACTTTAAAGAAGCCTTATCAATGAAAAAGTTATACATGAGAATCAAGAAACAAAATCCATTACAGAAACACCAGATACTCAAAAGCTCAATTTCTAAATCTATGCTATAAAAACACCAGATATAAAAAAGCTCAACTCCAAAAGTAGCCTATAAAAAATCGGAAATAGGTTCAATAGAGCAATAGCAGTTCATCCTGAAATCATTCATGGTTATGAATGACAACGGCAGAACGTGCACCAAAGAGATTCAATGAACAATTAAAAAAACAAAAACAGAAGCTGGGTTAGAAATTTCCCTAATCAGTCTGATTCAACCCTAATTCATCTTGCAAATCAATACTTTAACCAAAATTGATGCTTGACATTTATTTCCTAAATCATTTGCAAGAAGCTCGCATCAATGTAGTAAAAGTCACACCTGAAGTGCTAAGGCCAGGCACTGCATTAGCACTTCATGTTGATGGTGGCTCAGGAACATCTTTATGGCCTAATTGATTCAACCCCATTTGCTCCAATTTTTTATCCAAAAACTTCATTAGAAAGAGACCCTTAATAACCCCAAGGGGTTTGTCGAGTAGAACAAGACAGGGTCTTGCAAGTGACTGGTAAGACCCTTAAAAAAACTATTACCTGCAAGGCTGCAATTTTTAATGAGTAATGCTAAAAATAAAAAAAAAGTAGCCGCAGTGTTTGTCTGTTTTGAGACTCCTAGCAACAATAAGCAGCCTATGGTTTGAAAATTCAACATTTGAATACTTTATGCCATGATTAAGCACCGGATACAAAATAGTCAAACAATTAACACTTTGACTACCTCGGCACGTGAAACAGACACAGCAGAAAATGCAGGGAAATTTTTGAATTAGTTGACCGAGAAATGAACAGAGTAACAAAAAAAGGACCCGCAGACACAGACGCATTTCCATTCTCAACAACCAAATCAGAGATCAATAAATTAATCAATCAATGAACAAACAAACACGCAAAACAAAACCACAGAAAACACGAATTACAACAATCACACACATAAGTAATTGAAAAACGAATGAAGAGGGAGAGGAACGGACTCGTCTTCGAACATGAGACGGCGCTGGACGGCGTCCATGCCGGCATCGGCGGCGGGAGCGGAAGTCTGGCCCATGGCGGTGTGAGAGGAGAAGGAGGCGGTGAGAGAGAGAGGTGTGTGAGGTGTTGTTCTCTGAGAGAAGGAGAATGAAGGAAGAGAAAGAGAAGGAGATCCGAAAGAAGAAGGAGAGTGAGCGTGAATTTTTACACAGGTGAGGTTCCTTTTAAACAAGTGCTGGCTCAGAGTAACGATGATCGAGGATTGTGCCATTTTCGGATTTCCTGAACCTTTTAACTTTATTAATTCATGTCTTTAACTTGTACATACATTTATTTATATAGTAACTAATCAAGTCAAAGGTCAAATATTTTGCCTTCAAATATTACTATTATTATTGTTGTTTAAATATTTTATTACTTTAAATAATAATTATTAAATGATACACTACTACTACTTCAATAGTCGTATTTTCTGTACATTGTTGAATAGCCAGTAATATACTAGCACATATTAATATTAGTGTGAAATTTGAATTTTGTTAATAAAAAATATGATTAAAAAATTATTAAAAATTGTCAATCAATTTCTTTTATAAAAATTAGTCATTCATAATATTAGTAAATATTTCACACTTTTAGTGTTAAAAGAAGTTCAAATGTTTAATAGTCATAATTTCCTTTTTTCTTTTTTTTTTCTCACCACTAAATCAATCTCATATGACTGTCATATTTTATATTATATGTGTAGAATGATAATAATGAGAAACAAATCTCTTCTATTGGAGTTTCTTTTTATATGTAAGTTTGTGATTTATGATTGAATTTTTTTTGTTTCAATGCGTTAACCCACTCCCAGGCAAACATTTGGTTGATTTCTGATCAAGTTTGGCAAATCCCATTTTGTAGCTTTCAAGTCAAAACCCATGTGGTTTCACTCACCTCATCCTGAATCCGGATAGCCAAATAAAAGGTAGTCATTGGAATGGAGGTGTTAATGTCAATTGCTGTTTGTTTTGTTTAGTTTATACTATTTTAAAAAATAATCATTTAATTTTAGTAGTTTTCAAATGGTTTTGGAAACGACCAATATTTTTCTAAGAAATCTTTTAAAATTAAGTAAAGTCTATTCAAAATGTTGACTTAACATTCAAATTGTGACATTACTTGAAAGCCATCATCGTTGCATAGTATAATAATATATATGGTTGTGTTGGCAAAATTAGAAGTTAAAATTAGCTTATTAAATTATAAATATTTTGAAAAAATTAGTTGTTGAAATATTTGAAAAGTGTAAAATGACATAAATATAATAAAATTATAATTTATTTAAAAAAGATAATAAAAAAATTTAACAAATATTAAAAATGAAAGAAAATGAAATATAAAAAAGTAGATATTAACATTTTAAAAAATACTAAAAACTATTAAAAAACCTTATTTAACAAACGGTCAACCAAATTTTTAAGTTAGTAAAAAAATTAAAAATTAACTTAGATGTCTTGTTAAATATAGTTAGAATATAGTTATATAGTTATAGTATATATTGTATAATTGAAAAAGTCATGGCATTAATATTTGATAATGACGTGTGTTTTAAATTGATAGGGACAAAGTTAATTATGATTAAAATATAGTTTTAGTTTTTTTTTAATTTTAATGTTTGTCTTTATGTTGTAAAAATTGAGTTTTGAATATATCTAATTTTAAAATTACTACAATTTATTTCATTTTGACATGTTTGTATTTTGGTTTCAAGAGGTTCTCTAAAGACCAATATCTAATGGTTACGAACTCGTCTAACTCAAAATAGAAAAATTAAAATAAAAAATTATGGAAATTAAAAATATATTTAAATAAAAATATATTATTTATAGTTTTGAGTTTATATTATACAAAAATATTTAAGAGTATACTTGTATAAAAAAATCAAGTATAAAAAAAATTATACTTATTTTTTTGTGTGTAATAGTCAATTTGAAATTAGAACTTGTGATATTATACATGTTACTTAAAAAAACTACCACTAACCCAATCCTAGTTGTTCAATTTTATATTATATTTACTTTTTTCATGTTACTTAAGTATTTTGGTATTGTTCTAAAAAAAGAGTATTTTTGGGTTGTGCAAATATCTTTGTATGGTTCCACCAATATGTATGGTTAAGAAGCAACTAGGCATTCATGAATTTCATGCAAAATACATCTGTATTCTATAGCATGATTATTTATTAATTATTCTCGAGCAAAATTTTTTTTGTGGAACTTTTTATATGCTAAAATTGTATTGGATGATGACTAATTTAATTTCTAAGGATGTAATTTCTGTTTTGCTTTTTTTGTTTTCCCCTTATACCCAAAAAATGATGAATAATTTTAATTTGAGTTTTTCAAGGCTTGATAAACAAACTATTTCGGACTAAATACAGCCTCTAAGTACTGAAGTTCTCTAACCAAAAACAAAGAAAATGCTGGAGAGTAAATTTTCCTTGTATTAAACGAGATTAGCTTTTTCTTACATTCTGGAAAGAAGAAGAAAAGCACAGAAACCAGAAAATATTTTAATGTATGTATTTAATGATCAAGTTCAGTTGAAACTTTATTGTAAACATTTTTATATTTATCTTTGATTTTTACAAATCAAAAAATTTAAATATTTAATTTATTAATTTATATAGTATTTATGACTATTAAAGAAATTTCCTGTAAAACAAAACTATTAAACAAATTAAACAAATATAATATGTATCTACTTATTAAATATATATATTATTTATAGAAATAAAAAATAAATATCGAAAGGTTTACAAGATTTATAACAATTTATGCATTATGCTTAATTAATTAAATTTGACACATAATATATAATATATGACTTTTCTTATGGATCTATATAATGAAATCAATCATTAAATAACATTTAATTATTATTAAACCTAATACGTCTTCATGTCTTTTCTTATTTATTTACATATATTTTTATAATTATTAAAAAATTAGTCTACCATGTTTTTTTAGCTGTATATATTTATTTATTTATCTATCTATTTATAGATATATACATTATCATTATCCCTAAATATAAGATTCTTTTAATTAATTCATATTCTTTAAAAAATATGGTTAATGTAATATGTAGTATTAAATTTAGAGTAAATTACACATGGATTCTATAATATTTAAGGAAATTACATATATTTTTTCTCCTTTTATAAAACCTACAAATATCTTTCATAAGATTTAAGAAAATTACACATATTTTTCTTCTATTTTTAAAACTTAGACAAATATCTTAAATATGGTCTAGGCCTTTTACAGTAGCAAGTCATGCATTGACAATTTTCATTAAAAATGTTTAAAATATATTTTTCGTTCTCATAAATCTGAAAATGTTTGAAATTTTGTCACAAATTTTTTTATCTTATTTTTATCATCTCTCAAAATTTAAATATGTTACTTTTTGGCCCATGACTAGGTTTAGGTTACTCGAACCTACATGTATGTTATTGTAGAAAGTGTTGTATTTTTTTAACTTTTTTATATTAGTTATATGTATGATTGATGTAAAAAAGTTAAAAAAACTAATATTTTCTACAACAACATACATGAAGGTTTAGATGTAGGTTCAAGTAACCTAAATCTTGCTTCAAACCAAAAAGTATCATACTTAAAATTTAAGATGATAAAAAATAGAGAATTTTTTGATAGATTCTTAACATTTTCATATTTATGAAGACAAAAAATATATTTTAGCGTTTTTTAATCAAAATTGTCAATGTATATGATTTGTTATTATCAAATGTTTAGACAACAATAAGTGGTTTGCGTAAGTTTTAAAGACATAATTGTCAATGTATATTTATGAAGATATATATATAATTTCCTTAATCTTAAGGGAGTCGTATATAGGTTTTAAAAAAGATGAAATATGAGATACATATGTAATTTTCTTAAACTTTAGAAAAAATATGTGTATAATTTCCTTATTATTTTTTCAAAATTACTTTTAAAATTATTGATACTCGTCATGTCATTCTTTGGGCTTTTTACTTTATACTTAATTAATTAATGTATATTAGTCTTTTTTCTTCAATTCTTATGAAAAATAATAAATTCATCTTATTAATTTATATTGTAAATTAATTAATTATATTTTTGTTTAAAAATAATTAATACTTAAGATAACTTGAAAAATATCTTATTAAAAGAATAAACAATATTTTTATAAAAAAAAAATCTTACATTCAGTAACAAGGACACAATATAAGTAAGTTACATTTAAGCAACGTAATAATGTATGTATTCGTTTATAATTATAAAAATATTTTTTTAAAAATAATTAATTTTATGAAAAGTTATTTGAAATGGTTTCTAATTTTAATTAAATTTTATACTTTTTAATTAATTACTTTTCAAAGCTGAAACAAATATATAGGAATTAAATAAATTAAATTTTAAAAGTGATTTTTGCTATATAAAAAAGGTTTAATGTTACCTTTGGTTGATTATGTTTTATAATTATTATGTTAAATTTTTAAAGTTTCGTTTTGGTCATTTTATGTTTTCCAAATGTATCTTTTTTGTCACTTTCTCAATTTTTGTTAGAAATGTTAGTATTTTGTTAATTTTTAAAATGATTTAATGTTATTTTTGGTTCACTATATTTTTTGAATGTATCATTTTGATTTTTTTTGCAATTTGTTGTTAGAAACATTAGTATCCATGTGTATTTTAAATTTTAAAATAGTTAAGTTAACATTTTTTTATATATAGAAATTGAAGATAGTATTAGAAGGTTTACAACAATTTACACATCCTTATTCAGCAATTGAGTTAGATCCCTTGGTGGTTAAGTTAACATAATGACAATTAAAAAGTAGCACTATTTTTTATTTAAAAAATTAAAAATTAGTACATAAATGAAGAAAATATGAATTTAAAATCATAAAAAAATAATTTTTACATTCGTATTATTATTATTATTATTATTATTATTTATTTGTTCATTTATGTTTTCAAAATATATTATTTTAATATTTTTTAATTTTAAAATTAATAAAACACTAACATTTCTAACAGAAAATTAAAAAATACCAAAATAATATATTTTAAAAATATAAAATACTATAATGAAATTTTTATAATTTAATATATTAAAACAAAACAACTCTAGGTTAAAAAATCACTTTAACCCTAAAAAGAATAACATAGCAAATAGACTTATTATCTTATCCTATTACCAGCTGGTAAGCGGTTTTTTTATTTACTTTTTATATAGGCTTAGCTGGTAAGCGTGTGAAACGAGGGTGCAATTTGCCACACCAGAATATATAAATGGAACCTCGTGGGAAATGAGGATGTGATTGATTTTTTATTTAATGTTTAATGGCAGCTAATCTCCCCAAGAACCTCCTCTTCCCTGCCAATTCTTGCACAGCAAGGAGACAGAAGGTTCGACATGCAAGCGTTGGGATTCTTAACCCTTCTTTCTTCAGAGACAGATAAAGGGAAGATGAGAAGGAATTTTAATTTTGATTCAAGTTTAAATTTTTTACTTAACGACTGTCACGGGCTATGGTGCCATGGTCGCGCACACGAGGAAGAACGAAGATCGCACAACAATGAAAGCGATTTAGTGGGAATGTGCAGGATAGAATGACTCTTTTTTTATCATTTGGAATTTTTGGATATGAACTTCTATAGCTAATATTATATTTTTTTAAATAACTATTCGAGGATATATTTTTCGTATAATATTTATTCTATTCCATAATAATAGCTATCTCAGAATATGAAAATCATATTCCAGAATAGATATTCAAAAATATGACAAGTGTTTAAGTGTTTCAAGAATCTACTTTAAAATAAGTATTTTGGAATAATTATTATGGAAAAAGTATCATATTATATTCCTGAATAGTCATTTTGGAATGGAGGTGTATGGTTCAATCAACATTTATTCAATTTAAAAAAGAGTAAGAAGGAACGGTTGGATCCTCTTATCGACAAAATGGAAACTGTGGAGTATATAAATGCATCATCATAAATTGTTTAGGTTGTAATTTTTGTCGTCATATTGTTGATAAAATAAAAAGTATAATTTTTTTGTTTATGAATTTTTATATAAGTCACGACAATTCGTTCGTTAAAAAGGGTACCGGCATTATTTTTTTTTTCTCAATTAGGGGTACTAAAAATGAGAAATGTTAATTTGCACAAAATAAATTTCGTGAAATTTGCACGAGCATTCATATGTTTTTGCATGTTTCCACGCACTAAATAACACCGCTGATTTTGTTTTGTATGAGCAGCCATCGAATGTTTTGAGACTGTTGCTCACTTATGATACGGTGAGAGCTAGTTTTCCTAGTTTGATTCCTCTGTCATCTGTTCTGTTTTTGGGCCTAGGCCCCATTTTCAATATAAAAAAATAACACCATGGACTAAAAATACATTAATTAATATTAGTTAAATATATTTGTCAAAATGTAATTATGTAAAAGTTTTATGTGTACAAAATATAATATAAAAACAAAAGAATCTATATAAGTATTGGTATGTTTTCTCTATAATTAGTGGAGGATCATAATTGTTTGGGATAAAAAATTGTATATTGTGACAATGTGACCATCCTTTGTATGGGGGTGAAACAATTGAAAATTTACCACTTGAAACTTTTCCACCTTGTCCATTGAGTTAAGAGAGTAAGAATTTTGATCCATTAATTTCCACAGCCCACAGAGAAACTTGAAGAATGAGACTGATTAACATGGTTTTGAAATGATTTTTTGTTTCATTACAAATTATTGAGATTTCATAATTTTCTTTTTCTTTGTAGTGATGCATCTAAGGATTTAAAAAATAATCAGATCGACCAAGTTAACTGAAAGCATTTATTTGTTTTTCTTTCAGAAAAGTATGTTTAATGAAGAATAAAAATAAAAATATTTAAATTTTAAATTTTAAATAAATGGTCAAACTGGTTGTTTGTCACCAACATATTCCACCAGATTTGTTTTCCATTAACTTTTTGCTTCTTTGATTTTATAAGTTCTACTGAGATTTATATATGAGTTCTTGTTATTTAATTTGCTCAACTTCTCATTTTGTAATTAAGGTATATAATATGATTTTTTTATATGTATTATTAGTTTAAATTTTACATATTACTGTATTCACATGTATCTCGATCGTGACATAATTGATAATTGATGTAAATATCTTTTTAGTATGAAAAATATAAATCATTATGTGTCAATTTTGAATGGGAAGAGGTCAATGAAAATATTTTATGTACTGATATTTTATATTATTATTTAATTACAAATTTATATATATAGTAAACTTATTAACTTTTATAATAATTATTTTAAAAATTATATTAACATATTTGACTATTTGACTAATTTACAGTATAAAATTAGTTTATTCTTATTAGTGCATCATCATTAAATTCAAAAACTAAATTTAACGGCTAAAACATAAGAGAAAACATGTTAAATATCTAGAAATCAATATTTTTAATGTGAAACAAGAAACTAAAAAAAAAGTGAAACAATAAATCTAACCTTTAAGCACATGATGCACATCTATATATAAAAACTAAATAAGAAACTAATGAGCATTTATGCTTAACACCCAAAAGGTGCACCGGATTTCAGTGGTAGTTTGCCACATACATCAACATGTGGAAGAAACTTAACAAATAAAAACAAAGCAAAATCACAAAGATGATGAAATAGAAGAGGATTTAGTCGGTGGCGTTTAACCACTCCTTGAATTCTGATAAACTTCGCGGATCAAAGGGCTTTTCTGTCTGCTTAATTTGAGAAAAAAGCCAATTTGTGAAACACCCTATTGAGGCTCATTTTCAGAAACTGAAACAGAAATTATAAAAATGGCCAAGAGGGATGTTGTGGCAGTGGAAGCCTAATAGTGCCAAGAGGGTCTCAACTATGTGGCATGTAACCAGCATTACACGTCTATGAGTAGCACCAAATGGAACTTTTGCATCTGTGGACCCTACACATACCCTTTGTTCATGTTCATCTCAGTTTCTGATCAGAATCAGATTATATATTCGTGGATTGTGAGTGTTCACAGTCACAATTATTATAAATAGGTGTATGCTCCTCTATATGTTTAGCAGCACAGAGAATTCAAGTAAGAAATTGATAGAGAAGGAGTAAAATATTTTCCAGTGTTCTTTTTTTAATTATTTTTTTCTTTCAATTTTGCTTCTGCCAACAGGAGATGCAAATCTGGTAATCACTTTCTCTAATGGTCAAGTCTCTTTTTTTTCTAGTTGGTTAGGAATTTTAATTTTTGTTTCACACTACAAAAATAGAAGTATAAATGACCAAATTTAGTGATAAAATTTATTTTTTCATTATTATTTTTCGTCAGTAATTTTAATTTTCTTGTAGTTTGCATGTAGCTTTTGCCAATGCTTTTAGCGTGTGTGTTTTGGTGAATGCTTTTAGTGAAGCTTGTTATGCAGATTTTTAACTATTGTTATATTTCGTGCATTCATTGTCATCTTCTTTTATTATTATTATTACTCATTCATATTGTCACCTTTGAAACCGTATAGTTAATTGTATAAAATTTATGAAGCCGTTTTGGTTTTAATTTAATGAAGTAAATGCTCCTTACTTAATCTGTTAAGCAACTAACAGATATTATTTTATTCGTAGCTTCATTAGTTTCTGAAAGGGGAATGAAATACTAGAAAAGGTTATGCATGTAAGTCTGTGTTTTCTTCACGAAGCATTTTTTTCTAATGAACTAGGCTTTTCTCCTTTTTCTTGATTTTAGATTGTTTTTGTCGCATGCATGTAATGTAGTGAAGATCTTAACTGAGTTTTTAAACTAAACTTCGTGCAAAACTCTACCTTTTTTCTTCTTTCTTTTCTCTCTTTTCGATCTTTGTATCATTCTTGCATGTACATGATCAATTAACTTAATTAGATGGATTTTCAAGCTTCGGTTGAAACTTCTTTTCATTTTCCTTATTAATTGTTGATTTTAGTTAACCATTCATGAACATGGTCAAAATTTGTAGCGAGTTTTGAAGGTGTTATATATTATATATTAATATAGATCTCTATGTCCTTTTCTTGCAGAATTTACGGTGGTGGGACTACAAGTTAATTTGTTGAGAAAATGACATAAAGTAGAAATAATAAATAAATTTGATTGATCAGGTTTCATACCATTAAACATCTATCTCCTTTTTCTTCTTTCCCCTTTTGCTTATTTTGGCACCAATATATATATAAAGAAAAGAGTTGTTTAACTTTAATGGCATGAACAGATGAACTAATCAAGTTTCGTTTATTATTTTTTCATTCTCAACACATATACATTAATTCTACATTTATTATAACCAAAACAAACACACCTATAATTTTTTTTCTTGAGCTATATATGATATAACCATGTTTTTCCATCATAGCTAGATGCCGGTTGACAACATGGGAGATCATGTCACTGTCTCGACCACTCAACACCACATTGCAATCCCCATTGAGAAATTGAATGTATTATCACTTGAAGTTGCAAAGGAAGAAAAACATGTAACCGATGATGGCTATGTGGACAATGTCCAAAAACCTGAAGAGAAAGATGAAGAAACTGAAGAAAAGGGAGAATGTCGCTACTGTCAAGAAGAGGACTTTGTTTCTAATATGGAATCACCCTGCAATTGCAATGGTAGCGTGAAGGTATATAGTTTTTTTTTTACCCTTTTAAATGGCTAATATTTTATGTCAGCTAGCTTTTAGTCAATTTTAAAAATATTGTTACATATACTTCAAAACATGAATAATAATCTCAAAGTACAATAACCCCCCTTCAAAAATTTAAAAATATATATATTTCAAAGTACAACCCCACATATTTTTACCTTTGGTTTCTGTTACAAGTTTATATATATATATATTCACATTTTATAATGGTTTGACCATTGAATTAAATTCTTTTTTCTCCTTGTGCCTTAGTATGTTCACAAGAGATGCATTGATCAATGGTACAATTCCAAAGGCCGCATGATATTATGTGAGATTTGCAGGAAGGTATGGATTTTTTTGCCTGCTCATTTATTTCTTCATATGTCCTCTTTTTTTACAGGATTTCTTCATATATCCAATATTTAGATATCATTAAGAATAAATCCAGGTTAATTTATTTATTTGTCTTCTTCTTTTTTAAAAATTTCACGGCTAGGGACTACTGGAAAGTTCATTTCAATAGAGTTCTCTTTTTGACTGCAATGAACGCATAAAGATAATTTTTTTCATCGTGCTTCTCTTCTTCATGATTGGGATGTGCAGCCTTACAAACCAAATGATTACCCACTTCCGGAACTTCATTCTGATGATGATGACGCCGAGATAACTATATTAAGGCAAGTTATATCTATTTATTGTTCTTCAAACATGTTATTCTTCTTATCCACGGATATTAATGATTAATTTGTTAATTTTTATCAATGAAAAAAATTTGAATCTACAATCTCTTTTTTATTTTTTTAATCATCAAGTCAATTTTATAATTCCAAAATTTTAGTTAATTAATATAAATTAACATGTTTAAAGTTTAGTTAATTAACAAATTATTTGTGAGTTGTAATCTTGGTTCGAATTAGAACATAATCAATTAAAGCACTAGTATAATATACTAAAAGGTATACTTAGCGATGGAAGTTTGAATAATTTATACATAAATCTTAAATTTAAAATTCACTGTTGTCATTATATACATGTGAAAAAATAACTAAAACATGAATAATAATCTCAAAGTACAAGGTTTTCTATGCAGTGAGGAATGGACTATTCCTGGAACCAACACTCAAATTCGGTCACCTCTGGTGCTGGCAGACCGTGCCACCAAGGGCCTCATTGATTCAATGAACAAAGACTTCAGCTTGAAAAACCCTACTGGAGGTGTGATATTTGGCATGTCACTCGTCATCGTAAGACTTGGCACTTATCAATTATATAACATATATGTATGTGTGATGATCATGACTACTAATCTTACATTCGTTTTCAAGATTAATATTAAATATTTAAACTAATCATTATCAATATATCAACAAGTTATTAATATATTTAATTCAATCTCTTAAAAGTCTTTTAAGGTTTTATGTTTGATTTTTAATTAAAATGAAATACTACACAAAAAACGTTCAGTCAATTAGATTTTTTTACATTTTTTACATTTATTCATAGTTGTCATATCCGCTCCAGTCATTTACTCGGTCGAAATAGTGAGTTAGTGTATAAGTGGTGTCTAACTGGTGAGCTAGTAATTAGCCTGATTTAATTCGATATATATTAAAAATTTAAAATTATATATGTATTTATTATATATAAATATATAATTAATATTATTTAATAAGAAAAATTCATCTATACTCTAAAATTTAAATTTAAAAAAATCCAATTTTTTAAAAATTATTATTTTTAAAATCGACCAAGTCGGACCGATCCAACCAGGATTTGGTGATCAACCCGATTGAATTTGATCAAGTTAGCCCGAATCAACTGCATAATCGATCTAAAAACGGAACTGATTCAATTAGGTCTTTGGGTCCCGATCCGACCTACCGATCAGATCGAATTTGATAACAATGCATTTATTAGTATAGAGTCGGTAAATAATCAGTATCAATAATATAATAATAATTTTTTTTATAAATATATGAATGATGGTTGCTTTTATCTTTAAATTTTGTAGCCTGTGAACTAGGAGTTAAGTTTTTTATTTTTTATTTTTATTTTTTATTTATGCACTTACTTTTAAACTCATTATTTTACATTCCTTGTCTATGTTTATTTGGCATGACAAATTGTATTCACTAAATTTTAGAACATCTATCATTTGCGCAAATTCTTTATAATTTGAATGAATCGCTCACAGTTTATCGCGGTGCTACTTATAAAGGATGCCTATGAATGTGCGCCACCCAAGGAGGAGAAATTTGCTCATTTTTTGTACTGCGTAAGTGTGTATATATGACTAACATTTGCATTATCAGACTTACGTTATATATAATTGACAATTAATTCAATTTAATCTAACTCTGTACTGATCAATACTAATATTCAATACTTTTGTGACAACCTTTCAAAAAAAAAAAACTTTTGTGATAAAAATAATTATAGTTGAATTTGGTCTCACGCAGGCTGTGATGACTATCTCTGTGCCAGTTTACATTTTATCGTGGGTTTTACAGTGCCAGTAAGTAAATTATGGTCATAAACGTTGTTCAATTTTCAGTATTATGTTAAATTGTATCTAATCTCACCTTCGTATTTTTTGTGGTTTTTGACAATATAGAGCCTATAGAAAAAGCGAGAGAGAGAGGGAAAGAGAAAGACATCGCAATGCATAGCTATTAATTAAACTTGAAGTTGCAGAGATAAAGGAAAGAGGAAAAGAAGGCATCTTGAACTAGTAAATGAAGAACGTGTCTTCAACTTTTAATTGATTTTCCTTTAGTTTCGGTTAGTTGTTCTGTAAATAAATAATCAACCAAGGACTGTCTTGAGAAACAAACCTTTGTTTTATACCCTTTTTTTCTTTTGGGTCAGCTTGTTTTATAACCCTTCCTCCCCTTATGTTTCTAGGAGATGTAATTATGTAAATTAATTATATTATGGTCAATGCATATGCTTTGGTCTATATGTAACTTGTTGTAAATATTAAATATTTAATGTATATTTTGGTATTTAATATTTAATACTTGGTATTTTATTTAGTGTTTAAATTTAATATTTAATATTTAATGTTTATTTCTTTAATATTTAATACTAGTATTTTAGTCATTACAATACACAAGATAAATATTTATTTCATGTAGGTTTTATTATCCTTTTGATTCTTATTGGTGCAACAACTTTCTCTTTTAGTCCTCATGTAATATTTAATACTTTTGATATTTTATTTAGTGTTTAAATTTAATATTAATTATTTAATGTTTACTACTTTAATATTTAATTTAATACTAGTATTTTAGTTTATACAATACACAAGATAAATATTTATTTTATTTAAGCTTAATTATCCTTTTGATCCTTACTGTTACAACAATTTTTTCTTTTAATTCTCGTAATTTAAAACACCTTATTTGGATTTTTATATAGTTACAATTTTTTTACTCTTTCGATGCTCTCAATCAAAGTTTCGACTGATGCCACTTAAAGAAACATGAACGAAATTAAGAAAAATGGAAAAGCAAGCTTAGATGTTACTGAACGCCATTAAGTTTTGACTAATGTTAATTATTTTTCTTGAAATGAGTTAGTCAAAGCTTGCCCACGAGAACTAAAAGAATAAAAAAATTTACAACTAAGAACACTTTCAATAAAGATAGATATTTTAATTCTAATTTACATAGAGGATAAAGGGTAGTTAATGTTTTACAACATTTAATATTGGCACGTTCTATTATATTTAATATAATAAAATTTTAATATCTATTTTCTTGCCTATTAGGCTATTACATACTTGTGGTATTGAATATAAAAAAATTAATTTATTTTAATTTATAAATTAGTTTATTTTAATTTTTAAATTAAAAGTTAGTTAACATAATTTAATTACATCAATCCCATTTAAAAATAACTTTATTTTTTAAACTATCATTCATTAAAAAATGATATAAAGAGAAAATAATAATTGTTGGAAATAAAATCTTAATTAAATTAATGTTATTTTAGGAAAGAGGTGATTACATAAGGTGAAATAGGTTGAACTTTGAGAAATTAAAAAAAATACAAAAGTTAATTTTGGAACTAAAAAAGGTAAATCCCAAAATTTGAGATACTAGAAATATAATTAAGTAAAAAAAAAATTAATGATGAAAACGTGTCATATTAAAATGCACATAACAATTGCAGTTGCCTTTGTTAAACACGTCAATGATTTTGTTAAAATCATGAGTGACTGAAGATTTAAAATATAATTATCAAATTTGAGAGGTTAGAATATATTTTTTTCCAATTTAAAAGACAATAACAGATATATGCTTAATTTTAGAAATTAAAAATCTTAATAGAATGTATTTGAATATCTTTTATTTAAAATTATTGATAATTTTAAATACAACTGCATACATTAATGAAATCAATATCAATGTTAATAGGATATATTATATTTTGATCTTTTATCTTATTTTTAAGATTAGTGTTAATTTGTTATCTTTCAAAAATTTCTTCTTAAAACCTGTTTTTTAAAATTGGGTTAAATTGGTCATTTTAAATTTTTTTTATCTTAAAACATGATTTTATTTTGTTTATTGATTCAACATATAAAAGTTATTTTATTAGATTCATTTATCTACGTCAAATCTATATTAATCAACCAATGAAAAAAAATGCAAAACAAAAGTGAAAATCATATAAAAAAAATTATTTACACAAATAGAAAAATAATTTGATATTAATATTTTTTATTTTTTAGTTACTCGTTATACTTGTTATTTTATCACATTATCACACGATTTTTATTTTGTTTACAACTTTTTTGGTTTAAACATTTATTTTTATAATTTTCTTGTTATTTTATCACATTATCACACGATTTTTATTATGTTTACAACTCTTTTGGTCTAAACATTTATTTTTATAATTTTCTTGTAATCCAATCTAATAAGATAAATTTTATATCTTAAATCATTAGAAAAAGTTAAAAATAATATCTCAAGATTGAAAACTGTTAGAAATTACTCACGTTATTATGTGCTAAATATTGTATTAATAATTATATTATGTTATTTAATATATAATTGGTAAATTAAAGTAATTAATTAAATATGTCGAAATAGATTCCTAAATAAATATGGAATAAATGAGTAGATACTAGTGTAGGTCAATTAGATTTAATGGGAGTTTAATGATTCAACAGTAAATACTGTATATAGGGTTATGATCCCCAATATGTTAAATCAAGTTTATTTTTTTCCCATCTAGAGAGAATATTTTCTATGGGGTGATTTAATTGAGGATGACTAAAGCTCATACAGAAAGGCTAAAGGCTAGAAGATTAAAGATAAACCACTCTTGTGATGGAAACAAGTACGCATTATTTGTTTAATATTTCTTGATGATCCAAATGATGTTTATGAGATTTTATTGGGTGATGATTTTCACCATGAGGATTAGGAATTATTTTTCCAACAATTTGTATATTGAATTATCAAGAAATTAAATGATTTACAAAAAAAATTATTTGAACTATGCTTCATGGATTTCTTGGTTACAAATAAGGAAGAAAGGAATAAGTTTAAATAGGAAGCAAAATAAAATAAACCAAATTTGATACCCGAGTATTTGGTTTGATAACCCGCTACTAGTTCTTCTTTTACTTCCGGTAAATCAAGAGGTAATTTTTCACATTCTGCTAGGGAAGAAATTAGAAAAATAATGAAACTCATAGGTTGATTACTGCATTAGAAGATGTTGTTGGCAAATAATTTACTATTTTTTATTATTTAAAATTATTATTATCAACAATTAAATGATAATTTGTTATCAGGAATGACATTCAATCCATTATGATAAATTTTGGGTAATTTTATAATAATCATTTTCAGAAAATTGAGAGTGATAAAATTAAGGAACTTAAATATTTAAATTAAATTAAATAAACCTTTGATTTATGTTTGTTTTATTTAATTATTGTTACTTTTAATTGTCTTGTATTTCATAATAAATTAATTGAAATAATATTGTTGCCAAAGTAATCTCGTTGTGAATAATCTCTTATTGTGAAGTATAAAGATGAGTATATTTATTATTTATGCGAATAATCATCGATCCAAAGAAATATTATTATTTGGCCAGATAATATATACACTTGTGATAAATATGTGACAATTATAAGGATTTTCATGTATACAATAGTTGGCCCAAAGGAAGACTATAGCTTGACAGGATTTATTATCAATGTTTGATTACTACGCTGAGAGTACCCCTTACAAATTGATATTTTTAGTTCAAAGATCAGATGTTAATGTTGTGATAGGTGTCTTGTAAATGAGTTCACATTGGTTTGAATTGTTTGTTAATGTCATGTATATGCATTTTGTTTTAATTATGCATTTGGTATGACATGGATGTTAAAGAAAGAGAATGTAGAAATTGTTTTTGGTTGCATGGATCTAGACCTTGCGCTAAGGATGGAGAAACTCACTTCCACTTCGAAAAATCCAAATTTTGATTACATAGAGAAGTGAGAGCACTCTAACCGCACGAGTCTGATGATCATGAAACACTCCATTTCGAAAGTGTTTCGAGGTTCTATTACTGATAACACTGATCTAGGAAGTTCCTCAAAGAAATTGAGCAATATTTTGCTAAAAATGAAAAAAGCAGAAATAAGTAACACATTAGCAAAACTTGTAATCATGAAGTATAAAGGAAATAGGAACAAAAGAGAGTATATTATTGAAATGTCTAATATAGCTGAAAAACTCAAGGCACTAAAGTTAGAGCTATCTGATGATTTGCTTGTGCACTTGGGTCTCATTTTTCTTCCTCCACAGTACGGTCAATTTTATAGTGAGTTACAATACACAAAAGGATAAATGGACTCTTAATGAGCTCATTGCTCACTATGTACAAGAGGAAGAAAGACTTCAACGAGAAAAGACTAATAGTGAATTTTCTTAATGGCACATATCAGATGTCAGATGAATTAGAGATATTGGGTATACTGACTCTAATTTTACTGGATGCCAAGATAGTAAAAGATTCATATCAGATTATGTCTACATGTTGGCTGGTGGAACTATTTCTTGGAAGAGTGTTAAGCAAACACTTGTAGCGTCCTTTACTATCGCCGCTGAATTTGTAGCTTGTTTTGAGGCGTTCAACTATGGGATATGACCACGAAATTTTGTCACAGGGATGCGTATAGTAAGGGGTGTTGAAAGACCACTAAAGATTTATTGTGACGATAAATCAGCAGTGTTGTACTCCAACAATAACAGAAACTCTTCAAAATCGAAGCATATCGATATAAAATTTCTGGTTGTTAAAGAAAGAGTTCAGAGTGGTCAGATTTTCATAGAACACACAAAGACAAACTTCATGTTTGTAGATCCGCTTACTAAAGGCTTAGTGCCTAAGGTCTTTCATGAGCATACTGCTCATATGGGTGTTATTTTGTTTGATGACACTATGATTTAGTAAGAATTCTTTATGTTAGTGTTCTATGTAAAAATATTTATATGTTTATTTTCTGCAGAATAAAGATTTTGATATTATTTTCCATCTGAATGTGTATGTTTTGCTTGTGTTTCTATTTTGTGTATGCAAAAGATCAAGGATTGATCTCATAAGGACAAAAGAAGAACCAATTGGAAATAGGCATGGTGGATGTCACATTGCATGTAATTTCCAAGTCACTCATCCATATATTTATATTGTTGAATATATTGGTGTGATGACTATGGAAGGTTTAGTTACGCCTAAGAATGACAACAACCGTCATGATCTTATATTGATATAGGAGATAAACCAGATTGTATTTGAGGAGGAATCTAAGGATAAATAGCATACAATTGCGCACTAAGGATATATGATATAATTATCTCAAGTCAATATGTAGTCCAAGTGGGAGATTGTTGGGAAATTAAATTTTTTACGTTATTATGTGTTACATATTGTATTAATAATTATATTATGTTATTTAATATATATTGGGTAAATTAAAGTGCTAAGTTAAATATGCTCAAACAAATTCCTAAATAAATATGTGATAAATGAGTATATACAAGTGTTGAGCCAATTTGATTTAATAAGAACTTATTGTCCAACAATAAACACTATATATAAGGTCATGGTCCCTCAAATCAAATTTCTTTCTTTCTCATATAGAGAGAACACATTTAAGGAGTGATTTGATTGAGAAAAATTAAAGTTCATAAAAAAAGACTAAAAACTAGAAGATTAAAGATAAATCATTATCGTGATGGAAACATGTATGCATTATTTGTTTAAGATTTCTTGATGATCAAATTTGATGCTTATGGAGTTTTATTGCATGATTATTTTCAATATGAGGATTAGGAATTATTTTTAAAAAAAAAATTACTAGTATTTTGGAAGGAACAAGTATATTCAAATTTGAAAGATAAAATATCAAATAAATTTTATTTGGAAGATAAGAAAAAGGGTCAATAGTTTAATTTAACAATATTAATTATTAATTAAATAATACACAATTATAGTAAATAATTATAATTATTAATTTAATGAATTAATGATATAAATACTGGAGTCTGAAACTAAACCCAGTTCCCAGTTCTGTTCCGTCCTCTTTTCTCTTCCCCCTTTCTCTCTCTCTCGCTCTTCTTCTCGTCGAGCACAGAGTTACAGACTCACCGATCTTCCGATTCTCTTTCGTCTTGGTTTATGAGGTTATCTTCTTTCTCCATTCTGCTCTTCTATGCGCTTTCGCCTTTCGCCTTTCGCGTTTCACCGATCTAAACCATCGCAACGCGATTCCTTTCTCAATTCCCGTTGCGTTATAGATAAGCAAT
Source organism: Glycine latifolia (assembly GCA_013407115.1). NCBI lineage: Eukaryota > Viridiplantae > Streptophyta > Magnoliopsida > Fabales > Fabaceae > Glycine > Glycine latifolia. The sequence goes on from CM023958.1 coordinate 35,095,573, forward strand.
TTTCGTTATTTTCCGTCGCGATTTTCGTAGATCCGGAGCCTTCTCCGATTCGTTTTTCAGAAACCCATACCAATTTAGGGTTTCCCTAACACCGCCTGATCCACCCACTCCGATTCGATTTCGATTTTGTTGCCTTTTTTGTCCCCATTAATTAAAATCTTATTATTTTTACTCAAATCTATATAAAGATTGAAATTATTATTGTTTTTTTCCTTTTTGGGTCACTAATCTTGATTTTTTTTTCCAGCTCGAAGGAGAGACCCTCTCTTGGGTAAGTTTTGTTCTCTCTCCCTTAACGATAATACTTTGTTCTCTTCTTCTATGTTTTTGTATAGCTAAGATATGTTTTTTAATGCTACATGCTGTGTATGCTTAAATAAATTGACATGTTATGAACATTTCAAATGAAGGAAACTGAAAATAATGTCTTTTAACCTTCAAAAACACTTTCCCCCCCATTGGTTTTCTTATATTCCTTCCTTCCTAACATCCTCAGCATACCCCAAAACCAAAGTTTCATTTTTTAACTTCACCGCCCATTGAGTTGTTTTCGATTGATTTTTAGGGTTTTGCATTCTTAATTTACACTCCCCTTGTAATCTTTCTCTGACAAATGAACCCCATTTAATTTTTTTTATGGCTTAGATTCGTTACATCTTTTGCAGCTAGTGTTAGAGGGTTATTTTCATTTAATTATGTAAGTCAGTAAGTGGTACTATACATACAGCTTTGGTATTTTGTAGGCTATTGCATGTAGCTTATATTATTGTGTTATTTATCATGTATGTTTAATTTATGTTAGGGCACTTATCTTTTGTTTATCTCAATCCCCAGTGGCACGCGGATTAAGACCCGCAAACGAAATATTGCTGCGCCGCTGGACCCTGCAGCATTCTCGGATGCAGTGGTCCAGATTTATTTGGATAATGCTGGTGATCTGGTAATGTTACGGTTGCATTTTGCAGCCTATTCATTTGTTTAATGTTTGCTTTGCGTCCAGACTGTCTCTCTCTGATTTATTTATATAACTGATTTTGTAATTTGTGCTTGCAGGAACTTATTGCTAAGAGTATTGAATCTTCAGACCTTAACTTTTCAAGATACGGTGATACCTTTTTTGAGGCAAGCTTCCTAAACCAGCAGAAAACATTTATTTTATCATTGTTGATTTCAGTGTCATTTTCTTATTGTTGATTTCAGTGCCATGGGTTTTCAATGAGCTATTTGGAAATCAATTTTGGATTGTGATTATAGAGAATTGGATGCATAGTTTGTGGTATTATTGCATTCATTCTTTGGTGGTATCTATAACTATTATGATTTGGCAGGCTTAGATGCTGTCTGATTTATCAAGACCTTCTCAATGTGTGTGCTTGTGTGTACATGATCTTAGTTTTTCACTTTTCTCTCTTTAGGTGGGGGCTGCTTGTCCAGTGATACTAGGCATTGCCATAATTAACATGAAATCTATGTCTTGATATTTTATTTTTGCTCAAGTTTAGAATGCCCCTGTTCTCGATAATAACATTTTATTTCCTTACGTATCCCATTTACTTGAGCATCAATACAGCCATTATCCAATTTTAATGTTCTTGATGCATTCTGAATCTCTGGTTTTTAGTGTTTTGTTGATTAGTGTCTGACTTACCAATGTCCAACTGACCAGTTACTCTTTCTTTTGCATTACTTCAGGTTGCTTTCACTGGGGGTCGTACACAACCTGGAACTACCAAGCCTGATGAGGGGGACCGCCATCCATACTCTATAATAGAGTGTGAGCCTAAGCATGAAGTCATTTTACCATCTGTAATCTACATACAAAAGATTTTGCGGCGAAGGCCATTTCTCATTAAGAATCTTGAAAATGTCATGCGGAAATTCCTTCAGTCCTTGGAGCTTTTCGAGGAAAATGAGAGGAAAAAGTTGGCAATCTTCACAGCACTTGCTTTCTCTCAGAAGCTGTCTGGTCTCCCACCAGAAACTGTGTTCCAACCACTTCTTAAAGATAACCTTGTGGCCAAAGGGCTAGTTCTGTCATTTATGACTGACTTCTTTAAGGAGTATCTGATTGACAACAGCCTTGATGATCTTATTTCAATTCTAAAGCGGGGAAAAGTAGAGGAGGATCTTTTGGACATTTTCCCCCCTACAAAAAGATCCAATGAAGCTTTCTCTGAGCATTTCACGTAAGTATTGCTTATTAGTGAAAATTACATCTTCCTAGAAAAATATGCTTTAAAATTATTGGTTTTTGCTACTAGTGTAGGCCATTGGATCTTATTTTATTTTACTTTCAGCAGTTGCATGTTCCAACAGCTTTGATGATCTCAATTTGTGAACGATTATTTTTGCAGAACACTAATACTCAGATTAATATCAGTGCAATGTTTTGTTGAACATTTAACAATATATAATAAATTAATAACATATTAAAGCTATTCTGTGTCTTTTCAGTATTGTATTATACTTGACCTTGAATAATCTTAATTCTTAAATATCATGTTAGAAACATGTGAAGTCTTGATTATTATCCTTAGGTTTTGTTAAATAGACTGCACGAGGCCTGAATTGCAGCATGAAATTATGCCTTACGGTGCTAGACAGTAGTCAATTACCAATTTTCTGTTATTTGAAGTGCGAAATTTTATTGTTTCTGCATTTTGCTGCGAGTTATTTGAAGTGCTAGACAGTAGTCAATTACCAATTAGAAATATTTGTCTTAATTTGGACATTTGCTAGTTCATCATATGAAATGAGTTTTTATTTTTAATCTTTAAAATTCGGGAGGGGGGTGTAGTCTTATTTTCATTCAATTGCTACTTTGTCTTAACATTTTATAGTTGGATATTTAGTTAGACTAGTATACTGTGTTTTTGTCTTTCCCTATTGTTCAGTTAACTATGATGGAAACTAATATATCATTGTTAACTATTTAGCAAGGAAGGATTGGTGGCCTTGGTGGAGTATAATGAGAAGAAAATTTTTGAGGTGAAACTTAAGGAAATGAAGTCTTCTTTAACAGCACAGATAACAGAGGAGGCTGATACATCTGAAGTCATTGAGACTGTGAAGCTGCGAGTTAGAGATGCTAAATTGCCGGACATTGAGGTGGTGCGGATCTTGTGGGATGTTTTAATGGATGCTGTTCAGTGGTCTGGAAAAAATCAGCAACAGAATGCAAATGCAGCCCTTCGTCAGGTATCCTTTAGATATTTTGCATGTATGCCAATTTATATTTGCTTGCTTCGAAATTTTCACCCTTGTTCTCATTGATTTTGTCTACTTAGGTTTCTTATTGAACAGAAAACAGATGCGAGTAAGGAATTTAGAAAATTCTTGTTTTATGACCTTAGTTAAGTTCTAGGTTTTTTCTTATATGAATTTATTTGGTGGTTATTTACCTTTGTTCTTCTTAATGTTTTGAACATGTTGAGTCTCATGTCAATTTTCAGTGGTTTATTTTCAAAGAACTGCTGAGGAGAGCTTGTGTATATTATTGTGTATTCATAAGCTAGCTGAGTACTGCTTGACTTGTTCTTTGTGGTGGATATTTTGTTCTTATATAGTGTTAGGACATTCACAATTTGACTTGTTTTAATGGTCACATCAACTTCTAGCAAATGGATTTGACATGTAACTGCATATCAAGAAAACCAGTTAGTTTTTTCTTTTTTTGTGACATGTTTTATCTTTGTAATAAGTTGTTGACGACAGCACTCTGTTCATGGTGAAGGTAAAAACTTGGGCAGAACTGTTGAATACATTCTGCACCAGCGGGAAACTTGAGCTGGAACTGATGTACAAAGTACAGATGCAATGCTATGAGGATGCTAAACTGATGAAGCTGTTCCCTGAGATTATTAGATCTCTTTATGACCAGGATGTGCTGGCTGAAGATACCATTCTTCATTGGTTCCGAAAAGGAACAAACTCCAAGGGCAGGTATGAATTCTTTTTAGACACTTGTCCTAGTGTCCTACTCAGTAAAACTTCAATTGATAGTTTCCTCCTTTTGGTGTCTGTAATTTTTGCTGTCACTATACATGTTAGTTACTTACTGCTGCTTATTTGGAACCGGTACAGGCAAACCTTTGTGAAGGCGCTGGAACCCTTTGTTAATTGGCTGGAGGAGGCTGAAGAGGAGGAGTAAGTGTGGTGGAGGTTCAGGGCTGAAGAAATTATTACCTAGGCTTTCAGCTCTTGTACCATTTAGCTAAGATATTTTGGCTCGAATTCTCATAAATTCGGTTCTGCCTAGTAGTACTGATTATCTTTAAATTTGTGTTTGTGTTGTGATCGACTCCTTCATCGTGCTCTCGGGACATATTCATGGTGCCTGTGTGTTTTCCGCACGCCACTAATGTTATACGGGTGCATTACTGTATTTTGAGTGATTATTTCAATAATGGGTGTACTCTTATCCCTGTTGAAACTTTGAGTTCACTGCTTGGCTAACTCTGTTGGTGGTTACATGCACATTCGAGTTGGAATTCAAAATTTCCTTGTTTTACACTTTTTATATCTATTTTTTTTTTATTTTCTTTATCTATTTTTCCATCTAATCAACTCTGTTTCCTCTTCATATTAATCACAAACAATGGGATTTGATTTTCATTTTGAAATCCCTTGTTACTCATTGTTTTTCTCTGGGTAGTTTTGGTAATAACGTTGGAGCAGTCTTGGGCTCTTGGCAGTTACACGATCTACCAACTATTATGATTTTGAATTTATAATCGGCATTTTAAATTGGGCTATTTTTTTTGGTGAAAGTTCAATTTGTTGATATAGGATCTCAGAGCTTCAGCAAAATTTATAAAACAGTATACTGTGAATTAAATTTTAAATAGTTTAAGTTACATAGTTTAAAATCCTTTCCCTCTTATCCTTATTTATCAATGTGAGATAATAAAATGAAACCGTGGTGAAAGATGTGTGATTCATGCATTTGATCTTTTCATGAATCATGAAGTGTTACGGTCAAAGTTTAACTTTTTATTATATGGTTAACTTCTGAAAGCTGAGTCATTTTAGAAAGTGAGATGAGCTTGAGCGAATATTGTTTCATTTTACAGGCCGAAGCCTAATATCGTGTGCTTCACTTGGCTCATTTAAAATGAAATATGATGCAACATTTTGCAAAGTCATCAAAATATTTTACGCGCAATATTTTAATACGATTTTTTTACTGGATTATGCATAATTGATTTACTTGTTGAAATAATAATAATAAAAAAACCCAGCATCAACAACCATCTAGATTGAGGTTCCAAATGCATGGTTTTGAACGGTTGCAATTGTGATTTCACTTTATTAGACCCAATCGAGCCAACAAGATCCAAACACAATTTCCTTTCTTATGAGGAAAAACCGAAGCTAAGGAAAACTAAACAAGCGAGTGTTGACAATGGCACTGTCGTGTCTCACTTTCACTGCTAACCCTTCTTCCATCATCTGCAAATGCAAAGCGTCCCTCCCGACCTCTCCCCACGCGCTCGACGCCACCTACATCCGACGCGCCGCCCTCCTCGCCGACAAATCCGCCGGCTTCACCTCCCCCCACCCCAACTTCGGCTGCGTCATCGTCTCCCCCTCCGGCAAAGTCGCCGGCGAGGGCTACCTTTACGCCCAGGGCACCGCCGCCGCGGAGGTCCAGGCCGTCAAAGCCGCCGGCGAACTCTGCCGCGGCTCCACCGCGTACCTTAACATGGAGCCTGGCGACTGCCACGGCGACCACATCGCCGTCTCTGCTCTGCTCCAGGTTCTTCTTCACCTTTCTTCTTCTGTTTGTCACCAAACCCACATGCGTGTGTTACAATTACGATGTTGTTGTTTCTCACGAATACGATGTTGTGTTGTTGGGCTCTAGTTTGTGTTTTGTAGTTGATAAATGATCCTACCCTGTGTGTGAAACCAAACTAGGGAGGGGTCAAAAGGGTTGTTGTTGGAATGAGGCATCCCCTGCAACATCTCCGTGGCAATGCTGTCCGTGCACTCAGAAACCAAGGGCTGCATGTTGATCTTCTTGGAGAGGATCTCACTAGTAATCTCTTTGAGGTGTGTGTCCAATGCTCCAATCCCTTTTTACTGTTTTGGTTTTTGTTTCAATTGAACAATAAAAGTAACATAACTTGACCACTGAGTGCGTCCATCAACTGACAGAGAGTTGTTTTAGCTTAATCAATCATAGTTTCGAATTTGAGTTCTGAGTATACAATTGCCTTTAATACTCAGAGTTTGAATTTTGCTGCTTGTAGTGGTCTTACTTAATTTGAATTGGATTTTCTCCCACGAAGGATATATGTGTTTTCATACAAAAAAAAAAGCAACTAGCTCTACAATGTTTATAGCTTTTTGATAGACCTCGGTGGGGTTGATTGATATGCTTTTATCCAGATACATGCATTGCTTTGTTTTGTTTGCAGGATGCGCAGAAAGAGTGTCTTCTTGTCAATGCACCTTTGATTTGTAGAGCTGCTTCGCGTGTTCCCTTTTCTGTTCTTAAGTATGCTATGACCCTTGATGGTGAGATCAGAATTCTATTCATTTTCCCTTTCTTGAATGAGTTATAGCCAAAAATTGCATTGCGTTGGTGTTTGTATTTGTCTTTTTATCTTCCTTTTTCTGCTGCAGGAAAAATTGCTGCTACCACTGGCCATGCATCATGGATAAGCTGCAAGCAGTCTAGAAATCTAGTTTTTGAGTTACGAGGTAGAAGTGATGCTGTTATTGTGGGAGGAAATACAGTTCGAAGGGACAGTGAGTATTGTTGTTACTGTCTTCAATTCTCTCTGAATTTGAATTTTTATAGCTTACCTCCTTTGAAACTCACTCAGATCCAAGACTAACGGCTAGACATGGAGGGGGGCATATGCCAATGCGCATTGTAATGACCCAGACTCTTGATCTTCCGGAGGAAGCAAACCTGTGGGATATGTCTGAGGTTTCTACCATAGTTGTAACACAAAGGGGTGCAAGAAGGAGTTTCCAGAAGCTGCTTGCATCAAAAGGAGTTGAGGTTGTGGAGTTTGACATATTGAATGCCCGAGAAGTTATGGAGTATTTCCATGATCGTGGTTATCTTTCAATTTTATGGGAATGCGGAGGAACATTGGCTGCATCTGCTATTTCATCTGGAGTAATTCACAAGGTGTTGTTCATACTTCATTTTTTTTTTCTCTGGGAAAAATTTAAATGAAGTTCCACTTGTTTTTGGCATTGTTAGGATACTTTTCAATTGTTGCAACTCATTTAAGGCTAGGTACTATGTTGTAGATTATAGGCTAATAATAGATGGGTAACAGGAGGGTTATACACAATCTTTTGTGATAATCAAGAGACATTCAATACCTTTCTGTGTTTTGATCATCCACCAAAATGATCAGTATATCATATTTCTTGGCCTTTTGAAAGTGGGAGGTGTAAAGTTGTTGAGCTAAAAGGAAGTTTTCTATAAGCTTAACTTGATAATAGTTACTTGTTTTTCTATTAATTGGCTGGAAAGAATAAAATTCTATCAGATAAAAAAATGTACAGAAAATTATGAAAAAAATCTTTGATATGGGATAATCCCCCTTCAGTTCTTTCTCAATTTTCTTGTGTTCTACATTGTTGTTATTTTCTTTTGGGAAAGGGGTTTTGGTGACGAAGATACTACCCTTACCAAATGCTCCATTTGTTTGAATGGTTGTACTTAATGGCAATAGACAAATTCCAATTAGAATTAATTTGGCTTATTTGGCTTTATCTTATTTTGATTTTATTTTTATGATATGTTGTTGGATAACGGTGATATTTATGCCCTTCAGGTTTATGCTTTTGTTGCTCCTAAAATTATTGGTGGAAAGAATGCACCTTCTCCTGTGGGTGATCTTGGGATGGTTGAGATGTCACAGGCTTTAAATCTAATTGATGTTTGCTATGAGCAGGTTAGTATGAGTTCGTTTGTGTTTCCCTTATAAGTACTGAGTTTTTTACCCTTACAAAAATATGTATGATATATGCATTTATCTGCTGAATCTATAATACATCTAAGGAAAAAGTTGTGATATCTCTAGCATTAGATATTTTAGTTAAAGTAATTCCCAATCAAGCTGCCTTGTTCTTGATTATAAAATATAATGTCTTTGCATTTCTCTGATGAGGTTTTGTTACTGGATACTGTAATGCAGGTTGGGCCCGACATGCTTATTAGTGGATTTCTTCAGCCCTTACCAGACATGGTACCTGTAATCCCATCACTCGATGAAACTTTTGTTGTTGATCCTACTGTCTCACCATATGAGTCGAGGATCATATTTTTCTATAAAACATGGGATCCTTACGGTGCATTGTCAAATTTCTCTCCTCATCCCATTCAAATGCCTGATGAAAATGGTGATTATGGGACTTGGATGAGTGTTGAGCATTACTACCAGGTACTTGCTTTTTTGCATTAATTATATAATTCTGTTTACGTTTGCTGTTTTATTGCATTGCTTATAGATAAAATTTCATGTGTAGGCTCACAAGTTTATTGGGGTGGATGATCCTTTGGCACAAGATTGTGTTGAAAGGATTAAATCTGCAAAAAGTCCAGAAGAAGCTGCAAGAATAGGAAGGTCAATGCAAAAGCAGAAACCCTATCTGGTATAATCCTCTGTGGTTTTCAAACTTTTCTCAAAGTCTGATCTTGTCCTACTGGCTCGGAGACTTGATTGACAACAATATTTCCCTTCTGGCTTTTGTCACGTATCAATTATCTTAAAGGCTTAACATAGTGTTTGATTGGAGGGAAATGGCAGGAGGAGGAGGGGGCTTTTAAAAGATAGCTTGATTGGTTAAGATACTTGAGGGGAGATGAGGGGAAATAAAGGGGTCAAAATTTCTCCTCTTTCATTTTTGCCTTCCCAACCAATATTGGGGGGATCGGGAAGGGAGGGTAATAATATTAAATGCTTCTAAACTTTATTGACTAAATTATTCTTAGTTTGAATACTTGAACTTAAAGCTTTTATTTGTTTACTGTGTGGGTATAATAAGTAACTAACCACATGCCCCCATTACCTTGTGCTAAATTTTAGAATTGAATTTCAGAAGAGTTGGTCATAGAGCTTTGATATTAAGACATGAACCAATTATTGCGTGCTAGGCATGCTTTTAGCCGTATTGCAGAAGTCACTATCAGGCAGTTGATTGGTTTTCTAATGACATGGCTTTTCGCATACTTATTTATATAGGAGTTCTGGAGTATTCATTTCTAAATCTATACTTAAAAATCATTTTAGTTATTTTTATTGCATATGCTAGTTTAAAACTTCAAAACATATAGCAAATGACTACTATATAATATACATTAGCTAGTGTCATGATGTCCAAAGCACGTGTGTTGGATTGGTTCCTTTCCCTTTTCCTTGTTAGAGGACTGAAACATTATTCTTTTATTGGGAACACAGATAAGGTCTGACTGGGACAACATAAAGATCGATGTCATGTACAGGGCACTGAAATGCAAATTCTCAATCTACCCGCACTTGAATTCTATGCTGCTCTCTACTGTTGGTTCTGTTCTAGTTGAGGCTTCACCACATGATCTGTTTTGGGGTGGAGGCCGAGATGGGGAAGGCTTAAATTATCTTGGCAGACTATTGATGAAATTGAGATCAGAGTTTCTTGGGGAGTCTTCATCATCAGGTGAGACCCCTAGATTAACTGTATAGTGTTTTCAAAGGGAGGAGTAACAATATTTTGATGTAGAACTACCAAAACTGCTTGTTGTGCAACATGTCACAGACAAAAAACCATGTTACCGTGTTATTAGTTTACTGATCAAGCCTTCTGTTTTGCTTAAGAGGGACTTTCATTCAAGTCTTCAACTATGTTCCAAGTTTGTTTTTATGTGGCGTTTCCCATTTTGATTATATATTTATTTAATTAATTATACTTTTGGTACTCTTACACTCTTACAATTGTTATTTCTCGAATTTGATCTCTTCATTCTGTTTTCACGAATGTAACGTCCACTAATTTTGGTTCATCTGCTAACTTGTGATACAATATTTAAACAAAAATATCAATGTGAATATGCAATAGAGTGTTACATTAGCATTTCCGTAAATATTAGATGTCAAATTAATAGATGGACAAATATTACATAATTAAAATAGTGGAAAATCAAATTTGTGAAAAAAAAAAGGAAGAATCAAATTCAAAAGATAACGACAATAGAGAGACCAAAAGTGTAATTAAGCTTTTTTGTTTCAAAGAAAGTGGGGAGTTGCTATTGACGTTTACCACACTAGCTATTGGCCCTACACACTTGAGAAACCTCTTACCCTCTTAGTTCTCCCTTTCTCTTCCCCTTTCCCATGACCCCACCCCTTGCAGTTCTACCTCCCCTTCCCCTTCCCTGTGATGTCAATCCATCTCCATCCCAGATTTGAACCGCCAGTATATGTCGTGGTGCACGTCTTCCTTGTTGTGCGGTGGGGTGGTGTTCGCATAGCAGCACAATGGTGTTGTGGCATGTAGATCTGTTAGGTGTGTCATTTGGGTTGTGTGATGATGTTGTTGGTATGATGGTGGCTTGGGTGATTGTGGGTAGCGGTGACGTTATGGAAGGTTGTTATCTAGTGTTTGGGTATGCAGGTCTTGGTGGTGTTTTATGATGGTTATGGTTGAGGATGTGCGGTGTCCAAAGGAGGAAGAAATGACAAACACATAGGGTTGTTAAAAAATAAACAACAAAAACACAGCTCTATTGTAAAAATAATCGTTTTTCTTTTTTTGCGCCTTCAAAAAATAATAGAAACACAATTTTGTTGTATAATTGTATGATATAATCGTGTTTCTGTTATTAATTTTTTTTATCTCCATAGTAAATAACAAAAATGTGATTTTGTATAGTTGTGTAATGGAATAGGATTTCTATAAAAGGATATTTTTGGAGAATAATTTAAAATTACTTGATAGGAGTCCATAGCAATGATACCGAGAGTAATAAGAACTCCTAAGAAAGTGTTCCAGTTATATGGATGAATTAAGTTGGCATTATTGGCACCAAAATTTAAAGAGGCCTTCGACAAAGATGGGCCAACCAGGCAATGTTAATAAAACATGGCCTGAGTTTTTGAACCCTATCAAACTCTCCCTCTATATAATAGAAGTAAATTGATGGAAAAAGACTAATTAATAGATGTAAATTGATGGAGAACCATAGACATGTAGTTCTCTCATAATGGATAGAGAGAGAGAAACCGAAATGTTTCTTTAAGGGTAAAAAGCTAGTGTTTGTCAAATGCTCCCCAAAGCTTGAGGTGAGAGTCCCAACTCCCAGGGTCACGGGAATTGTCTGTGATTGATGTGGATTTTTACTCAATCATGGTTAGGGAGCGATTGTTTGCATTAAGTGACGGACCTAAGCAGCAACCACTACAAGTCTATGGAATCAATGAAACTTTAAGCAATTGCAATTCTTCGGGTTATTGGGTAAGTACCTGTTGGCTGTTTGTTTTCATCCAGAACTAGAATCACCTTAGATAAGATAAGAAAATAGCATTGCAATAAATTACGATTGGTTAGATTTTTGGATTATCAAAATTATTTTTGTGAAAAATAAAAAATAAATTTTGTTGTGAACAGACTTGTACGTAGTGACTTTCAAGTTTCATAGTATTATTTATTTAAAATAATTTCACTTTACTATCGGAGAAAGATTATTTATTTAAAGTCACTTTCAAGTTTCATAGTATTATATTCAAATACAAATGTATTTTATTAATATTAATATTTAAAATTAGTTTTATTAAAATAAAAAACTAAACCAACCAATGAACATTTAGGGTTCATTCGGTAGTATAAGAATCACAATAGATAGAATGGTGATATTTGTAGCGGTAAGTGACAACAATGTTGGATAATTCCGTCATCAATGCTGGCCCAAATCCCCATGTGGTGAAAATGGGAATGTTTGACTTGGGCCCAATTCCCAAGGTCAAACCTCGGCCCATTCCGTTTAGGGAATGCAGAATCCCTAAACCTAATTCCCTCTCTATAAATAAGCTATTTATGGATGGAGGAGGCAGACCTTGAGCTAGACCTAGACCAGACCACAGAGAAGAAGAGTGCAGTTGAGAGTGTCTCCTGTGAGTGTCTCTGTGAGTGTTTCTCCGGCGTTAGGCTGTAGAGAGAGTGAGCTCCCTCCATTGTTGGTGAGGTTGAGTGTTTACTCCGGCGTGTGGCCGTGGAGTGTTTGTAACCATTATTGTGATAGTGGAGATTTCTGGACAAGGTCCCGTGGGTTTTCCTCTTTGAGGTTTTCTCCCACGTAAAATCATTTGTGTGTGTGTTTATCTCTTGTTCTTCTCTTTCGCTTCAGATTTACGTTTCCGCATTTGTTACTGTTTGATTGATTCTGGGTGGAGTCTGTAACTCCCCAGACGAAGGCCGAGTTGGTGGAGAAGGTGACGCGCACCACCGAGTTCTCCCAACAGAGTGGTATCAGAGCGCCGGGTTCGACGGGCTCTGACGAAAGGAAGAAGACAAGATGGAGACCAGTACCAGTGGAGGTATCGCCCATGACGGGGATATGTTTAAGTTGACTGCCGACAACTTTACATACTGGAGGCCGATGATGGAAGATCATCTGTATTGCAAGGACTTGTATGATCCGATTGTTATGAAGGAAAAGCCTACAGGCAAGTCGGACAAGGAGTGGGAAATCCTGAGTCGGAAGGCGGTGGCCATGATCAGGAAGTATATTGACAAGTCTTTGTTCGAGCACGTGTCCGAGTTCACCAATGCCTTCGAATTGTGGAACAAGTTGGAGACCATGATTCAGAAGAAGACTCCGAGAAACAAGGCACATCTCGTCCGCCGGCTGGTGAAGCTGGAGTACACGGAAGGGATGAGCATGATCGAGCACCTCAACACGTACAAAGGTATTGTGAACCAGTTGTCCAAGGCCGAGATGAAAATTGACAACGAGATGCAGGCTTTGCTGTTGCTGAGTTCATTGCCAGAGAGTTGGGATACCCTGGTAGTGACGTTAAGCAACTCGGCCCCTGAAGGGAAACTGGAGATGGATGTCGTGACCGACAGCCTCCTGAATGAAGAAGCCAGGAGGAGAGAACGGGGTGTATCCAGCACGTTTGATGCCAACGTGGCTGAAAGGAGTAAGTCCGACTTCCGAGCTCGAGGGAAGAGCCGAGGTCGTGAGAGGCGGGATAAGTCCCGAGATCGGTCAAGACCGAGGAGTGAACTGAAGTGCTTCTACTGTGGGAAGCCCGGGCACAAGAAAGCTGACTGCTGGACTTTGAAGAAAGATGAGCAGAATGGGTCTGTGAAGTCAGACCAGAGTTCACAGAAGAAGAGCACCACGGCCGTAGTCGCCAGTGCCAATGCTGAAGTGTTCCTCCTGAGAGAGGATGACTCTGTGAACGTAGCCTTCGACGACTGTACCTGGATTGTAGATTCAGGAGCTTCTTTCCATGTGACCCCGCACAGAAGGTTTTTCTCCTCCTACCGGAGTGGAGATTGTGGAGCTGTGAAGATGGGGAATCAGGTAACCAGCAAGATCGTCGGTATTGGCGATGTGACGCTGACCTCTGAAGTAGGATGCCGGATCGTGCTGAAGGACGTGAGGCATGTACCTGATATGCGGCTAAATCTGATCTCGGTTGGAAGGTTGGATGATGCCGGGCTTGCAAACAGCTTTGAGGGCTGTAGATGGAAGTTGGCCAAGAACAATTTGGTGATGGCCAGAGGAAAGAAGGAAGGCTCCTTGTATGTGATGCAAGGGAGGATGTGTGGCGGTGAAGCCAACACGATTTTTGATGGTTCAAGTCTGGAGCTTTGGCATAAGCGTCTCGGCCATATGAGCGAGAAAGGACTTGAAATTCTGGAGAAGAAAGAGCTATTGACCGGGTTGAAGGGCCAAGTGCTGGAGAGCTGCTCGCACTGCCTAGCTGGGAAGCAGCACCGGGTTTCATTTGTGAGACCGGATCAACCGCGGAGACGGAGGCACATACTTGACCTCGTCCATACTGACGTCTGCTCCATGACGGAGAGATCGCTTGGAGGCGCGCAGTATTTTGTCTCTTTCATTGATGACCACTCCCGCAGAGTGTGGGTGTACCTTATGAAGACTAAGGGCCAGGTTCTCCAATACTTTAAAGAGTTCCACGCAATGGTGGAGAGGGAGACTGGAAAGAAATTGAAGGTGGTCAGATCAGATAACGGCGGAGAGTACAGGGGTCCTTTTGAGGCTTACTGCAGAGAGGCCGGGATCCGACTGGAGAAGACGCCCCCCAAGACACCTCAGCTGAACGGGCTAGCTGAGAGGATGAACCGGACTATCGAGGAGAAGGTCCGAAGTATGCTTTCCAACGCAGGGTTGTCGAAAGGATATTGGGGAGAGGCAGTAAGAACAGCGGTTGACTTGATAAATATCTCGCCGTCCCGACCGCTGAATGGAGAGATTCCAGAAGAAATCTGGACAGGTCGGAAGCCGACCTATGAACATCTGAGGGTGTTCGGATGCCGAGCCTTCGTGCACGTCCCTAAAGATGAAAGGGCGAAGCTGGATGCGAAGACGAAGGAGTGCATATACCTTGGTTCGCCGAAAACCGAGTTTGGCTTTAGACTGTGGGATCCGATCAAGAAGCAGATTGTGAGAAGCCGAGATGTAGTCTTCCACGAGGATGAGACCATCCGTGACATCTCGAAGCCCCAAGTCCGGGTTACTGTCCGAGGAGAAGAACCCGTCCCTCAAGAGAATGCAGAAGCAGAGGGAGAAGTCAATGAAGAAATCGCTGAAGGCGATGTTGAAGATGATGACCAGCAAAATGCCGATGATACCGGAACCCGGAATGAAAGTGAAGAGCCGAGTTCCGAGGATGATGAGGAAGAACAGCCGAGATACCCCACGAGAGAGAGAAGACCTTCTACAAGGTATCCACCTGACGAGTATACCGTAATTGCTGAGGAGGGTGAACCCCAGAGTTACGAGGAAGCGGTGGAGAGCGCAGAGAGCGGCGAATGGGAGAAGGCCATGCAGGACGAGATGAAGTCACTGCATGAGAATCAGACGTATGAGCTGACCGAGCTACCCAAGGGGAGGAAAGCTCTGAAGAACAAGTGGGTGTATAAGCTCAAGCAGGAGGAGAACGGCAAGAGGCCGAGATTCAAAGCCCGGATTGTAGTGAAAGGCTGCAACCAGAAAAAGGGGATAGACTTTGATGAGATATTCTCTCCTGTGGTAAAGATGACCTCGGTCCGAACTGTTTTAGCAATGGCAGCAGTTGCCGACCTGGAGGTAGAGCAGATGGATGTTAAGATGGCATTTCTTCACGGTGAGCTGGAGGAAGAAATCTTCATGGAGCAACCAGAAGGGTTTGAAGCTCCGGGATCAGAAGGCATGGTGTGCCGACTGAAGAAGAGTCTCTATGGCTTGAAGCAAGCACCTCGCCAGTGGTACAGGAAGTTTGATTCCTTCATGACCGACCACAGGTTCATGAAGACGGAGGCCGACCACTGTGTTTTCGTGAAGAGGTATGAGACTGGTGACTTCTTGATCTTGCTACTATATGTGGACGACATGCTGATAGTAGGACAAGACAAGGTGAAAATCTCCGCTCTGAAAGAGGCGTTGAGATCATCCTTTGCTATGAAGGACCTCGGTCCAGCAAAGCAGATCCTTGGGATGAAGATCATCCGGGATAGGAAGAAGAAGCTGCTGTGGCTAAGTCAGGAGAAATATGTTGAGAAGATTCTGAAGAGATTCAACATGGACAAAGCCAAGACAGTAAGCACCCCCTTGGCCGGACATTTGAAGCTGAATGAGAGGCAATGTCCGAGGTCTGATGAAGACCGAGAGGAGATGGAGAAGATCCCCTACCAATCTGCAGTCGGAAGTTTGATGTATGCAATGGTTTGCACCCGACCCGACCTGGCGTACGCAGTTGGTATGGTAAGCCGGTATCTTTCGAACCCCGGCAGGGAACACTGGGAAGCAGTGAAGTGGATCTTCAGGTACCTCCGAGGAACGACCAAGCTGTGTCTTCAGTTTGGAGGAAGCAAGGCCGAGCTGCAAGGCTACTCGGATGCTGATCTAGGGGGAGATTCCGACTCAAGGAAGTCGACGACGGGATACTTGATGACCCTAGCTGGAGGGGCGATCTCGTGGCAGTCAAGACTGCAGAAGTGTGTGGCACTATCAACGACAGAGGCCGAGTACATAGCCGCTACCGAGGCGTGCAAAGAGTTGCTGTGGATGAAGAGTTTTCTCCAGGAGCTCGGTCATAGTCAAGACAAGTATGAGCTGAAGTGTGACAATCAGAGCGCCATTCACTTGGCGAGGAACTCGACGTATCACTCCCGCACCAAGCATATTGATGTCAGGTATCACTGGATACGGGATGCGGTGGAGGCCGAGAAGCTCACACTTGGGAAAGTGCACACAAGTCAGAATTGGTCTGACATGATGACGAAGCCGGTGCCAGCAATGAAGTTTGAAGATTGCTGTGAAGGAGCCGGGCTTATGAACTCGGCATGAAGAAACCGAGGTGTGGAGGCCGAGTTGCAGAGTAAAGATCTCGGACCTCAGTGGAAGACCGGATTTTGCCGGGTTGCCGACTTGCCGCATTGAAAACGGAAGGGGGAGAATTGTTGGATAATTCCGTCATCAATGCTGGCCCAAATCCCCATGTGGTGAAAATGGGAATGTTTGACTTGGGCCCAATTCCCAAGGTCAAACCTCGGCCCATTCCGTTTAGGGAATGCAGAATCCCTAAACCTAATTCCCTCTCTATAAATAAGCTATTTATGGATGGAGGAGGCAGACCTTGAGCTAGACCTAGACCAGACCACAGAGAAGAAGAGTGCAGTTGAGAGTGTCTCCTGTGAGTGTCTCTGTGAGTGTTTCTCCGGCGTTAGGCTGTAGAGAGAGTGAGCTCCCTCCATTGTTGGTGAGGTTGAGTGTTTACTCCGGCGTGTGGCCGTGGAGTGTTTGTAACCATTATTGTGATAGTGGAGATTTCTGGACAAGGTCCCGTGGGTTTTCCTCTTTGAGGTTTTCTCCCACGTAAAATCATTTGTGTGTGTGTTTATCTCTTGTTCTTCTCTTTCGCTTCAGATTTACGTTTCCGCATTTGTTACTGTTTGATTGATTCTGGGTGGAGTCTGTAACTCCCCAGACGAAGGCCGAGTTGGTGGAGAAGGTGACGCGCACCACCGAGTTCTCCCAACA
>CM023958.1:35112803-35235175 GCA_013407115.1 Glycine latifolia
AACAATGATGACTATAAGTGGAGATATAGAAGCAACAAAGATAACAATAATGGTGATGATGATACTAATAATAATAACAATATCAACCATGAGGGTAAAACAACAAGGATAATACTAATAGTACTAGTAGGGGTGGATTGTAATGGTAAGAATGATGATAAAGATAGTAGTGAAGAATTGAAAATAACAATAAAAATTATAATGGTGACAATAATAACAATAATGATGAAGGATATAATAGTAATAAAAATGGTGATAATGACTATGGAGTAATGATATATAGTGTTCATGTTAAATAGAGAACATTTGTATGGTGTGAGGACGATGGTAAAATAAAAGGAAAAAATTATTAATTTATTTTTATTATAGAATTATTTTTTACTAATAAGCAAGAAAAATAAGTTTATTCTATCTTAGTAATTAACTCCTTAAATGATGAATTCAAATGAGATGTAGTAATAGTTTATTTTATCCTATTATCTTTATTTTAGCCGCCACATGATAGCTTAAGAAATAAAGTTAGAAGTGCTTTTGTTAAAATATATGTTTGTCTCCTTAGACACAGTCTCTTATTTTAAGTGTGCACAATTGGTAACTATTATTCTTGCAGCGAGAACACGGTACATCTGTGGTGTGCAACACGTTTAAACAAAATCTTCTACCTGCTCCTTTCTTTATCTTTTTAGGAATAGGAATGAGATAGAAAACAAAAATAGCTTTGAATTTTCTATGCTTTGCCATCACAATCGCACATATAGATCCTTCCCTTAGATTTAACGTCAACCTTCAGCCCAAATAATAATAAAATAATGTTCACATTAAAGAATATATTCACTAAGGAGTCCTAAAAACAATTAAGAACTCAAGAAATTTCTACAAGTTATATACATGATTAGGAGAAATCGTGTCTATTCATTGAGTACGTTCTCTAATGTTCTTTTAACGGTTTTCGTCTCTTTTTCAGCATGGAGCCTCTGGTTATAGTGCTTGTAGTGTTTATGGTGCCTTAGTTAAACCTGGGTAGGGTATGCTTGGATTTTCGGTATAAAGGAGTGTATGTTTAAGAATTAAATCAGTTTAAAATCATGTATGATTTATCTTTAAAAGTACGTTTCATAATAATATTTTTACTGAAAAATCAGTTTGAGAGAATCAAGGCTTAGTATATTTTTATGAATTTAAATTTAATCTAAACTTAATTTCGTAAAACTTTAATCCAAATTTATTAGGATCTTTTGCTCAGTCGGCTATACACATATCTTTGGTAACACAATTCACAACACTTTAAGTATCAAATTTAAAAGACAAACAAATTTTTGGTAGAAAAACAAACAGGGAAGGAGAAGTGCATTAACAGTTATCAGAATCGGCATTTAAAACGTTTACAATTTAACTCAAAAAAGTATTTCCGAGTGGAAACTTGTTCTAGTCTATTCTTTTTTACGTTTTTGAGTAATTATTGATGTCTAGTTGGTGATGCGGTTAACTTTGAAATTAATAAAAGAGACAACTTTTGAAATTTTGACTGAATAATTTAAAACTGAAGCTTTCGCTGTCATTCATATTATATTTATATTTATATATATATATGATGGTATAATAAAATTTACATTCATAAAGATCACATAAATGATTAAAACGTTTAGACACTACACTATCGGGAGTTATTCCAGGTTCCATCATCGAATTTGTTCTCCACGACAAAAAAAAAAAAAATTATTTAAAGTGCTTCTTTTTTTCTTGTCATTACCTCATACATGTATAAAGTGAAAACGTGCACTGCTTCTCCTTGTGGTAGGAAAAAATTGTGATTTTTTTATAATAAAAGTTAGTTCAACTTACATCAGCTAATCGCACCGAACTCCAAGCATACTTTTTAAAAAAGTCAATTCATCATCTGTCAAAGGCAGACAAAGTTAATTGTTTGATTCAAGATTTTTGTGAAGTTATTATTAGAAAAAAATTAAAATAGTTATAAATTTATATCCTTAATTTTTAAAATATATGAAATGACAAAATAAATATTTTTTATTTTTTCAAATCTGATGCATAATTTTTAGTGATAATCGTTGAATTTACTTTCTATTTTCAAGGCTTTCTGAAATATTATATAAATAATTTCATGTTATTTTCATTATGCAAAAACCCTAAAAACAAAAAAATAATGTGACAACTTTATAAGTATTAATAGAAGCGTGTCAAAATAGAAAAATAAAAGTAAACTAACCACCCTCTGATATTTTTGGGGTTCTTACTATTTTGCCCCAAATTTTGAAAATAAGGAAAATAATAAAAATGAAATAGTATTTTTATAGTTATGAATGCAACACATGTTAATTAAAAATGAGAAGTATAGAAAAAACAAACAAACCAATTTGAAAGTCTTTTTCTGCCAGATAAGATTGCTAGACTAATTGCTGGATTAATTACCATCACGCAAATAAATAAATACACAGAATTTGTTGTTGCCTAAATCCGAAAACATGTGCGAAATTGAATCAAACATTCCTTCGTATTTTTGTTAAAATAAGTGGTTTTGACAAATAAATTCTTTGTTAAGTCATTTTAATTAGTTTATAATATATTTGACTAATTTAAAATTTTATTTGATTATAATAGAATCATTTAATGAATAAAAATATATTATTAATTTAAATTCTTTCATATATATGTATATATATTATGTAAAGTAGTGCGTGTTTAAGTGTATAATTAATTGTTAATTTTTATTTTAAATTGTGATATTTTAATTAAATTTCTCATTTGATACCTCCTTTAATATTACACTATTTATTTTACTTTTCATTATGAAAATGTCTATTTTAACTATTTAATGAAATATTGATCTTTAATTAAAATGAAAAATGTTTAAAATGAACTAAAAAATTATAAATATAAATATTTTAATTTTCTTCTAGTTTTGTTATTAATCTCTTGACTACTAGAAATTATTTATGTTTATGAATAAAAGTTTAATTTATAAAAAATATTTAAAATATAATTTTTAATCAGAAGTTAAATTATGTGATATATGATCTTTTTAAAATTTCCAAACTAATTCATTGATGTTTCAATTAAAAATGTTTTAAACTTTGTATTTTACAGTAAATTACACTAATTATTCTTAAAATTTTGTGAAATTATGTGCAGTCACCCAGCTTTTTTTATTCCTACGTTCACTCCTTAATTATTTTAAAAATATCATCACACTCTTTATACATTGTAGTAACTCTTCTTCATTATTTGAAAAATATCACAGCTTATATTTTTATAAGAAAAATCTTAGTAAATGGTAAAAAAAATATAGAAATATACTGCAGAATTTCACAAAATCTTAAGAATAATTAGTGTAATTTACTCTATATTTTAACCTAAACTGCTTTCTAATGAGCGCATCTTTGGAAAAGCTCCAATTTCCATACAACTTTTATCTTAATGAAATATCCACTTTAATTATCCTTACAAGAGTAGTGACATTTAATTAATTTTTCAGGTGTTTGTTTTCTTTTATCAAATGACATGAATTTATGTACACGTTGTTGTGAAAAAATGACAATGAGTTGGCCGTATTATACAATCTGATACGCATACGTATACCAGCTTCATATTGGACGTAAATTCATTGTTTACAATATTGAACGAGACGTACACTTTCTTAATCAAAGTTCTACGCTCATTTCTCTCTTTTTCACACGATTTTGTCTATATTGCTATGAGAGAGAATCAAGAGGCCATGCATGCCATTTCCATTGAAGAGGAAACCATTTTCTGTGTGCCGCACGCCTTTTTTTTCTAATTCAATTTTAAACAAACAATCTAAGATAGTCAATTTTTCTATCATCGTGATTAATGTAAAATATTCATCAATTTCATTAATAGTTATTTTTTTATCAAAAATTTTGATTAACCACCTTAAAGAGTTGTTTTTAATACTATAATTCATTTTTCATATTTCATTCCTTCTGAATTCCCATCAAACAAAGTATAATTAAAAAATTATTAAGTTTGAAATTCTAAACGTTATTTTAGGAAATAATTTATCTAACTATCACCGCAACACCACCAACCCAAAATTATAGAAACAATTGCTTTTTACCAAAAAAACTCTATTTTTTTATTCAAAAGAATATAAACAAACAAATATTAACTGTTATTTAGTCGTTAATATAATGAATTTCCTAATAATATCAAGGTTAACTTTCCTAAAAACTTAAACGGTTAATAAAAGCTTATAAACTTTATTACATATCTCTAACCTAAATGGATTTGTTTACGAAGATTAGAGACTATTTCAATGAATTCACGCAATCGTGGCCCCATTTTTATCAACATAATGATGTGTCTATTCCCTAGTCCATGAATATCCTCATTTGCCCCCACATCCATGGCATTAACAAGTGCTCTTATCAAGCCCACACAACTTCCTCAAATTATCGTATATATAAAAAGACACACATATATATTATTATATTATTTAGGAGACACGAGAAACAACAACATAACATATTTTATCTTCTCTTCACATGCTGATTGTCACATAAGTCCGTGTCAACGCAATGTTTCATGCATCGCGACAACGAAATCAAACTATCAAAGAATAATTGAACAACGTAGATTTCATCCACTCAGCGCAGAAGAAAAACAAGATCCACAAGAAAAGCAAATGAACAAGAAAATTAATGAGTATAATTGGAAATGCTTAATTAATTAATGTTGTAACAGTAACACATCTATCCAACTCAAGCGTACGTATTATTTCCCAACGCACTTAAATCGTGAAAATGAAAAATAACTAATGAGAACTAATATATATTCAAAATGGAACATCGATACAGTATTGCTGTCACCATATTTAGAACTGTTCAGGAGAATCAATAGCTGCTGGGATCACTAGTGATTATATATATTGTGAGACTTGACCCAGCATTGAGATTTGGAAAGAGGAAATTGAGATATTGCTATTATTACAAGATATTATAAATTTATTTTAAAGGCATAAAATATATTTAATATTAAAAAATTTGGGTGGCTCGAACTTAATATGGGATACTTTAATAACACAGCAGTACTTTTTGCCTTTTATCCACACTTCTATGTTTATCTGATTTTAGCATATAATTAATAATAGCTAATGTCCTTTATTAATTCAAGAAAAATAAAATGATGTTTTATATTCTCTAATGTTATTCAACGAAAGAATAACTACTGTCTTTTTTCGGATTTTCCGATGTTATCACCGAATCTAAAATTATCTGTATATCACGATTTTGTACATATATTACAATTATATATATATATATATATATATATATATATATAAAAGTAATTCTTATATTATTTTATAATTTGATATAAAATGAAATTTGTATTAATCTAATCATTGAATTATATTTATATATTATGAAGATTGTTTATAGTAAAATTTATTAAATATGAACAATAATAAAAAGATAATCAAATATTTTAGTATATTTTGATAAATTTATATTATGTTCATTTTTTTAATCTATATGTATGAATGGCGTAATAAATGAAGGTTTTGATTAATTTTTATAATATTAAAAGTTAGGGACTTCATCACCCACAAGCACTTGAAAAAAAAATTACTTGCCAGTACACTTATAGAAGGAAAATTTAATATTGATTAAATCATTCTTTCGTTTTTAATATTTTTTATTAATTAATAAATTTATCCCGAAACTTACAATTGCATTAAAAGTTACTAACAAATAAATTATAGGTCTTCTCTGACTAACTTTATAATTAATTTTTTATAAATATTATTTTCATGTTAACTTAAATATTGATTTGAAAGCTATTATTAAATATATAAAATTTTATATAATTTTAAATTTATTTGATGCTTCACTAATTAACTTTATTGTTATATTTTGAAAATAATTTATAAAAAAATAAAGAAGCAGATGCATGCTTCACGTTTTCAATGTCAGACTCAATGTGGTCATGGTTGATAGGGATATTGGGACCCTTAATGCATCTTTCAATATTCACTAATAATAATGCCAGTTGCATCTTACTATATAAAATATCTTATAGATTGAAGAAACAGTACGTATTGACGGTTTTAAGATTATAGTTCTTGGGTTTACTAGGTACTTAGTTAAACATAAAAAGGAACATATAAAGATATAGCTTATTATTATAGAGGCTTAACTTTAATGGTTATAGAGCTGAATTTGAAAACTTATAAATTCATTGCTATTAATAGAAGAAATAAAATAAATTAAGAAAGTTAATAAATCTAACTTTTTTAACTAAAATTAATTATATATTAGTATATTGGATCTTTTTAATATGTGAGATATAATATAAATAATCTATTATATGATTTAAAAGATTTTTGTTTCTATTAAAATGATCTTATAGCGATAAATTTATTGAGACTTATAACATCTGGTTAGATCTATAAACAAGGGATCCAGAGTTTTATAAGTGTGGGGACAATTTTCCTCCCACAAACTTTTTAATTTTACTTAATTTTGTTTAACTTTAAATAAGTTAAACAAATGTAATTAAAATTAAACCGAAAAGTTGTAAAATAGTGTAATTATTAGACATAAAAATATAAGAGACAAAACAAAAATAAAATCAATAATACTCCAAGTAAAATGGGTTTTTAACAGCCATAACCTTACTATTTTAGTGGGAAAAACAAGTAAACCAAGTACTGTTGGAATATTGCAAAGTATGTGGTGATGGCAAGAGGGGTCATTTTATCTCCAAATCTACTCTACCAACCATCTTTGAATAATGTGGATAGATATGCATGGATACCATTAATTGAATGAGTTGTTGAAATAAAGACTTTCAAAACGGCAAATTATTTTATTTATAAGAATCAAATTCAAATATTACAGAGTTTATAATAATTTATACACATTATTCAACTAATTGAATTAAATTTAAGTATTATAGAGTTTATAATAATCTATATATTATTTAATCATTTAAACTTTTTGATAAAGTCTATTTGTTGTTTTTTTTATTGGTTATTTTTAAATGTTTATTAAATATTTAAGAAGAATTATTAGTTTATTGTTGTCCCCTTCTTATTTTCTTTTAACTTAAAAGTCATGTCAATGTCTTGCATATAAGAAATTTCCCACTGAAGAAATCCCATTTTTAGAAAAGTTCATTTACATGTTCATAAACATTTGTCTTGTAAAAGTGAGGAAGATGTATTTAAAGAATGATACGTAAATATAAGTATGGAGTAAAATAAAAAATGATTGAAATTTTAATATTTTTATAATTATTATATATGCATATATAATTAAAATCTCAAACGTTAGTATTTTTATTTATTAATAAACAATAGTATTTTAATTAATACTGGTATTTTATATATTTTCTCTTTATCAAAATCAAAATAGTTAATATTTGAATTAATAGTAATATTTTTTTAATAATCTAATATTTTTTTAGTTTTTAATTAGCATAGGTTAAATATTGTTTATATAATTATAATTATGACTTATAATAAATAAGTATTTCAAATTGATACATATACTATAATTAAGATTCATAATGAATAAAATTTCAAATATATAAATTATATTTTTGGATTTATAATAAAAAATTAAATTATGAATTACATTGTTTTAAAATTGAAACAGATAAGTTTTTTTAGAAAATTAAGTATATAAATAAAGATTCATGGAAAAAAATTTGAGATTATTGAAAGATTTTTTTAAAAAATAGTTTTGGAGTGTGAAATGTATAGGAATGCATTTATCTTGGTAAAAAATTATCTTGGTAATAATTGTTGAAACATGTAGTTTTTAATTTAAAAACAAACAAAACAAATTTTATTTTTGTTGCAAAAACAAAACGTATATATTTATTTCATTTTCTAAGGGTAATTCTAAGTTTCAAGTTTTGTTTTTTTTTTGTTTTTAAAATTAAATTTAAAATAAAACTTGTATGAATAAATGAGGGTTAAAATGATTTTAAATTTATTTAAACTCATTTTTAGGGAAAATAAAAGTTGTCTAATTATAATTTTAAGTTTTTATAAGTTATTCTATGGCTTCCAATATTTTTCTTTAACTATTTTGCCTACAACATTCAACTTACAAATATCTAAACATGTAGTTTCATTTATTATATGGAAAATAATTTCCTATTACTATCCCCCGTACAAAATCTAAACGGATGAATAGAGTTGCAAAAAAACTCAAATTAATGTGTCACACTGAGTTGTAACTTCTAATTGTACATAAACAAGATTTTCTATTGTTGATTTTTGCTTCTAAAAAAAATAAAAATAATCAAGCTAAATTCATTTGTTTGACTTGGTTGTTGGTAGAAGAGATTTTTCTTCCATAAGGCTTTACAAGCAAATTAAACTGTCAAACTCGCTAACTTAGATTGTCGATCTTTGAATGTAGACATCAATAAGGATTATATTCATGATGACTATGTGTATATTATTACCAGTGAAGGAATATTCATCATATTGGATAATAAATTGGAAAGAATACAAATAAAAATATAACTAAGGGGACACTTTGTAGACATGATGCAGACGAAAATATTTTGTTAAATTTATCGGGTATAAAGATATATCGGCAATAAACAAACTTTCAAATTCTTACATGTAGATAAATTTCTTAGGGCTATTTAGCAATTTAAAAAATTTATAAAGTCTACTACTGCACGTCAAATCAGGGTAACTAGTTTACCCAATTTTAACAAATTTCTACCATAATTCGTCATAAACCAAACTTTCATGGGACTTGAAACCTAAATTCATTATGAGCTTTTGACCCAACTTGGATCAAATTTGTGACCTATACCACTATTTTTCTTAATCTTTGGTAACATTGATTGATAAGAGTTACAAGCTGGATGAATATAATTTAAACTTTAAATTTTAACTAAAAATGATTTTTCTTTGAACTTTTGTGTATGATTCAACATTTTATTTAATTAAATCTTAGACTGTGCTATGAAATAAATAGTAAAAAGTATCTATTTTTAATGAACAAACAGCCAAATGTTTCTTAAAGTTAATATAATTACTCAATAGTAATCACAATTAAGCTTATGTGAAATTTTGGATTAATTCTAGCAATTTAGAATAAAATAATATTATTTTATCTAATATCTAATACACATTTTACGATAAAAATTTTAAAGGGTAAGAAAAATATCCATGACCAACCCTCATACATGTTTAATGATTAATTAGTTATTTTATGTCATTAATATGCTAATTAGACCATTAGAAATATTAATTTCAATTAATTAAATTTTATTAAAATTGAACCTTTCCCCATTTATCACTAGTTAGTATTGCATAACATCATTGAAATGTTACATTTATGACATCTTTGTTTATCGTGTCTTTTGAGAATGCACCTACATTTATGACCAACCCTCATACATGTTTAATGATTAATTAGTTGTTTTTTGGTGTATGCTTGTTAAGTTATTTTTGTAAGGAAATAACTATTATTTGATACGGTGTGAAAAACTTTTGTGTATTATTTTTGCAAGGAAAATAATTGTTGTTTGATAGCATTGTTGTTGTTATTTACTTTCTTTGATTTGTTTGGCTTCATAGGAAAGCAATAATATATCCACGAATTGACAACCTCAAATTTTCTCAAACGACATGCACTATGGCACAAGAAGCTAAAGTAGTCTTGAGAGGACTTCACTAGTTCAAGTGTAGGAAATCACGCAATTCTAACAAGTCCCCCATGAAAGGCAATGTGTGTTTCAAGTATGAGAAGTAGGCCACATGGTCATATATTGCCAAGTGCAATCAAAGCAGGAAATGATTATAAACGACATGCGAGTTGCTAAGTTAATTGTCGTTGATTGAGTTTTTGTGATGAGTGGTCCTGAAGCCTCCAAATTCTAGAACCTAATATAGAACAAATGCTTTGACGATATTTCTTTAAATACATTGTTTGACTCAAGCGCTACTCATTCTTTTGCCTCTTACAACTATATAAGTAGGTTAGGATTGTCAAAATGATATTTATCATTTGATCTACTTATTTCTTTCCCTTGCTACTCTTGTAGTATCTTATGTTCTTTGTGCAAACTACCCTATGAACATAGTTACAAAATAAACTTGATTTGTTTATCCCTTTTAAACCTAGATCTTATTATAGGAGCAATTTTTATATTATTTGAATTTTAAGATATTAATAATTGTTTAATTTAAATTTTAATAAATGTATGTTAGTAAGTATGCCAATAAATATTTAAATATATTTTTATATACATGCTCCAAAAAATTGTTATTATTGAAAGTATTATCCTAAGTAAGATCTTCTTTACTTTAGTGATATCTTACATGCTAATTTTGTTCATTTTTGTTTGTTTGCATGCTTGATTTGTGATAACAAAAAATTGAGTAAAAATGTTTAATTACACCAGAATTTCTTGTCTTGTTAATTAAATATATTTATTATAATTTACACACATGTTTTAATATTTTACACTTGTAGTTGATGACATTGTTTCAACGTTTTAAGTATGTCTTCAACATAAATGATGAAATTCTATAAATAACAGAGAATAAAAAACATCACAATATGTTGTCTTAAGCAAATAAAATGATCATATGAGAGACTTCCAGTTTTTATATGTTGGTATATATAAACATAGAAAGAATCCCTAATGAGATAAAAGCAACAAAAAAAATCACTATATTGGTCATAATTACCTTAATTAATGCAAAATACATTGGACAGTCAATTAATTACGATTTCAATTAATTGTCCCTTTATATTTGTTTAAAATATTAAAATAAATTATGATGAATTCAAAAATTTTCAAATTATAAATAAATATATAATATATAATATTCAGTAAATATCTAGAATAAATTAATGTTGATTTAAATTTTTTATTGGACAATCAATTAAAATTGTGCACGAGTATGTCTCATAATAATAGTAAAATATAATTGTGTGAATTGATTTAAATTTTATCTTCTTGAATTAATTAAAATTATCCTTAATCATTATTACTAATGTAATTGTTTAAATTTTCCATGTGTATGTTTTATAATAGAACAAGTTATTATATTTTAAAATATATTTATAATTGAATATTTTCACTTTTTACTTTGATAAAAAAAATATACCATATAAATTTACATGGTTCCTATATCTACTATATAAGATTTGAAAAATAAAATAAATATAAATTTTGAATATTTTAATTTATTGGATTTTTAGGTACTATAATTTATTTAATATTTTACAATTGATTTAGTGGATTTAAGATTCTATTAAAATAGAATAATATAAAATATGCATTAATTGAATTATTTTGAAGGAATGAATATGGAGGTACCACATGACATCACCTCATAGAATAATTCATATTTATATTATATTAATCGAATTTATTTTCTAAAATAAGAATAAATTTAATTATATAAACAACCTCCTTTTATAGTAGATTGTTTATTTTTCAATCATATTCATATTGATTGTGCCAATAAAACCTTTGTAATTTATAATATAAGAATATATTTTAGAAAAAAATATTTTTGGAAAATGAATTAAATATTTACTAAATGCTACTTTCATGCAAAGCCATAAAATAAATGAATTGCAAAAGGAAAGAAATCTCGATATTTTATTTATTCTTTATATGGTTTGGTTTGATCGCTTGACTTTTGCTAAATATATAAGCAATTAACAAGTGTCATGTAATATATTAACATCAACAACACTTTTAATCCAAGTTAATTAGAGTTAGTAATAGATAAATTTAATGATAAATAGATAAAAAAAATCAATTTTTTGAGAGATGAAAGTCAAAGCAATTTTTTTATAAAGACTAAAATCATAATTCACTCATTTTATAAGGATTAAAAATAAAATTTAAACCATAAAAGAATAATTTAAAAAATTCATTATTTATTTTAAGAATTTAAAAATATTTATTATAAAATATTAATATATCATTATACATATTATACATATCAACGAAGAAAAAAAATTACATATCATTATAAATTATTAAATAAAAATGTTAAAATTGAATCCATCCGATAGTTTGACATCTAAAATTCAATGATTATTTTGGCATTGACTATCTTTTACTTAATTGAGTGACTCACATCTAGCTAATCAATGACATAAAAATATATTTAACAGATAAGAATCTACATGTTTGAAAATATTAGAATTTCATATTATTCTTTTAAAATATTATGATGCTTACAATGTTTTTTAGATCATTGATTAGTTACACACTAATTTGTCAATTAAGAGATGATTGATGTCAACTATTAGAGATTTATAGCAAATATTGTTAAATTTTGAATGTCAAAGTACAAAACCCCATGGAAAGCCAAAATCAATTCTAATAACTATCTTGTTGGGTAAAATCAGCGCAACAATCTTATCCTAAAATAAACTCAAATGTGGGTTATCGTCAACCTTTAATCAAATGCGGAAACGTAATCAAATAACAAAGGAGGTGCGAAAGAGACAATCACACAACAATCTGTTTTACGTGAGAAAACCTTCCTTGAATCTAGAAAGGAAAAACTCACGGGATACTAGTCCAGATCAAATATCCAATATAACTGAGAATGGTTACAATGAATCAAACACACCAAGTTAGTGGTACACTCAACCTCTCCAACAATGGTGATAATCAACTCTCAAAGTGTTTCACTCTGATCACTCAAATATGCAGGTACACAGGTTTGCTCAAATATGAACATTCAAGAATGTCACTTGAGGTTCTCAAATGCGGAGTCACTCTCACGCTCAAATCTTTCTCGACATATGTGCCTCTCACAGTTTGTCTTGGTCTGACCTAATTCCACCATTAACTAAAGTATTTATAATGAGAAATTAGGTCTAGGATATTAAACTTGATCCGGCGACCGGCTCGGACAAGTAAGAAGGCGTTTGTGGATCCATGAATATTGAGATCCGTTGTATCGAAAGTCTTCCTGGCGGGTGAGGCCAGGCAGCGAGTCCCGCAAGTGTTGCGGCGGTACAAACCACTACTTGTGAATTGAAAAATGACTTTTGCTCGAGGGGAAGACTACCATGTGGAAGAGACTTGCACTTGAGGGAGAGATTGTTGGAGTACAAGTGTGAGTTAAAATCTCACATCGGATAGAAATAGAAAAGTTGAACATCACATAAGTGAGGAGAAGACCCATAAACCTGAGCCTTAAAGTTTTGGGTTAAGGTGTGGTGTCTAATTCACTTATATGGTTACTTAGGTATAAATCTCTCTGTTATTTACCCCCCTTCAGATATAAATTACACAAATATAAGGAAAATTGTACAAGTACGGTCCAAAAATTATATTTAAGTCTTGACTTTTTTATTATAAAAATTTAGGGAGCCACTTGTAAGGTTAAGAAAAAAAAGAAAGTCAAAGTTGATATTACTAATTAACTTGAAATAATTTCATACAAATTAATTCACATATTTTGCATTAAGTTAATTCTTTATTCTATTAAATATAAAGAATTTAAAATAAATAAAATTTTCATATATATATATATATGAATGAGAATAGTTTAAATTACATTCATATAATTTTGATAATTATTAAATTATTTGTATAATTTGATATAAAATATGATTTTTATTAATTTAATCATTAAATTATGTATGTACATTATTTAGATTATTTGTGTTAAATTTTGTTAAATTAAATGACAATAAAAAAAATAATCAAACAATTTATATTTTAATATATTTTAAAATTGAATGATCAATGTAGTCTTTTAACGAATAAGAACGTTGAGTAATGTGAAATATTATAATATAAAAAACACAGAAAAATTTACAATCAGAACATTAGACGGAAAGAGAAGGTAAATCTTCAAGAAACTGGTCAACATAGAAAAACATCAGTTAAAATAAATTTTACTACATTACTTGGTCGGAAATAAACTAAACTATATGTCTTTTTTAATTTTTAGCCTTATGCCCTTATCACATGTTTTTAAAAGTCCAACAAGGGAGGCTTTGTCTATATGTTTTGCTCATCTTAGTTTCCTTTGTCCAAAACTGACGTTCTCAACACAAGAACGGTTTTCTGTGTCTATGCGCTCTTAGTGGTTCCGATTCTTTCTCCACTTTCAACTTGTCCGTTTCTCACTCTCCCTCAAATCTCTTTCTCTCTCTCTCTATTCCTTCACATTCTCTCTTTTCAGCCCATTTCAGTTGAGCCATTCTCTATTCTGCTTCTACTTACTAGTCAATTCAATTACCCCATCTTCACCTCTGATCCAAAGCTGAGAACTTGCTTTCTGGGTTCAATAGATACACTCACATGCTGTTGTGGGTTGCCTTCAAAACATCACCTTTGAAGACATCTCGGGTCGCTAACTAACCCCTTTTGTTGATTTTGCAACAGAAAGGTTTAATAATAATAATAATAAAAGGTTGTGCACTTCGTGGTGTGGTCTTGGTGGGGGATTACGCAGATCTGCATGTTATCTATTATTTCACAATAACCAAAACCAAAAAAGAGCAAGAGAGAGAGAAGAAAAAAAGGAGTGTTCTTTTTTGTTTTCTCATTTTTTATAAAAAAAACTATACCTTTCCTTCTTATCTTACCCGTAATTCCTTACATTAATTGATGACTGAAGCTGGTTCGTTGCCATTTTAGATATCTCAATCTGAAAAGTGTGCAATTGTGATTGTTGTGTGGGGGTGGTGGATGAAAGGTTGCAAAAGTAACGACATAATTCTGAAGGTGAAGAAGAAAGTGGTGTTGTGTGGATTGTGATTTGTGAAAGGTTTTGATTTTTGTTGGTTATTCTCAAAAGGGTTGTGACGGATCCTTCAAGGGAAGAAAGTGGGTGCTCGAGTGGTGTGGAGTGCATTCTTGGCATTCTAAGGGCCCTTAAGATGGGGTCCTGCTTCTCTGCGGAAAGCAGGAGCCCTCACCCCAATTCACCAAACTCATCATCTTTCAGGAAGAGCAAGAGCAACTCCAAGAAGAGGCTTGGATCAAGAGCCTCTTCATTTGAGTATTGGAGGAATGAGCCTCTACATAGGATCCCTGGGAGGATCTTCCTCAATGGCTCATCCCAAGTTGCATCCTTGTTCACTCAACAAGGGAAGAAGGGAACCAACCAGGATGCCATGGTTGTTTGGGAGGTTAAATCCTTTTTCTCACTTTGCATTTCTATTTTTGGTCAATTTACCCTCTTTGTTTAGTCTTTGTTTTGCTACATTTTGCCAATTTTGTTAACAATTCAGATCTTTTTCTATCTTAATATTAATGAGGTTGATTTGATTGATTTCCCTCAGCTTGAATTTTGTACCTTGCATATCTGCACATGGGGTGCTTATGTTTTTACATACATACACTACTTTTTTCTAGGTCTTATGTTGGTCCTTGAATTCCATTTCCTGCTTCATGCTGATTTGGTTGTGACGTGTCTCGATTGATTGATCAAGCGGTGTGTTCACGTGGTTTCTTTGCATATACAGTTTTGTGTATGGTTGTGATTGTTGCTGATCCTTATTTCACTGCATCTTTGGCTATATATGACTTGTTTTTGGTTTTGATTGTGATATTTGTGCATTAAGGATCTATTTTTTTGTTCTGCTGGGATCACACTTGATGGAAGGTGATGGACCATTCAAGTCCTGAAAGATCTTAGTTGTGCTTCCCCATCACAAAATAGAGAGTCACATGAATATTGATCTGAAGCCCATCAACTTATCTGAAAAGTTGTATCTTCACCTTTTTTTTATTTGCTCTTTGCTATTCTCTTGATTTTCCACCTTTATTTTATTTATTATGAATGTGGAAGGATCTTTTGGTAGCTATTTTTAGACAATAGTAAGTGTGGATGCTTGCTGTTTGTTTTTGTTTTGTTTTTTCTGTTGTTGGGTACTGTTGAATGGAATTTTAATTGCTTCTGCTTACCATATATTGCAGAACTTTTGTTCTAGACAAGATACTATTTTCTGTGGAGTTTTTGATGGCCACGGTCCATATGGTCACATGGTTGCGAAAAGAGTGAGGGATTCTCTTCCTCTAAAACTGAATGTCCATTGGGAACAAAGTGCATCTGGTGAAGAAGTCCTCAAGGATATTAGCGTTAATACTGCAGGAAGCATGAATTCAGAAGAGGCTGCATTTACATCTGCTGATGATGAATCCAGGGTATCTGTTGATGCCGAGGAAACAGAAAAACACCCAGAAATCTTTCAGAGACTTAAAGAGTCCTTTTTAAAGTCATTCAAAGTTATGGATAGAGAACTGAAGACCCACCGAAGTATTGATTGCTTCTGTAGTGGGACAACAGCAGTAACCCTGGTTAAGCAGGTGTTGGCTTGTAACCTTTGGAAGAATATATTTTGTTACAAATTGTCTGCTAATGAATTATTTCTGACCATAAAAGATTTTGGTTCCTCTACAGGGCCATGATCTTATTATTGGAAACGTTGGTGACTCTAGAGCTGTGCTGGGTACAAGAGAGAAAGATAATTCTCTTGTTGCCATCCAGTTAACTGTGGATCTAAAACCCAATCTTCCAGGTATATCTCTCATCTGGGAAATTATTGCCTACGTTGTTGAACAGTGGCATCAGATTGAAGAAACGTTAAGATCAATTCTAGTCATTTCCATGAAGAACATAGTTTAGTTGAAATATGTCCCCTTTGTTATTATTTCTATTGTTCTTGGAAGTCAAACATTGAGATATGTGCTTTTGATCTTTTAGTTTTTGAAACTCTAAACTCCCCTTCATTCTGAGTCCTGTTTCACTTTTGATTGGACAATTTTCCTTTTATTATAAGCAACTGTGAGTTCTTTTCCCCCCTATTTTATATATACTCTGTCTTGATTGGAATGGTCTGCAATATGAAATATCCTTGGCATATCCAGCAAGTAACCTCAACATTATTCTATGAATATAATAAGGATAAAAGAAAGAAATAAAAGCTTATTTTTTTCTGCATTAATATTTATTCTTATGTGATTATATGGGCATGTTCTTGATCAGTTGATCCTGTGTAAAATTATGCAATTGTTGGAAATCATTTAGGGTCCATGCAGTACCCTAACGTTAAAAGATGTGATACAGTAGGCATATTAGTGGACAAGAAATATAGGTTCACTTGTTAAATTTATTTGAGAGCTCTTGACTAGAATACATGCTTTTGAATAACTAGTCTACATGTTTACATGAAATAAGCCATGAAAGGGACATCTGTACATGTAGAGGATACTAACACTTAGTTGGCCGTGGGGATGGACAAAATTTTATGTCTGTTGTGTTAGGTATTGTGCTTGTATGTCATGGCCCATCTCAAATTGTATTTGTCCAGAAGCAACCCATTCTTGGTTTTTGTTTAAATAACCATACTTCAAGGACAAAATTTAGCCTATGTAACTCATTGTATTAAGTTGACAGCTCTCTAATGGTATGTTTCATCGCCTGTCACATGTGTACATATTGTCCATAAGTCTTACCTAATTTATTTTTCTCTCTTACAGCCGAAGAAGAGAGAATTCGCAAATGTAAAGGACGTGTTTTTGCTCTTCAGGATGAGCCTGAAGTTGCTCGAGTCTGGTTGCCAAACAATGACTCACCTGGCCTTGCCATGGCAAGGGCATTTGGAGATTTTTGTCTTAAAGATTTTGGCCTCATATCTGTTCCCGAAGTGTCATACAGACGACTCACTGAGAAGGATGAATTTGTTGTCTTGGCAACAGATGGGGTAACAAGACCTATCTTACATTGCCATTGCACTTGCCTACTAAGATTTTCATTTTTTACTCGCCTTTTTTACTTTCATCTCAAGTTTGTTATTTGTTAATGGCAGATTTGGGATGTTCTCTCAAACAAAGAAGTGGTGGACATTGTGGCAGCCGCGCCAAGGCGTGCCTCGGCCGCACGAGCGCTGGTCGAGTCAGCGGTTCGCTCATGGAGGTACAAGTATCCAACCTCCAAAGTGGACGACTGTGCCGTGGTTTGCCTCTTTCTGAACTCGGACTCGTACAAAGTGTGTAGTGCTTCCAATGTCATCAAGTCCAAGGAACAACCTAGTTCAGGTATCCAAGTCCACAATGGCGACACCGGAGATGTTCCTGCACCTACTGGTCTGGCAAGGTCTGGAACTTGCAGGGAAAACAATGAAGATAACAACAGCAACCACAACCACAACGAGGAAGAGCCTAAGGAAGAGGAAATAGATATTGATGCAGAAATAGAGTGGTCTGCTCTCGAAGGAGTGTCGCGTGTGAACACATTACTAAACCTCCCAAGGTTTGAACCTGACAAAGAAGACAAGGGGATGAGAAAACACAAATGAAAAAAAAAATGGTTGAACCAAGGAATGTTGAGTTGAGTTAAAGATGTTCTTTTACTTTATATTTGTTTATTTTGTTTTGTTTCCCATAATCATTACATAGATACATACCCTTTTTCTTTTTCTTTTTGTTCTTTTTGCACAATTTTCTTTTCTATTTATATATTCATGTTCCCACCCATTGATGTTTTTGTTTGGACCAGAGAGGATGGCCGGGCTCTTTTAGTGTGTCTGGAAATCTGTCCTTCCTCACGTGTGCTTGAAAATTTTGTAAAATCAAACTCGTCATAGTGCATATCTAATAATTTTATTTTTTTAATAAAGTCATAAAGGGCTTATTTAATTAGTTACTTATTTGTGTTGGAAATTTGTAGCGTGGTTCGTGAGTTTGGGTGTTTAATATTATTTATTATTATTGTGCAAGTTGGTGAATGACAAGGAAATTGGGATAATGACGCATACAGTGGTTGGGTTCATAAATCAAATGAAGTGGCCTCAAATTTTCAACACAAATGAGTAACTAATTAAATAAGCCCTTTATGACTCTATAAAAAATAAAATTATTAGGTATGCACTAAAATCTTTCTTTTTCGGATGGAAATTAATGTGGTATGGTGTGGGTGGACGGGTGCTAGGAGTAATCTAACTCGTGGTTGCTTTTATTTTGGTGTGTTGTGTGGCCGATGACACACCACTATGTTCATACGAATCAGGTTCACAATTGTGTCATTTGATTCTTGTTCAATTATTCACATTTCAATTGCATTTCACACAC
Organism: Glycine latifolia; assembly: GCA_013407115.1. Classification (NCBI taxonomy): domain Eukaryota; kingdom Viridiplantae; phylum Streptophyta; class Magnoliopsida; order Fabales; family Fabaceae; genus Glycine; species Glycine latifolia. The sequence continues at coordinate 35,131,884 of CM023958.1, forward strand.
ACTCGGAAAAATATCAGTTGTTTAAACTTTTATTTCAATTGAAATAAATACCTATTTTAATAAAATAAGTAATTTTCTGTTTTTTCATATATTTGTTTAAATTGTTTCTTCTTAAAAAAATAACTTTCGTTCACGCAAAGTATATAAAAAAATTATTTTAAAATTACTTTTTTTAAGTTTAAAAAACTCATTTAACTTCATTGAATTTGTACATAAGTAAAATATTTGCGTTCGACTGTGTCCATATCAACTGTGATTTTAACTGCAAGATATCCAGATTGTTCACGCACACGGATTAAGTTCTATAGTTGTGAAAAGAATCGCATCAATCTGGTGTTTTGATTTAATTTTATTAAATAAAAAATACTTTTAAAATTTAGTTTAATAAATTTGAAGGGTGAGATTCAGACTGCACATGTTCCAGCTAGTGTATTTTGAAACTGCAGTGGATCCTATTTCATTTGCGCAAACATATCACGCACACTGACACACATATATGGCAATTAATGAAGCCGGTACTATTATATTTGTATATTTTAAAGACGATGTTGATGTGACTATGAACTTGAAGTTCAATTTGCCAATTTGTGTTGAAAGGCAGTTAGTTGTTATATTTATTGCTACGTAAATTCTTGTGTTTTTTAAACAAAATTATTGAAAAACTGTTATTTATTTATTTATCATAACTTGCTGTAACATTTTGGCTTATTATTATTAGGATTTTGTCAAACACAGTAAAGAAAATTGGTATATTTTATATAACCAAGTGATTGATCACAGTAATTAATATGTTAAAAATAAAATTGAATTATTTCTGTTAGTATTTGAATTTGATTTTTTACGAAAACAATTCTTTATCGGTCTTTAGTTATTCATGATCAAATTTCATATCATTATTCATTTTTTCTAATAAATTGAAAGATTAAGATCAAAACTCATTAATTTTATATGATAAATATATGGAATAACATTATAAATGGCTACCCTAACCAGAGTGTGAACAGCTATAATAGCTTGTTCCCTAACCAACTCAACCCAAAAGTTTGGAAAAAGAAATAGAAGTTCTCTGCATTCACTGATTAATTGATGAAACCAACTTCAGAAAAATCTGATCTGGTATCATGAACTTTGTCCACTACTCCTTTGCAGTGTAATTCAAAGATTACATGTGACATGTCCAAATCAATTACCCAGTGCAATGCTCGCAAAAGATTACTTGGACACGGGGGACCATCCAAGCCGATTTCACCAAGTAGCCAACCCTCTTCATCTCTGATGCATATTTCTTAGCTCGTCTGTTGACTTTGTACATGAAAGCTAGCATTTACATTACACTTCAAAAATCCATGTTCAATAAATAGAAAGTTCTTATTGATCAAATTGTATTAGAAATCACGGAGGAGTGTATTACATCACTTTCCTATAAAAAAATTTCATTATTATTTCTTAAACGATTATTGTTCTTTTAATTTGGTTATCTTTTTTTTAATATGAAACTTAAATTTGATTCCTACTATGTAATTTTAATTTATCTATTAATTTGATATTCACAAAAATGTTAACATGGTAATAAAGTTCAAAAACAAATTATTAAAATAAATATACAATAAAGATGTTAAAGTAAGTCAACCTAAATTACTTAGGTTGACTCATCATAAGTTGTTAAAAAAAATGAGTCAACTTAAATTGACTCACTGAAAAAGTGAGTCAATAATATTGTATCTAATTCAATCTATCATGAATTCGTTGATTAAGTAGGTTAATTCGTAATATGTTTCACTAAATTTAAAAAAAAATACAAAAATTAAAATCACAAAAAATAGAAAAACATGAAAACACCAAGTTCACTGCCAACCACCGAGCATGCATCAATTGACACTAGATTGTTTAAAATTTGTGGTATTCAGTTTGATATTTTTTTAAAGGATGTCAAGTTTGAGCTATAAGCATATAGTTGTGTTACATGCTTGAATGAGAAATTTGCTACCTTTAATAGTTCTACTTGATTTGAGCAAGATTACTTCTCCTTAAGGATATTCGTGATTTGCACAACGGACTTCAAAAAATAAAAATATCAAGGAAATTTAAAATAAAAAGGAATAAATTTTTTAAAAAATAAAAACATGTTAACATGAGTTGATCATCTCACTTGGATGACTATTTCATCTCAACTTGTTAGTTAAGTGAAGCGGGGCAAATCAATTTTATAAAAAAAATTTGGACAACATCGTTTCAACTTATTTATTTCGTGAGCCATGTTAATCCGGAATCACTCATAAGTTCAAACTTATTTGATCTCTTTGCAATTTTTATTATATTTTATTAATTTTGTAAGGATGGGAAAATAAAATCTAATGGTAGAAATCGAATTTTCCTTCTCTCTTTAATTGTAAGGAAGAGATTAACAAATGATTTTGTAATCCACACCCACAATATTTTTTCATATAATAGTGAAAAATAGATATTGACCTTTATATTTTATCACAAATAATTAAGATTAAAACACCCGATTTATTTAAGTTATATGATCAAGATTAACTCCTCTAATTAACATACACAAAACTATTTTTTCATGATTTGATCCAGTGATCAAAGTTCATTCATCACATTATCTCGTAATAAAACTCCTCTCTCTATATGTATGTAGAGTGAAGATTAATCCATGACTAGAGTAATTCTTGATAGAAGTACTCCACTCCATGAGTTATTTTCTTAAATTCTTTCAAATACATACACAAAATACTTTGCGTCATAAAATAAGTTCAAATAATTTTTAGTCAAACACTCCTCTTCTAAATGGGACCTAAATCGAGAAGCTAGCAAATAAATGCGTTCATGGATGATTGGTTAGAAGGTGCTAGAATGGCATGGCTGACTGGCCCGCACTTACAAAAACGAAAGGCTTATGCTTATCATATTACAAGCTTCGAACATCCTCTCTTCGAAAGGATTGATACATCAATCAAAATACAGTTAAATAATAATAATCCCTTACATATGATTTTTTTTCTTTCCTTTTTGTGAAATCCCATGCATATATGATTTAATGTAAAGGAAAAATCACTAACGAAAAAGCTACAATACACTGCTTTAACTTCAATTCATTAACCGATCGTGTATGTTTTATTTTACGCCATATGATGCATTTCCTCATATTAGCTTCCCTTCCAACCAACGGCTGTAAAAATCCAACGCCTCCCGCGGCTTATATTCCGGCACGGTGTGCCCAGATCCCTACACCGGTGTTAAAGAAATAAATAAAACTAAATTAATTAACAATTTGAAAATTTATTATTTCATGTTATAATTAAGTTGATTTAATAGAAGATATAAGGTTGACCCAGGGGGAAGGTGAACGAAGAAAGGAGAGATTGTGGGTTCGAATTCCTTTGTTAATAAAAATAAAAATTAAGTTGATTTAATTTACCTTGATTGTCAGGAAGGTGAGGTTGTTCTCGTACGCTTGCAAGTACCTGTGTCAAATGAAAGAATAATGCCATTTCAAGTGAACATTAATTTATATTAAATTAATATAGTATGTGTTTTTTTTTATGCTAGCTAATTGAACAACTTTACAAACACAAGTACAAGAATTTGTTAGGCATAGGAGCAATGTGAGAGTCATGCGAGAGAAAGTGTTAATATGCATACCCAGCAATTTGGTTATTTGAGTTCCATGGCCTCCATTCATCCACAATCTTATAACCCAAAGATCGTGTCCAAGCCTCACTTCCAGTAAACGGTACACACATATCATGGTCGCCACTGCCATGACCCATGATCATACACACGTGAAACAATGGAGGAGGTTAATTAAGAGTTTCACAAAAGCAATTTTTAATTAATTAATAGTGTGTTTGATTTACCGTCCTACACCCCTAAACGGAGTTTCAGATAAAAGTAAAAAATAAATGTTACTTCTCACAAAACGGTGTCTTAGAATGTGTGTTCATCCATTGAAATGGTAAATCAAACACACATTAAGTTCTAATTAGTATTATTGATATTCAAGATTGTGGTTGGCACCTGAAAATAAGTGCCTTATAGCCAAGCCTGGTTAGGTTCTTGTGGTAAGGAATCATGCTTCCAACATTGTGCTGGTACTGTATCCTACTCGTACATAATTCCCACGGACCCGCCACTTTTTCCTGTGCAGAAATTATGTATAGAAATAAATCCTCAGTCATTAATTATTACCTTAACTGTTAAAATAAAACATAATTAATAATACTAATTATGGTGATTACCTACCGATTCAGCATGAATGGCTTTCCTGACTGCAACGTTGTTTAGCCATGAACTTGCAACTTCATCACTCTGCTCTTTGCCAAATCAAAAACAGAATTAATTTTATCATTTCACTTCAGTTATAATACATTACCTATTCATAGTTTAAACCGATCTCTACATGACATGTATATAAATTTATTAATTTACAAGAAAAAATTAATAATATATATTGATCAATCAGGTTTCATGGAGATAAATAGGGACCATGTTAATATAGAATCGCTTAATAAATTTTTCTTATCTTCACATTTAAATTAGCTATGAATTAAAAAGAGAATGTTGCCCTAGCTATGATTGAGTCAAGACTCTCTAAATTCTCACTAATTAACAAGATTTGGCCACAACATACTTGATTATATAAACAAGATTAATCATAATATAGAGACACAATTGATAACTTACAACACATGCGACATGCCTCGTTTCAGCCAATTGGGGCCATAATGTGACAAGACCAGGTTTGACTGGTGCTCTAAAAGGCCAAGCTCTACCAAACATTCTCTTTCTCACTGGGAGAGGCCTCTCAGTAAACCCTAATTGTTTGAAACTCTTTGGTAAGGTTCCATTTTCTTTGGCTGTGGCAGCATCGGGGAAATGGTAGCATGGCTCTAGTATGTTGTACACGTTAAGCCCATCAATGGCCTGATAGCATAGCAATGATGATCATGTACCCAACAAAGAGACAGTATTGTTAATTAGTTTTTATTATTCATAATAATAATAATGATGAGAGGAAAAAAAAAACAATTCATGCTGCCATCTTCTTGTTCTCTATGAATATGTCTCACCCTATCAACTTTTTCAATGGTCTTGTAACACACATCATTTTCGTCCAAAGAGTAAGCATCGTAGTAGTTTCCTTTGCAAGAAGATTTTACATTCTGCAAATTGTAATGGATTTGCGTAATATTAATAATGAGACTAAATAAATGCTAACTAATGCTTTCAAGATATTGATTAAAAAAATTTAACAAAAAAGAAAATATAATTAAAAATAGTATATTTACGTTTACCCTAAAATAAATGTCACATTTAAAGAAAAAAATTATTTCAAAATAAGTGTCATATTTAATTTTTAATATAACATTAATTATTTTTTTCATCAATACTCCTAATAATAAATGTTACTTTACTTTTTAAATCTAATATTACTGTACGTTTTACTTATTTAATAAGATTAATTTTATAAAATTATTACTATTTTATCTATTTTTTATTCCTTTGGAAGGAAATAACCGTTAATATATAAAATTTTATTGGCTTGTATAAAAAAATAAGTTAATTAACAATGAACTAAGTTGTACTTGATAAATTAAATTAATATTTATTCAATACCTCATAGATACTGTCGGAAATGAGGCCCATCCCGTGCACAAATGGGATAAGAGCATTGCCGTCAAATGTCTCGTCCGTGACACCGTTTCCAACCATGTAACCCTACACAAGAAACAAAAGTCAAATGAAATTTAAGGTATTTGCTGGCTTTCTACGTCAAAACTTTAAAACTGTGTAATTGTAACATAATTTATATACACTTTTTAACATTTTTTTATTAAATATTTGCCGGCTTTCTAAGTCAAAACACTTTAAAATTTACAATATATAATAATATGTAAAAAGAAAAATACCTTAAAATTGATCACGGGCTTTGTACCACTCCGGATTCCTGGCACACACATAATTTATGCTCACAAACTAGCAATCATATAAATATATATAGATACATATAGCAAGTTGGAATTAAAAACTTCGGTATATCACTGTAGCATCACACATACTTTCTGAGTATGTAATTTTTGTTTTTATTGGTTCACAACATATACATGTGCTAACAGACAACACTTTAAAATTTAGAGAAAAATAGGCAATACATTTATAGTTTAAAGAGTTTTTACTTTGTCATTCAATAAAAAATTACTATATCTGATAAATTTATTTGATTTTATAATAATTATTTTAAAAATTATATACCAATTATATAGTTTTATTAATTGACCATGTAATTTTTTTTTCCGTGGATAGTATATGAAACTTGGACTCTAAAATTATATTAAAAGGTTACAAACTTGTGAACAAAAATTATAAATTCATGAAGCGGGCATGGCATTGTTATACCTATCGAATATTAATTTGACTTAACTTTTTTACCTTTAGCAACTTCAAAAGCAAGAGTAGGCACATAAATTCCTGCATAAGACTCTCCAGCAATATAAAATGGATTAGCCTGGAATTCCGGAAATTGCTGAAACCACTGCCAATTAAAAACAAAAAAAAATATTAAAAAAGTATAATTATTACATATGCTTCGTGTATCATTGTGACATGCAAACAAACAATTAATGAAGTTTGGCGCATATATAAACATCTAAAATAGAATATTAGAATAATACGTACGTAATATACTAATTGGGTTAATTTGATCCTATTCTTATATATCCTTCAAATGCTAGTATCTTCTCTTGGAAGTACCTTTAAGAGGAAAACATGGGTATCAGACGCAGTTTCTAGGTCCCCAGTGGCATATTTGCTTGTGTTCTTAGAGTAAGAGAGCCCAACACCAGCAGGGGAATCCAAATACATAATGTTGGAAACCTGAAATTAAGATGGATAAAGATAGTAAATATAAAGGTTCCATTACTTCAAATGAAAAATATTAATTGTAATTTGTGAGAGAAATGCATTTTTTCAATGTGAATGAAATGCAAACTAGAAAAGAAATGGAAAACTAACATTAATAAACTCAACTCTAATTTTAAAAATTAAAAATATTGGAAACCGTTTCTAATTTCTTCTATCCATATGAAAATATTATATTATTTCACAAATCGAACATTAAATATTTATTAAACAAATGGGCAAGGACAAATATATCCTCTTCAATTCTTTTCCATCATTCCATCATGTGCTCTTGGGATTGATGCGTAAGTTGGCAAGTTGAGAAAATTATTATGTTCAAGTATATGTAACTAATAAAAATAATTTAATAAAAATCAGTCAAAACTTGAGACATATGTATACTTCATGCCGTCTTAACACAAGATTTGGTAATAAACATAAACTGATTTATTATATATATTATATATAAATTAACACTGAAAAATGTTGATATTATTGATATCTTAGTCTAATCCAATAACTTAATTTCTGGGAGTCACGTTCTTACCTTAGACCAGCTGTAAGGATTGATGAGCAAAGTGGGTAGATTCCCTTTTGAATTTGCAGCCTCAAAGTTGAATGGTCCTGCATGCACCCACATTTCACAATCACATGTATATATAATCAACACAAAAAATAATTATAATAATTATTCAAGGTGAGGAAAGGACGTCGGAGAGAACAATATCTAAAACTCTTACCATGTCAGTGGCTCAACATTTTTCCCTTAAATGCACGCATTCAAAAAGCTGATATGGGAAGAAATTAATATAAAGACGCGTAATATTTAAAATTTGTCCCCGATTTGATAAACAGACGGCAACTTCTAACTAAAAGAAAAGTGACCAAATTTTTCAAAATTCAAATGTTGCCTTGGACCTAGATGGAACTAGGCAAGCCATGATGAGGTTGATTAGGGACAGTTGAAGATATTTTCTTTGGCATCGTATAATATTGATGATATGATATTCATCCAATTTTATTTTATTAATTTTCTTTTAAAATTTTGACTGATATATATTTAAATATGATATCTTATTCAATTTTACTTATATTATTTAACAACTTGTTGATAATAGTTGCAGATTAAGTTGATGATGAGACGTATATAAATTAAGTACCGTTATTATTGTTTTCAATGAATAAAAAATAAGGTACAATAATTAGCATACCATGCTCGTAGACAAAGCCATCAAAGCTGGAGCACCCAGGTCCACCATTCAGCCATAACACAACTGGGTCCTTCTCTGGACTACTTTCTGAACTAACGAAGTAGTAGAACAGGTTCTTCCCACTTTCAGCATTTCCATCAATACTTATATACCTGAAGTCAATAATTGATCCCAACAAAAAAATATTTGATTTAGTTTACCGAAAAGGTAGCCGTTTTAATTAGTAGTGACGTCACTCAAGTTAATTGATGAAATGAAAATATCTAATGTATTAAGGCTTAATTTAAATTAATTCCCACCTTGTACGAAAATTATAATTATGAAACCCTTATAAAGTTTTGAAAAAGTGAAGACATGTAAATTGGATTTAACTTATGCAATAAGTTTGTGAGTGTTAACTTGTTGAGAAATTTATGTAAAAAACTAATTGTAATTAAGATATCTGTTTCTTCATCTCCATGATTGATATATGAAAATGATGTGTGCGTACCCGGAATAGTGCTTGGATGGGAAATTGCCGTTAAAGCCAGGGAGTTGAGTGATGAGAGAGGGTGAAGGGGCAGCTTGAACAGAGATCCAATGACCCAACAAAAGCATAAGTAGTGACACAACCCAATACCCTAGAAAATTTTGATTTTCCATGGCCATTCAATTTTTGTGGATGTCCAATTCCTCACCCAAGAGTGTTGGGATGAATCAAGGAGCAAGGCATGCCTATATATATAAGTGTGAAGTGTGTGTGTGTGTGTGTGAATGATATTAAGAAAAGAAAAGAATCATTACTTAAGCTTTAATGCAATAGTCAAGGTCAGGCATTATCTGATTTAAAAATATGTCAGATAAAAAGTAAGTTTGGAATTTATACCACGGCATTGGAAGAAAGCTAAGAAGAAAACCCGCAGCTTGGGCGAGTCAATCACTACAGGCGAGCTGCATTTGTTAGGTTAACCACGTCCCACGTGTGCTTAACTTTTTAAGTAATTAGTCTTTGTACCTATGCCATGAACGAAATATTTTATTTTCGACGTAAATTATAATAACTATTTAACAATAATTTAAATTTTTGGAGATGTTTTTATAATTATTTTATAATTAAATATCATTTCTGAAAGTTAAAAAAATAATTCTTTAAGTTTTTTATATTCTTTTAAAATTTTAATAATTTAAATTGACTATCTTTAGATAAACTAAATCTTTTTTTATACTATTTTTAGTTAAAATACTATAATTAATTAATTTAATTAATTTTATGATATATATATATATATATATATATATATAATAGCACATTTATTTTCTTTTGAAAATATTAAATTGAAACAATTTCAACTGAATATATTAAATATAGTATTTATATCATATATAATAAATGAATGCATTAAAATCTACTTTTCTTCAGAAAATACCTCCTAATAAATGCGCATTTAAAATTTACCTTCTATAATATCCTACTAATTAATAATATTTATTAAATAAATGAAAAATAATTATTAACCTTGTTGAGTTTTATTGAGATTTTTGAGTTGTTTTAGAAAACTTTGCTAATGTACCAACTTTAACCTTGTTGATAATTATGAACTTGTTATCAGTGATGTGAAAACATTAAAATATTAAAATATATGAGTATCATATATTATTATTAATAAAAAGCACAAATACTTAGAGTATTTAATAAGGACAAATGATGAAAAAATAAGTTAAGTGTTTCATAGGAATTATAAAATACTTTATAAAAAAAAACATCACTTCTTTTTAAATGATATCTTATATTAAGGAAAAGAGAGAGTATTTTTTTCTCACAACTATTCTTTTTCAAAGACAACACTTTTCAAGGTGAGAGATCTAATTGAAAAGCGTGTGATTTGTTGTAAATTCTTTAATACTTTTTAGATCAATTTCTATCATTTTTTTTTTCAAAACACATCCATACACAAGATATGAACATATATTTCAGCGAGAATTTGGCCCAATATTAGTATTTTTATTTTAAAATTTATATAAATTTAGATTACAAAAAAAATGAACCAATTTGACTCAATCAAACAGGCATACCAAGCCAATAAATATGTAATATAAAAAAAATTGGGCTAATTCAACTTGACTCACTTTTTACATCTTTGTCTAGCATCTTTTGGCACTTTTACTTTTTTTCTTTCTTTTATGTCATTTCTTACTTTTTAAAATTGGAATGTTTATCTATCATTTCTCTTTGGTTTTATAGTCTAATTGTCAAGTAGGAGATAAAGAATGTGAAAAATGAAAATTAGAAAGGGAGGAAAAAAAAAGAATGAAAAGAGGTGAAAAATAGATTACATTTTAAAGATGTTTAATTTAAGAGAACTAGAAAAAAATTTGGTCATAAATCAATTTTAAAGTGTGACAATCAATGTAACCATCTAAAAATGGTTAACAACCAATTTTAAAGTGTGACAATCGATTGTAATCATATGAAAATTGATTATGTTTCCAAAAAAATCAATTATTTTCTTGAAATATACAATTGTAGTTTAAAAAAAACGATTCCCACGAGCTTTTAAGTCGTTATTGTTGAATTTTCATGTAATTAAATGAAGAAATAAAAAATGTGAGACCCATTCATTTTTATATTTCTTCTTTCTTATTTCTACGTCACCAAAAATGGCAATTTCTGATCACATCATTTCTCTATCATTTCTTGTATATTCTCACCATTTTCATGCTTCCAAACAACTGTTACTATGTTAGACTAAAAAAAATTGAGATCCCAATATGATAAGGAGGGCACAAATAATTATAAATTATTATAATGAAAATTTATTAAAAATGTACCATTAAGAAATATATCCTACCAATATTACACAATTGAAAAATTACAACTATCATCATGCAGCTTCATCAATTTTTCTAAACACTTACCATTGTAGCATAGGAAATTTCAACAAAACTACGTTTCACAAATTAAAATTCTAACTATTGTTTGATCCAACCGAAGAAATCACGGAGGAAAAAGCGGAGAATACTTACAAAATAAACAGCTATAAGAGAGATGGTTCTGACGAGACAAACAAAATAAACAGCTATATACAACAAAATATAGGCTTTACTAATGTCTTAAAGTGCATGTAAAAGTAGAAGTACAACATAAAAAAAACTTTATTGAATGGAGATAAACATTTTTTTTTGCTTAACAAGAAAAATCTTCATTTTGTGGTTACTAATTCATGTCGATAAACGATTGAAAAAATCTGGCCAGCATATCTATAAGAATATTTTTTTTAATAACAATGTATAAGATTCAAGTTTAAACAGTAAAACCGTATTAAAAAAAATTAAACAGTAAAAGGATGAGATATTATTTGTTTGGTAGAGCTGATAAAATTAGCCCAGCTCAACTTAATAGGCTAATTAAATTTTATAAAGTAATTAGATTAATAAAATATCACATCATTAAATAATAATACAATATAATAATATTATATCACGTTATTATTTAATGGATGTTAATTAACAGTGTGTACTAAAATCAACTGTAAAAAAAAGTAGTAATATAAAAAAGTAAAATTTAAATAGTAAAAATAAAATGAATTATATTACATATATAAAAAATATATTTAAGCTTTTTTAAAGGATACCTCTATTCTTTGGGCCAAAAATTTTGGAAGTCTCTCAAATCTGTCGTGGCTTTTTCACTGTTCACCCTGTAATTGTCGGCATTAGACAAAGTAAAAACAAATAAAGCTATTAAGAAAATTAAGGAGCCAAACCAAACCAAAATTTGGGTCAAAAAGGTAAAGCCCTATTTGGAAAATTAGACTAAACCTAAGTTAAACAAATACAAAGCATTTGGGTGGTTATTGCTTTGATTAATCATATAATGGGCATGATACATGCGTGTGTACACTCAGCACAGTAGTACTAGTGGGATGCTGTTTCCTTTGTGGAATAATGGAATGGAATTTTATCTGACATAGGTTCTTTTTATCAATCAATTTATGCTTTTCTGGCAAACATGTTTGCATTTTTGTCTTCATTCTTTACCATTTCACCCTCATTTGGACTTGCTCTCAAATGCAATATGCTTAATGTTGCTGTCTAAGACTTGAGGAACCAAAGGGCACAATGACGATTGACCAGAAAAATAGTGGCATGCATATTGGACGCAAATGCAGTTAGTGGGAAATTAATAATTGCGTTGATTTCAATGATTTGTGCGTTAGTGGCCCCTTTGCCTTCTTCTACTCTTCATTAATTCTATAAAAGGACAAACGTGGTTTTCATTTCTCAATTAGCTTTTTCTGGATCTGTAGTGGACGACTCAGAGTCAGGACTGAGCTTATAGGAGAAGTTCAGTTTGGGTGCTTGATATATAGTTGATACTTGATGATTATGGAAGTGATATATATATATATATATATATATATATATATATATATATTTCCTTAAAAAATGTGATAAAACAAGGAGAGACTTTTAATATTATATGTATGATACTAATGACATATTAGGTTTGTGAACTGATCCTTGAATTATGAAGTCTCATCAGTTATTCAACTGGTTCTTAAATGTTAAAAAATCTTATTTAGAAGAATTGTCTATCAAACAGAGAAAATGATATCAAAAGAAATTTGACCTTATAGACATAAAAAAGATAAAAAAATTGTATAAAATACAAATTTTTATCTACTTGTACCAACATGCGTTGTGGAAGTGCTAGCTAGACCACTCCACTATTAGTACCACTTGTCCTTCAACTTTGGTAACCACACACATACACAGTTACAAACCACCAGTTGCTGTTTCACTTTCACAAAACCTTATCCATACATTAACTCGTCTGCTTGCCATTTATATCCAGAGGCTCCAAATTCCATGTGTTATAGAAATGCGTTTCAGTGCATACCTTCGCGTCATCCTTGGATTAATAAATGAAGATATCATTTTTATTCGACTTGGATATTAGTTACAAGAGATGGGAATTTAATAATAATAAAAAAGAGATGGAAATTTTAAATTTATATTTACGCCATCCCCTAGTATTTAATTCCTATGAAACAAACAAAAAAAAAAGAACTTATGTAAAGTAATAGAACATTGAACATCTCTCAATATTACAAAAGAAAATGTTTAAGGTACACTTTTTTTTCATCATACTAGCTTCCATTTCATTTTACTCATTTCTCTCTTATTTTCCCCACAATTCACCCAAAATAAAGAAAAAAATATTATAGATACAAAATATAAATGATAAAACGAGTTACTCAACCCATTACAGACTATAGGCTTATAAGTGATATATATTGTTAACATTAATCAAGTCTATCAATTTGACAAAGAATCAGGCAACCCAAACTCATTTGAGCTAGCTCGACTCGAACTCATTTATAACATTTAAACTTCATTGGATTGGGATTAAAGGACTCACATTTAATTCAAGTTCATAATTTGTATCACAAACTCTATATTTCATTATGCAAGTTCCACCTAGCATGAGAAGTCAAACCATCTTGCTAATTTTGGTCCGAGATCATTGTGACACGTAACCAAATTTTTATTGTAATATTCCACGCCTCCTTAGTGGCATAAGCTAGAGAGGAATTATATATATATATATATATATGTATATATATATATATATATATATATATATATATTATTTATAAGTTTTCACAGTCGTGTGTTTCTTGCTATGTCAATGCGCACTAAGTGTTGATAAAACATTATTCATTGTAGAATGTTAAAAAAGTTTTCCTTTAGTAGAAAGCATAACATAATTTTCCACGCCTCCTTAGTGGCATAAACTAGAGAGGAAAAGATAAGGTGGCGATGAACTAACCTAGCTACTCGATCTTCTAGAAGCGTTGATATATCAGAAAGATAGATAATAACTTGATTTCCCTGTGCTTTAATTTTTTTGGGGATATATACGATGGACTAATTGGAGACTTTATTTGTGTTGAAAACTTGAAATACTACTTTTCTATGACCAACAAGACGCAATTGAATTTTAAGGGGTTATATATGGGTACCAATGATGACATGAAAAATGTGAGTAACATATTTTTAAATTTTTTATTAGTTAAAGTTTATTAAAAATTATTTTTTTAATAATATCATTTAAGGCTCATTTACAATTCTTTAAATTTTCAAAAAATTTTAGTTAATAATATAAAATATATTAAATTAAATATGTCAGAGACTGTATCATTGTCTTTACGTTCGAGAGGTGCTAACCGTAGGCTGGGTAATTTTGCCTTCTTATTGTTTTATTTCCTTAAAATTAAATTTATTTATTTTTCTTTTTTGCAATCAGCAACCGAGACAAGCAGTTGTTGCTGTTGCATGGACACTGGGAACATCAGGGAAAAAAACATGGTGTTTAGCACAGAAATACTCATCCTTAAGCCAACACGAAACATCATGAGGTGGAGAAAAAACCAAGAAGAGCATGCTATGAAAGCAATTACATACAACAAAACAAGCTAGAAAATAGCCAAATATCATGCACAATTTTACCTACAAATTCTATTTGAAGGTGTAGACCCCGCAAAAAGGAAAAGAAAAAAAACAATCAAATTCCATTCTAAGGTTAATTGCTCAAATTTCATTAATTGAAATATTTGAACAGATAAAATTGTCCTTACATTTCAATTGTAAAATCTTAATTATATCCTCCCAATTAGTTTCAGAATTTAGGATTCACTTTACATTCATCTTCACCATTTGTGAATTCATCTTCCTCTTATTGGTGAGTTCTTATTCAGCGTCAAAGGGGTGCGAGTTCCTCTTTCTCTCACTACGTTCACCTCCCATTCCTCTTAACGGTTCATGATTTCTTTACCGTTCCTCTTCTAGCTCGTGAATTCTCCATTGTTCCTCTTTCATTTCACGAGTTCTCCACTGTTCCTCCTCTAGTTCCCGACATTCACGAGTGCCTCCGTTTATCTTCCCCTTTGACAGTCACGAGCGCTCTGTTTCTCTTCATGTTCCACAATTTCTGTTCACACTAGGGTTATGCTTGTAAGTGACCATGGACCTTGTATATATGTTACTTTTTAAAATTATTTATTTAATTTTGATTGTTTATTGTTGTCTATTTTTTAATGGGGTTTCAATGGGGAACCAGTTTGAGACCACTTATGATTTTTAAAATCATTTGTTTATTATTGTTAATTAAAATAGTGTTGATGTTTGGGACCACAAGAAACACAATGGATGATCTAGAAATCATTTGTTTATTATTGTTGATTAAAATAGTGTTGATATTTGGGACCACGGGAACACAATAGATGAACTGAAATACATGGGTCTTGAACCATATTTTGATCCACTTTACGGACCAACGCGAGGAACCAAGTGAGATATACAATATTGATCATGATAAGTATGAAATGTTCAACGCACATAACTTTGTGAACAACATTGCTAATGATTTAAACTTGTCACCATGTCACCCTTTTATTTTGTGGTTTTGTTCTACTGCTAGTGGTAAAATTCTTCCCCTTAACACTGATCATGATATGTTGAAAAATATTTGCTGAGAATCAAAATTCAGTTCATATGTATGTTAGTAGAACAAAGGATGAGAGGAAAAGTGTTAACACTGTGTACCAACAAAGTAGGTTCACGTCCAACAAAAAGTTGGGTTTAAGTCTAATTACATAAAAAAACACAAAAGTCTTTAAATATTCTTAGGCTGAGAGGAAGAAGATGATGATATTTCAGATGTAAAATTTTATTAAAAGTCATGTGACTAGCATGTGCCTAATTTCTATTAAATTATTAAACTGTGTTTAAGACGGAGTGAATTTGGATGTAATTGAGTTAAACAATTAAGGATTTTTTGTAGGATAAAAAAAGGAAAAACTATAGAATAAAATTTGAGCAAGTAAAATACAGAAATTATGAGTATAATTTACTAAAAAATAATTAACAAATTTGTTTCTGCTTATAGATTTACTCCTTTTTTTTTTTCAGGTCACACTTTGTGCTTTTGGAATTTGGTGCCTGCTGCGACCTGATTTTGAGTTAATTTAAGGGAAATTGTAACCCAGATCCATCCCTTTTTGGGACGGTGAAAAGAGAGTTCAAGAGAAAAAAAATAGAAAAGAAAATTGTACATATGAAATGTGGTGTGAGAAAAGATATAAATACAAAGAAAATAGAATCAAAATGAATTGAAAGAGAATAGAATATATGTTTATAATTAATCTTGATTTAACTTCATGTGCGGAATTGAGTCTAGGACCCATATTAATGAGAAAAACCATCAAGTTGAGGCCTTGAGGGTTACAGAACGCAATTACAAATATGAACAAATTGGAATAAAGTATTGTAATATTCCTTGAAATTATCATTATTACAAGGAGTAAATCATTGATTTAATTCCTGAAATTGTCACTTGTTGTAATTTTAATCCTTAAATTTAATAAAATTCTAAAAAAGTCTCTAATATTATATTTCGTTTTATCAAAATTCATAAATTTAATTATTTATTATCATTTTAATTCCTAAAAATATGTTAATAATATTTGTTAAGTCACACTTTGCATGTAATGTTGGTCTAATGTGAGTGATAGATTATAGTTTCCTAAATCTTTTATATTTCATCAATTTTTTAAAAAAAAAATCAATTATTGGAATTAGTTATCCTCTGCGTTCTATTTTGTTTGATGCTTAAGGTTTTGAAACAAAAATTAAGAAATACCATTAATATTTTATATTGCATAAAAAATATCATGCAAATTTCTAATATATCCCTTATCTTTCATATTAATTACATTAAATAAAAATTATATATTAATAATATAAAATAATTTTATATTATTATCCAATCACACCCCTCATTAATATTAATATTGTAAAATGACAAAAGGATGGGTCATTCCCTCACCCCAAAAAAAAATGTTTAAATAAATGGGATAGAGGAAGTATTAGTTATTTTATTAAGGATATATATCCTGACTTTAATAACTATTAGTCATTTGGATAGCTGAGCATTAGTTAATTTAACTAACTTTGTTGTGCATTATATGAGTTAATTAATGTAATTCTTATTAAACAGAAGTTACTTTAATTCTTAATATTAGGGTTGAAATTGACTTATGATTATTAAATTTAGAGATCAAACTGATAATAATTATCAAATTTAAAGACTAAAATAATTAATTTTGTATGGAACTAAATTGACTACTGGTGTCAATTTTAGAAACTATCAGAATAAAAAATGTGATTGTCAAATATTAAATTTATTATTTATAATTTTAGGAATTAAATTAACTAATCCTAATAATTTTAGGTTTTAATTTGAGGAATTACTCATTTAAATAAATATCTGCTATGGTCAGGTGTAGTGTTAAGAGAATTTTCGATTTTCAATGGGTTTTGGTTTGATTTTGTTTTACTTTCGTAGAAAAGGTGTTTAGGGGTTGTAGAGGTATGTTCTTTCATTTGATTTTCTTGGCTTTTAGCAACCATGTCATTGGCAATAAGATTTAGTGGAGTTAAGCGAGTATTCGATCTTTCGTTTGGCTTTTTATTTTTATTTTTATTTTTTATGGTTTGATTTCAATTAGACAATCATCATGTGCCGTTCAACTTTCCATTAAAAAAAGGTTACGGTTGGTTGTAGAGGTAAGCCCTTCATCTTCATGGCTTTTAGCTACCATGCCATTAGTAATAAGGTTTTTGATTTTTGGGATTTAATTGACTTTAACGAAGTTGAACACAAATATTGGCTAAATAGAAATTAAAAAACAAAAATGGGTAGGCTTGTAATTCTCTTACTTATTCTCTAATGTAATTGTTACGGATATTTCACATTGGGCTGCGTTTAAAGGGCCCAAGGCAGTTAAAGAAGTTATTTACAGAAAAATCAGAGGAGAACGAGTTTCCATATATTTGCAGAATCAAAGAAGATACAGAGCGTTATTATCCACCATATCCATTCAAGATCGTGACCAAGAATAGGAGTAATTTCCTTATTTCTCCACAGGTCAGTAAGCATAAATAGGCCATAAGCACCAAAGGTGAAAGGTACACAGATATTCTGACTCTCTCTTTTCCTTTCACACAAGCACACACTGCACACCACTTGTGTCGTGTTGTTTGCTGTGATCTTCATCTTCCTTTGGGTGCTGCAACTTCCATAGCATTCAGAGAGAGAGAGAGAACCTTGATCGTACATTAAGACCCAGTTTCATTACTGGACCTCCGTTTGCAACGAACGGAACAGTAATCTTATTCGATTCTAAATTTCTTCTAATCATCTAATTAATTAATATTTGATTTCACTAAATTTGTTTGACCTCAATTCCTTGATAAATAATCCCTTCATGACGAATTATGAACACTAATTCTTAGGAAAAATTAAATTAGAAATAAGCATTAATTACAAGAAATCACAACAAATACATATGCTCAAACCCTATTACTATTCATAAGACATAATGACACATATAGCTAAGAGGTCAAGGAAAAGTTAAATTTTAATTTTTTCAATTCCAAATTTAGACTACAAATAATTTTCAATTTAATCGATCAAAGGAAAACACTAAGCATTGTTCCTGACCATGCTCTAACCCATTGTCTTCCACTTGTCATGGATATACACATCAACATTGAAAGGCTGGGGCTCGGACCTTGATACCTTGTGGTTATCTGATCAACCCACCTAACCAATGCTTATAACGACCCAATTGTTGACTTACATCAAAATTGATCTTCACAAGTTAGGTTACCGACTTGTGCTTCACAGGCCCCAAGTGACTCCTATGACGTTACACCAATCATTTGTAACGTATTCAAAAGCTCACATTATGCATATGTAAGAGAGAGATATTGTATGCAACCTTACTTTTATATATGTAAAGAAACTGTTTTTAGATTCGAATCCATGATCAATAAATCACTAAGACATAACTTTACCATTATGTCAAGGTTCACCCTCACAACTTTTTATGCTAATATCTACATTATATATATAAAAGAAGCTTGTGATTTAGTTTTTGATGTAGCAAGAGGGGGAAAACAATTCTTAATTGTTGGTAAAAAAAAAGTAATTGATTTAGTAACACGGCCTGCAATAAAAGCTCACTGTCATTATGTTAATAAAAAGTGATTCAACAGTATGTTAATGAATTTGTATACTACATAAATACAACTTTAAAAGTTTAGGAATTTGAGAATGTAACAAAAAACGTGGACCTAACCTATTTTCATTCTCTTCACTCATATATTAACTTGAGTGTTAGAGTTTTTATTGGTGACCATAAGTGAAGTCCTTTTTTTTAATTGTCGTGTTTATTTGATCTTCACTACTTGAAAATCATCTATGTTTATCTTTAATTGCTAGCAATTTTGCCACTGAACAAACATTAAAGATTCAAATTATGTGAAAAGAGATGAAATTTAGACAAAGAATTCAATCACAAAAGTGTTGGCTGAGACTTGCAGTTGCTTGTGCCCTAGGCGAATAAATTCATGTTGGGCGTTTATCCAATACAAGACTAAGTTCTTCTTTCTTACTCATTCTATCTATGCTGAAAACCCAATAAAATATTATATTCATGCTCTTTTGCCTTTGACAATCTCAAAATATGAATCATACACAATTATATTTTCACACTTCCATCAAGTTAATGCTTTAAAACATACAAATAGTTCAATAAATAATCTTAGGTTTTTTTTTTCACAGCAGCTCAATAAATAATCTACGTATATAGTATATTTGTCACCAACATCTAATAATTTTCAGCACTTTCGCTTCCTCATTTCTTCAATCTTCGATTTCTCTTCTCTACTAAAATCTTCAACTATTTCAACGAAGAACTTCAATTCAATTTCCGGTTCCAACTTGAAACAAGCTCTTCGAAGAATCAAATACATCTTCCAACTTATAAATATTACCACTTGACACCAACACTAAACTATTCCGTATGTGCAAAGAATAGATTTTTTCAATGCATAGAACGAAACCTAAATAGAGGAAATTTTGCCTGGACACTTCTAGATGATTAGCAGTTATCAAACTATTTTTTTTCTCAGCCACCATGCTGCTTCATACCTTCTAGAGATGCTTTGTTCAAAAGATTTTCAGTCTGAGTAACTTATACAAACAATCAACCGTCAGTAAAAGCAAACATCAAAGAAAACGATGATTACTAATCCCATTAATATCATGGAAAAGATGCATGAGAAACAAACCTCCAAATTTATCAAAGTTTACCAACAAAATGCAATTTTTTTTATTTTTATTTTTTAATTTGTTACTATTTTCTTGGTTTGTATCTAAGCTTCCCTTGTTAACGAGTAAACATCTTGCTATTTACACCCCCAATTTTTCTAAGTACACCCTATCACTTTTCTACCACTCAATTATCATTGTATCCTTTTTCTTAAAGAAGTACACTTCTTTTACTTTCAAAAAATGTATCTCTGATTCATAGTTCCAGAGATATACTTTTGGAATAAGTATATATATTTTTTAATAAGATATCACTTAAGAATTAAGATGATTGACATGAAATAAAAAAAAGATGATAAACGCTTATTTTGTATCCATGTTTGTTAATTTTTTTTCATCCTATCATTAACGTTCTTTAAATCTTATCTAAAATCTTATTTTTTATTATTATTTAAACCCTAATTTTAAACTATCGTCATCATATATTCATTATATAATAATGTGTTTTCGTCATTATTATACAATATATTGTGTTTTCCTTCATGTGACACTATGTTTCAAGGTACGTTATCACTAATTTCATATATTATGCATCTTAATTACAAAGAAAAGATTTTGACGATGATTTTTTCTTTTAAGTGCGTTCATTCATTTTCTAATCCAAGTCTACGTCAATAATTTAGTACTAGTGGATGAACATATCTTGAAACGCATTGTCACATGAAGGGAAACACAATATTATATCATAATGATGAAAATGCAGTATAATATAATGAATATATGGTGAAGATGATTTAAAATTAATTATGATTTAAAGAATAATAAAGATAAGATAAAAATAAGATTTTAGATAGAATTTAAAGAACACTAATGATAGGATAAAAATAAAACTAACAAACATGGATATAAGATAAGCATTTATCATTTTGTTTATTTCTTGTCAACCGCCTTAATTGTATGATATTTTATTGAAAAATATATACACATTTTGGAAGTATATCTTTGGAACTATGAATCATAATTTCAAAGATACATTTCTAGAATAAATATATGTAATTCTATAAATATATTTTTAGAAAGTAAAAAGGGTGTACTTTTTTAAGAAAAAAGGTATAATAGAAATATTCTGAAAATACACCAAAGACATACTCTTGGGCTTGTGCTAGCCCCCAACCCAATAAGACATGAAACAATAATAGTATTAAATTAGTTTGACCGAAACATAAATATGATTTTAATTATAAAATAAAAAAAGCGAATAAAATTGGTTTTTTTCATTTAATCAGAAAATAGTCTTACCCTTCCTCTATTTTATTTTTTAAGTATTTGGACTCAAATAAGACAAATCACTTAATAGTGACATAATTCTTTACAAAGTTTTAATACAACCTCAATCATTACCGATCCAAACTTTAGGCCATTGAATATTTTATATTTATTGTCAATCATTTTTTTATCAATAAATATTAATTATTAATTTATTAATTTTTTTGTTAATAGGAAGAATCAAATCCACAATCTTTCTTTTCTTTTCTACTTTTTTAATCATCCAACCAGTGTTTTAAAAATCGGACCAACCCAGCTAGTCGGATCGCTACCCGGTGACTGAACTGGGTTGAGTCTGGGAACGGATCGGTCATATTTTTAACCTGGTGTGACCCAACCGGTTCCATGGTCCAATCGTTGACTCGATGAACTGGACCGGGTCGCTATTGAAAAAAAATGTTTTCTTCGTCTGCGCCGCTTCCACTTCTCCCTCCGAGCACTCACGTCGCGTGGGGTTGGGGGACGTAGCGCTTTGTCTGTTCACCGGTGGTGGTGGTTTGGCTATTCACGACACCGGGGAGGGGGAGGGAGAGGTTGTTTGTTTGCGGCGTGGAGGGGAGGGGTGTTTTTTGGGGGGAGCTGTTGCTATTTTATCTTAAATGTTGATAAAAATTAGTTTCTTAAATGAGTTTTTTTTCCTTCTATGTAAGTAACTCTTTTTTTAAGTTTTGTATACTGTTAATTGTAGATAACTAATATATATATGAGTGAGTTTTTATTTCTTTTTTAGACATATAAAATATATTTTTAAAATACTCATAAATTGTTAATAATGTTAATATAGAATAAAAGTAAATTTAGTGCAAGTATTTGTATGATATAGTGATGAGATCATAATGTTATTATAATTTTCCTTGGCTAAAAATGAGTTATTGAGTGAAAATTAACATTTTATAATTTTGTATTGATGATTTTGTTTCTTGAACTTAAACTTATTTAACTTATGTCATCAAAAAATTATATTTTTTTATTATAGACAGGGTCATACGGGTTAATTAGTGACCCACTTATTCAATCACTGACCCTCCTATTCAATTTTTAAAACTATGCATCCAACCAATCTTATATTTCTTATTATGAACCAATCAACTTATACACTCAATAGTCTTCCTCTTTGCATTATAAAATATAAGTATACACAAACAATTACTACTTCAACAAAAAAAAAAAAAGAAGTATATTGCATATTTGCATGGCATTTGATAAGGGAAAGGCCCACCTTATCCAGAAGTTAAGTGTGAATTAAGAGAAAAATGAAAAAAGAAGAGGCTCATGTTCTCTGCATATCTGGTTTGTAATCCCAAACAACACACCTTCAGCCACGGAATGGGGAGACATGACTTTGACAGCCGCGTTTTCTTGTTCGCTCGCGGCTACTTCTCTCTCCGCTGCCGCCAGTTTCCGTCGGAATAAATGCACCACCTTCAAGATTTTTCATTCCTCTTCCACGTGCATGCTCTCTTCCTTGCATGATCACCACTACCACTCTTTCTTATTGCGAGGTTTCATTACTTATCTTCATATTCCTATAAACAACGACAACGCCAGTCATAAACATAACTAGTTAGTGACATGCCATGTTTTTCCTTCTTATCTTTAGTTTACTGTTTAATATACATATTATTAGGTCGGTTCAACAATGAGTGAGTTATATAGTAAGCATTTTTATTAAAAACTGTGACTTTTTTGTTAAAATATGTGACCTTTTTTTCTTTATAAAAACTAATAGCAAACTTTTTTTTTTGTTGGTGACCTTAGCTTAAACTTTAGTTATTTTATCTTTGGACCGACATAACTTGGAATGTGAAATATTTTAAACTATAGTTGATCATTCATATATAAATTTAAAAGGGTTGTGTTGATGATAAATTTTAAATTATTAGATCATGTATATAGTGAGGATTGTTATTATGGGAATGGGTAAACCTTAAATGCAGTTTCATTGGTACTTTTAGCATTGTTCATCGATTAAAATTGGAGTTTTACCTCAGTAACCTATGCTCTTCAAGGTGAAATTTCAATTTTGATTAGAGAACAACCTCAAAAGTGCTGATGAAATAACATCTAAGTTTTGTCATGTAAGTATTGTTCTTATTTATTATTACGAGAGTAATAAATACTGATTATACAAAGGTACATGGACGATATGGATATTAGTTTCATTCAATTTGAATATTTATTATTCATACAGGATTTTATGATGAATGTTTGTTGTTTCTATAGTAAGTGCTGAGAATATAGCAGTTAACTTATGAATTAGGCGCTGTTTAATATGGATAAATTAATTTATTCAGAAGTACTTATAAAAAGCCAAAACAAGAAAGTAAAATGAATTGAATTTCTGAATAAGCTAAAATCAACTTGCATTTAACTTTTATAGAAGTTCTTTTCATTTAACTTCACGAAAAGTTAAGTTACGTAAATTGAATTTAATTTATGAAGAAGCTCTTATTTTCTTCCATTGTAGGTGCTAACAGAGTAGTTTATCCAATTAGGGTCTTTGTATATATATGTTATGTTATGTATTAAGATGTTTTGCAGTTGCCAATGATGCTGATAGGAGTGAAGTGTCATCTGATACTGCAACCAATACATCGTATTCAGAAGCTGATAAGATGGTTGATGGTATGAACTTTGGTGAGCTTTGCAACGAGTTTGAGTGCATCAGCAGTCCCTTGGTAGAATCCACTGCAAGACAACTTGCACGAGATATACTTGAGCTAAGGGAGGGAAATCGAGCACTTGGAATCTTTGCTGTTTCTGTCGCATACAAGGTCTTGCTTTAATTCTCCATAACACACTACACGTTCTATTTATGATATGTTCATCATGAAAACAACATGATTCATTTCTTATATTGACGGTACCCTTTTGCAACAGAACAAGGCATAGTAGTTTGTTTTATTTGTTGATTTTTTATGCAAATGCAGAGTCACATTTTTGGCACAAATTTTAATACAAAGCTAGGGGCAGCCATGGCTAACCCACAAAAGGTTTTAAAATTTTGATAATTAAAATAATGATCTAACTAGGACTTAAGGATATTTCTGTTTAAAGAATCAGAAGTAAAAAACTTCATACAAAAATGTAACATCTAATGTCATTAACATTATTTCATTATGATTTAAAACAATTCTATTTAATTAGTACTCTCGAGTCTTAAGACACTCATTAACATCATTATTAACATAAATATGGTTAACTATCTCAAAATTTTAATTATTCCACTGAATATTTTCTATCTCTGCCACTCTTTTTATGTTATGTCTATGATACTGTTACCACGTTCAGGATCCTATTAGGAGCTTTACCGGTCGTGAAAAGTATAAAAGACGACTATGGGCAACCGGTGCACTAGACAACCCATCTGTGGTGAGTTCAATTTCTAGGATCCTTCTCCTAAAGTAGCAATTAATCCATGGAGCAGGGATATTATGTTGTTCCTTCTCATCTTATAGCTCCATAGTTTGATGAATGCCTTCATAATTTGGTATGCTTGAAATACCTAAGCTACATCTACATATTACTAGTGTCTATCTTTTGTTGAATAGCTTTAGAAAGAAAATAAATGTAGTACATTGGACTGAATTTTTTTATTTCTAGTTTTCATTTTATTTCTTTTAGGATTGACTCTTTTAAAGTGACAAAATGTATAAAGGTGAGCAAGTACATTGATATGAAATTAATTACTCTGATGATCTTTTCTTTCACTTATTAGTACTAAAGGATATAATTAGAACAAAATGAATGTTGTATTGATATAATGAAATAAAATCATCTTTCCTAAATCTAGACATTGAAAGGAAGTGTGGAGTATTTTAAAATATTTGTGTGGTGACAGACTGTGCAGGAAATGGTGATGCTGTCAACCAGTGTTTTAAGTATCAAGTGGACAATAAGAGGGAAACCAAAATCTGTGTTAGGAGGAGACCTGATACTTAGAGTTACTTCCAAATTTACTCTTAACCAAATCAGTGGCCAAGTCATTGAGCATGAAGAATTCTGGGACTTATCAGCTTCATCTGCTAGTGCTCAGGCATTTTTCTGGACATCACGTGCTCTCTTTGCTGCTGTTGAATCTGTCAAAGATTTGGGTGACAGTGCTAAGAATTTGAGTGGTAAAATGTCAACCAAAAAAGAGAACTTGGAGATGTATCCAGATCCTTCAGGTGATCCAACCAAGGTGAGTTCTTTTTTTCCCCCCTATAAATTAATCCCAAATGTCTGGCTTCAGTATCCAACCTTTCTTCATCTAGGGTGCTTTTGTTTTACTTAAGGCATGCCTGGCTTAAGAGTTTATATTATAAGTACTTAAATGAATTAGTGTATTTTGACTTCATTGTGAAATTTATTAAAATAAATTAAAAGAGTATACAAGAAAGATCAAATTTGAATGAACTTCTCAATAAGTACTTGTAGAAGTTCTCTCATTTAACTTCTCTTAATTTTAATTTTTATATAAGGTAATTTTAACTTTTGGAAGAAACTTAATTTATTTTACCGTTATTTTCTTCTCATATAAACATTTATTAGGAAGTTTATCCAAGCAGGGTCAAAGTCACAAACCATTTTCTTAAGTTTAACCAGACATACCTTCATAATGAATCAATCAAGTTGTTCAAATCTCTATGCCATTGCATTCCTTAACATGTTGGTATGAAACTATGAATGCCTTGCAAGAAAGATTTCCATACACATGAAGATTAGTACACAGGTCATTTTCTTTCATGAGTTATTGATTTGATTGCTGTGTGTGCTTTTATTCAGTTCTTCCAGAGGGACGACAGTTTTCAACAGGATGCATACCAGATTGCACTACTCCTAGCAGTTATTTATTTGGTGGTACAATTTCTAAGGACAACTTTGTAAAGCTAGCCTGCCATTTTGCCAACTGAACCTGTATGTCTTTGTTCTCCAAGAGTTATCATTATAAAGTGTGACTATCAGCTCATAATCATCAGGTTGTTTTGTCAAAGTTATAAGTAAATATGTTCACATTTGTAAGTGTGCCTATACACTGAGACGTTCCCTTCTTTTGATGCCACAACCTCAAAGAACCACTAATTGATTATTGTGCTATAAAACAAGCTAACAAATATTCAGGATGTGTGTGATAGTTTGCTTAATGAAGATAAGTTTTACTTCTTGCTGGTGAAAGTCAAAACAACCCAAGATTAGATGACAACCAAAAGTGGGGAGAAAAATCTATGGAAGTGGAACCTACCATCACCCTACCCCTCACTTTTTCAATGACACCATTACAAATACAAATTCATGTTTTACTTTTTAGAGGCGGATGGTGATTTACAGACAAAAATATAGTGGAATTCACATAATTGATATGACATTTTTACATGAAGCTATTTTTTAACAATTTTCGTATGCAGCTATATCATAATAAAAAATGATATCGCATCCATTGGAATATTTTGCCTTTCCCATTTAAAACATTATACAGGAAGGAGGACATTGAAAAGAACTTTGAAAACTCTCCCCTTTCTCACTTCTATATTTCTATGAACACGACGAGAAATGTTTAATTTATTCGCATCAAGCTCACCACCATTCAAGGAATGAAGGAATTATGTTACAACAAAATGAAATAAATGCCATCTCTCGATATAATAATAGTATTCAGTTAAGTGCTTAGCATGGTAATAAGCAACCCAAAGAACGTTAATATTTTTCCAATTAGCACGGTAGAAGCTGAAGAAAGATCGTGTGCACCCACTGTATATACAGATCCAGTCTTGTCATCCTTCACTTTGATGCTGGAAGAGCCTAAAGAATCAAGAAGACAATGCAAAGGTCATTGTAGTACATGTCAGTATCAACAAATTTAACTGTAAAATCCAATAGACATAAATGAAAGTAGCTGCAACAAATGAAGTCTGTTTAAGAAGAGATGAAAATGAAATGAAGGGGATAGAACATAAATTATTGTATAGTCTAGGACCACATGGTCTCGACCAATTTTCATGTGAAATTGTTATTAACTTTCTTTCTTTTAAAATTGAAAAATATGGTTACATACTATGTGAAAATTAACTGAGACTACGTGGCACTGGACCATGTAATAATTTCTCGGGGATAGAGACATCCAAAGCAGGAAATTGATGGAATATGATTGTTATTAGGGAGTATTAAAAGAAACACGTCTCAGGCGATATGATTGGAGCAATCTTTGTAAATTTAGCATATAATAAGAGGGTACTCACAATTGTAATCAGCCCATCCAATGGTCATATTGTCAAGATCATATACGACTAATTTGTTTGTCAGCACCAAATCTGCAATTGGAAATAATTCCAAATAAAAAATGATAGTTATCCAATGGTACTAATGTCCAAAATGATCATAAGTTGTACATTTTAACTATCATCAGCCAGGTACAAGGTAAGTACAAACATAACAATAGCAATATTGAAGTTTTTAATTTAACAAGAATAGCCAAAATATAACAGAAACAGACTCTACAGCTTAGAGTATAAGTTCTTATTTTATAAGAAGGACTAAATGAATAAATCATGCCTTCTACCAAATTATACCAAGAAGTCAATAGATTAAACTACAAGTGAAGTTTTATTCTAAACTTTACCTCCAAGAAGAATTAGTTCCTTTCCATCCTTAGTTTGTGCCGTACTTTTTTGCCAGCCAACACACCACATGTCCTCCTGGAGGACAATGACAATAAAATAATATCAATAAATAGCACTATTGAACGCCTGAAACAACTTTATCAAAATTGAATTTTTCTGAACAAAAAATGGCATACATTTAAAAAAAAAAACAATTGCATTGTAAAATTCTCCGGATGACAACTTAAATTATAGTTGTAGTCAACAGTGTAGTGAAGATATATAAACAGACTTTAACTTTCAATTCTACAATGTACAAAACACCCAGTAAATTTCCAAGAGGGAGAAATCAATTCAAGCAACAGGATAAAGTTAATAGTATAGTTTTCATATGAAAATAAACTAGTACAGTGTTTGAGTGATTGAGCATCTAGCAGCCACAAAGGTTATCAAATCAGAATCTAAGCACATATAAAGCCACTAATCAATCAAAGAGGGAGAAATCAATTCAGGGAACAGGTTAAAATTAATATTATGGTTTTCATATGAAAAAAATTGTATATTTTTTGACTGGTTGAGCATCTAGCAGTCACAAAGGTTATCAAATCAGAACTCTGTTAATATAAAACCACAAATCAAGTACTCACTTTAAACGGGAATAGGTAATCGTGAGGATAAGTTGTCAGAGTAAGCCCCTCCTCAAAGGTAAACTTGACAGTTGGAAATAAATCATCAACACTGCAAAAATTCAACGGTCAACAAGTTAAGAGCTGCATATGCAAGAAAATAAAAATGAACTCATTGCCTTCTTGAACTGATGAAATTCACTGAAAGAATATATATTATATATCACAATATCATTTGAACAATTTGAGCCCATTAATATTTCTGCATTTATAAGACTATCTTATTTAATTGTCTTCTGGTATAAAATTCTTTGTACATATGGATGGAATTTTATATGTATATATACTTTTAGTCAAGTTGAACAATTATACAAGAGATTATTAGTTGAATCATTCAACCAACTCAATAGCAGCTTTCCTAAGCAAAGAAAAAAAGGACATAGTAATACAAAAACCCAATAGAAAATCAAAAGGAACAAGGTCATCCCAGAGTATTATTAGAAGAACATGCCTGCAATGCATCCTTGGCTATTAAATAATCCATATAATACTATCAGAATCATTTACTTCATCAAGAAACTAATCAGTAATTTTAAAGTCAACAAATTGATTATGTCAAAGCTCTGTCACTGCTAAAGTTCAAAAAAATAATACAAAAACAAAGTTGCTTTGTTTTGTCACAATCATTCCCCCCTCGCATAATCCAGAATATTTGATTACTAATATCATCAAAACAGTGATAGTAGATATTTTTTAAGATAAATTTAAATGACAAACTGACATCACCATACCCTATGGATTAAATAACCGAGAAAATGAACCTTAGTATCTCCCACAAATTCTAGTAATATGGTGTATATGTCAATTAAACAATGACAAATCAAACAAAAAGAGCATTGCACCTAAATACGGGAAAATGATACTTATTTCAAAAGAAAAGAAAAGTGCAACACTGCCCCTCTACATAAAGTAAAATAAGTCAGAAAGATAAGTATCATACCTTTTTTCATCAGAATAACGGAAACAAGTAAACTGATCCTCAACAAGATATAATTTCATTCCACTCCTCTGAGCCAAAATCTATCACAAGAATAATCATGAGAATTCAGGTGGAAAAAATTGATTTACTTAACTCCTAAAATTACTCTTACCTTCTCCAATATCTGGTCATAAATTGAGACTGGAAGATAAGCCAAGGTTGTACCACTATCTATTATTGTTCCCCTCCCATTTGAAGAATCCAATATATCTGAGGGGAGCTGTATAGAGTCCCCAGCAACCTCTATGTCCTTCAAAACCACATTGTAGTGTGCCCTGAAATAGTCAGTAGACTACAGTTATGACATAATTCCATTATGAAAACCTAAACTTGATAAAAAATACATTAGAAGAATCTAATATAACATCTGCCAGAGAATATGCCAGAGCTCTTATGTTGAAAGTTTTATTGCTTATATCAGAGATTGCACAGTGAGTCTACCTTCATAAAAGATGAAGGTCCTACAAGAATAGAAGATGGAAAAAGAAATCTCTATTCAGTTGTCTATGGGATTCATTGGCCCCTCAAGTGGACTATAGAAAACAAAAGGATTTGTATATATAAATAGTAAATACTAGTGACAGAAATAGAGCTGAAATTTCATATATACGATTTTTCCTTACAGTAACCATTAAGAAATATTTTTACAATTTTAAATCTTAAATAATTCAAAACAAGACCTTAAACAGGTGTAAAAAGAAAATAAAACCCCTGAGAAGGTTGATTTCTTGACACATCTACAATAATGACATTGAGGTGAAGCAATATATTATTATATGGCAATATACAAATAAAAACCCATCACAGATTATTTGTGCTCAAGTTATATATCTCAAATTTACAGTATTTTCATTGTCTGTTAATTTTATACCATAATCATAAGGCCTTTGCTAAATATGACTAGACAATAAAAAATTCCTAAGTCAATACAAGTCTTCAGAAAAATTACATTTATGAAACCTAATATATGCCTTTCCGGAACTTAAATGGCAGGGGGTCATCATTAAATAGATACCCCATCAATCCATCAAATTACTATTATCAAACAACAAAACAAATCAAATACATTTACAGGAAATAAAATGGCATGGGAACAAAAAGCTAAGATGATTCAGTACATACATTCTTGGTACCAATGGAGTTGTCTTAACTTTTGGCTGCACCACTTCCCCTATGGCAAACATACCTCCTCCACTAATGCTGTCAAGGCAGTGTGAAAATATCCTTTTCACCTTTCCAGCTGCAGCAAGCTGTGAAAGCACAGAAGAATTTGCTTGTCCAAAACCAATTATTCCATCAAGGGATGTGTCAGTAGTTGAACTCAATGTCCCAGATTGTTTAGAACCACACCTATCAGCAAGAGAATCTTCAGGAAGACATAAAAACCAAATACAATGGTGGTGGCATTTATGTCTTTACCAACCTAGAAAGCTATATATATATATATATATATATATAGCTGCAAGCATAAACAAAAAAGATGTGGTGAAACTCTCAACTCCCAAAAATAAAAAGCTAAGCCTGGTTTTATAAAGCATCTGCTATGTACAGGATCTAGGGAAGGGTAACCAAGACCTTTGGCTCACATGGCGACAACTCCTACCGTTATGCTTGCACCGACAAGGCTCCCCTTTAACCCAAAAAATAAATAAACTTAAGACACTACTCAAGATTCCCCAAGGAAAATCTAGTAGAAATAGACAAATGATTATAATGGAAAGTATCTACGTATAGAACAAAACAATTAACTGCAATTTACAGCAGAAAAGATCCTATTGGGGCCTGCAATATTTGACAATACCGTGCCAATGAGCTTGGAGCTCATTTGGCATTGGCACCGGTCTTTAAGGTCGGATGTGATGACATCAAAGGTTCAATTACTTGCCAAGTCGTCTATCTACTTCACCTACTCAACTGTGTGTGTTTAATATGAAGAATTATAAATTACACTCACCCAAAAATCACACTGGTATTATCAGGCACAGTACGGAGATCACCAACAACTCGATCTAATGTAAGATCATCCTTAATATAGGACCCAGTGGTCGTGCTTCCATCTCCATAAGTTATGCTGTACGGGCAGGACATGCCTTTTGTGCAGCCAGAAATTGGACCATCATATGTGGAAGTGCAAAATTCATCGTCACAAGGAACCACCTTTGAAGTTTTGGATGAGTTAGGGTCATAGAGGGTCAAGTCCATCTGCAAATTTACAATAATATAGTAAAACCTACATCAGCAAGTAGTCAAGCAATATAAATTCTACTATATCAAGCATGACTCAAATGTCATATACATAGGGACAACTCCAATACTCTTCTTTCTTCCCTCCATTCACACATTCAGCTGATCCGAATTATTCAGCTGAAGATCACAAACGACTCATATTTATCCCAACAAATCCCACTTAAAATGTGCACCATCATCCAACGGTTCTGATCCATGAATGTGTGAATGCAGAGAATCCATTTCTCTCATCCAAGATACCGATACCTAGGGAAAAACAAACATGTACCATACTAGTATACTACCATAGCAACTCTCACTATCTTATATTTCAACCAAATCACATGAATGTTTAAGCAGTAGACACATACCCCAAGACCACTTTTCTTGGGACATGATGTGCAGCCAACACAATTCACCCAGAGAGTGTCACTTCCTGTATCAACTTGCACATAGTAGTCCTTTGGGCCAAGCCCAATTTTGGTATAATACAGCCTGAACAAATGGAAAATAATCAACAACATCAAAAAAGGTGACAAGCTTCAAATCATGTAAGGCAGAAAAACACACATAATTAACCATAAAAAACCAAACAAATGAACAAGAATTAAAGTGCATAACCCAATGGGTGTAGTTCAATTGGCAACACATAGTTGAGTTTGTGGGGGAGGACCTGGATTCCATCCCCACAGAATACACTCTTGGGGAGGGGCGAGGAGCTTTAAATGTGACTAAGCCTCGGACTGAGGATTAGTCTAATTGCCTGTCCAAAGCGTCAAAGCTTGTGGGATACCTCGGATTCTAGGGTGGTTGAACAAAACAAAAAAACAATTGAAGGCAATGCGAAAGAACAAAATGAAAAGAGAAGGAAGAGGAAGAAGTAAAACCAACCCATTTGAAGTAGGACGGCCATTGCCACCAAGAGCAACATCAACGACAGCGAGAAATCTACCTCGGCGACCAGCATCATGAGCTTTGATGGCGGCGAGGTTTTCATCGGGACCTTTGAATTTGCGCACAACGGGGAACACCAAATTCGCATTGGCATGGCAACTAAGTTGCACAACGAACAACCCCACAAGAAGAAGTACCAAACTTTCTCTAAGATCCATCTTGGGTTGATCTAGCTTCGAGAGAAAGCAACAATGAAGAAACAACACAGAAACACTAATTGAAAACCATTTGCCGACCCAGATAGAAAACAAGGGTCGGTGAATGAAAACAGAGAAGAGGGAAAGGAGAAGAAACAAACAAACAAACAAACACAAGAATAAATCGAAGCCGCTTTGTAAAACAAAGACGTGTGAAAGAGAAAGAGAGAAAAGAGGGAATTTTCGCGGTTTCAACGGTAAACGACACGTCTTGTACGATGTATTTTAGAGGGAAAAAAAACATTAATAAAAATGGCTTAAACCATAAATAAATAGCTGTGTTGTTTTTGTTCTTAATTATAAAATTTTAGCTCTTTGTCTATGTTTCTCTCTCTTGTTTTATTATTTTTGGTCCTTTGGTTGCTTCGTTGAGTTTTGTTCCTTCCGTTTTCATGTCATGACATTTGCTTCTTCTTCCGTTTCCTTGTTTCTTGCTTCGCAATGTGCATCGCATGAATCCAATTTTCAGCTTCACTTTTTTTCTTCTTCTCTCTTCCAAACACGCGCCATTGACTAAACTTTGCCACTTAGCCACCCCATTTTTGGTAAGATCACATGCATCTTCAACTCTGAATTCCATGCCACCCTATGCCTCACCATTTTTTTTGTTATATTTTGATTTTCTTTAATGTGCATTATCTGTTTTCCTATTAAAATTATATTTGGTCCCATGTTAATTATTTAATAATTGATGAACGGATTGAAATGGAAGGTTCGGTATACAACTTTCACAAGTCACAATCTCAATAATTAATTATAATTGACTCTTTTTTAACATATAGGATAAATTTGTTTAAATTTATTCCTTGAAATAAATATTTATTTTAATAAAATAAGAAGTATTTCTAATTTATTTGTCTAAACTATTTATGCTTAAAAAAATAATTTTCTACTTATTTTAAAAAATAAATCTTATCTACTTCTTAAAAAGGGTTTATATAAAAATGTTTATTTTAAAGTTTAAACAAACTTACACATAATTTTATATCCTCTTCGTCCCAAAATGATTGCAATTTTAACCTTAAACTGATGGATGTTCTTACTTTTCAATAGATATTAAAACATTCATTTCAATTTTGTTTTGTAAGAAATAATATTGTATTAAAATACTTAATAATACATTTATTGAATTTAATATAGAAAATAAGGATATTTTAATAAACTTATTTCCTAACAAATGTTAATTATCTTCAAATACTTTGTTGGTTTGAGTGAAAAAATCTTAAACATCAATTATTTTAGGAAAAAGGAAATATTATATTAAAGTTTTTTTTTAGAGGGGTTTAGGTATGCATTTCTTCTTCCGTAAGTTTTGGTGAAAATGTTACTTCTTCTAAACTCACATTTAAGAAAAAAAAAATCAATCTTATTAGGATTGAGAAAATGGACTTTGGTTCGACATACTAATCCATTTAGTCCACTAAAAAAGAGTGGGATGAATTAATATTTTTTGTTCACTTTGCAAAATGGTCAAGCCCTTTTTTTGTGGGCTAAGGCCAGTCTAGTCCATTTTTTGTGATTGGCCTGCTTTGCCATGCAAAATAGGTTTGATCTAGTGGACGAGTCCCTTTAATTCACTAAAAAAACTGGGACGAATTAGCATTTTTAGTCCACTTAGCAAAATAGGTCAGTCCAGTCCCACCCATTTTTTCGTGGAATAGGGTCAGCTTAGCCCATTTTTTAGTGGATTGGTCCACTTTGTCATCCCTAAATCTTATACGTATGATTTAAATGTAAATAAATCTAATTAATTTTATCCTATTTAATGATATCATTCTTAAAATATCATTTATTTAATTTTAATTCTATTTTCAATTACTCTCACCATAGTAAGTTTCAATGAAAATCATTTTAGAAATAATTTAATTTTTTACTTGAGATTAGAAAAATAAAATGATGTTAAATAACTTTTTTAATTAATGTGTAATTAGTTCTTTTACTAATACATGAGTTAAAATGAGTGGTATTAAAATAATGTTTCATCATGTTCATATATTATTAATTAATAATTAACATTATTACATAACTACCTAATTTAAATATTTCAGTTTTATGATGAAGAAGTTATGGAAAATCCTTCAAAAAAAAAGTTTTGGAAAAGACCACTAATATTAAGTAAGATAGCCTATTGGTAGAAGAATTTGGGAAATTAAATAGTCAAATAACCCATCATCAAGGGATAAGTTGAAATCAATTATGTGACCTTCAAATCGAATTTCCATGTTATTTTAAGGAAAGTATGGGGGAGGACATTCAAATAGGCCTGAATCCTTTAAAAAATAATTTTAGATGCTTGACTACTTATGTCAACTTTCGTTTCCAAGTCAAGTACAGATGATAAAATTCTTATTTAATAGTACCACTGGTGGTTTATCGGTATATGGAAACGCGTCCTTTTTAACAAGAGTCGTCGCTTCTATATCAATTTTTCCATTTCAGGCTTTCCTGTTGTTTCCCCCTTTTAAAAATATAAATAAATTACATTAAAATAAATTCCTGTGTTTTATTATCACCTATTAATTCTCAAAATCAATTCCTCTTGTGGTCTCATTGTAAAGTAAAATTGTGATTTATAATTAATTTAGTCATATTTTTAATTAGGATAAAATTGATTCACTATCTTAAAGTTTAATTAATCAAATTATTACTGACACCTTAAATGAATATATTTGATTAAGATTTAATTGGATTAAAAAAATCTGTAAAGATAAAGATTAAATCGAAATTACTGATTTTAAAAGAGTACTGAAGACATGTTAATTTCTCTTCAAATAATTATAAGTTGTGTGTTAAAAATTAACTATTATAAATAACTTTATGTTTTTATTTTATTTTTTATGATAAAAATAGGTGTTTTGGATAACAAAAATACATATGGAGCTAAATTGTATAATACAATATTTAAATGGGACGGTGTTATTTTTGTAGAATTTTGGATGCTTATAAATATAAAAGAAATGCTTAATTACATTTTTGTCCCATGTATTGTAATGGTGGACATTTAGTCTCTTAAGATTTAATTGGGTTAATGGAGTATTTCAAGTATCATAAATATGTGATTTTAATTTTTCAAATTTTAGTTGCACCAATTAGATCCTTGAATATTACAATTATATGATTTCATAATCTCAAGGTATATACATTATTTCATATATGTTAACAAGAATTACGTTGGTCTATTTAAATACAAACTAAAATCATACAATTGGAATACCAAGAAGAAACCAATTGGCACAATTAAAACTTGGGGCCTAAATCCACAAATTTGCAATACTTGGATGATTCAATTGGTACAATTGCGATACTCAGATAACTAAAATTGTATAATTATGATGATTAAATAATCAAAATTGTAATTAAGTATAAAATAAATAATAAAAAGCTATATAAATTATTTTTTAATGGTCATTACTAATCGTTTAAATTAATTTTATATAATCAATTAATAAAAAATCATTGATATTATAAATTTTAACATAATTATTATAAAAATTAATAAATTTATCATTATAATTAAATAATAGTGTAAAATAATTTTATATTATATACATCACCTATTTTCTAATAAATTATATTCAATCTTCCAAGCTAATTGTAGATAAGGACAGATAATCCTGACGCGTATCCCCTAATCCCATCTCTAACGTCCACCACAAAGCACTTTTGTCCATCTCGAACGCGTTCAACAATGAATGAACTGCAAAGATCCACTACAACATGAGCCTTTGATCTTTCTTTGCCCTTTAGTTCCCCACAAGCAAGCTTCCACATATCAGCACACCAATGGTCAACTAGCCCTCTTCTATGACATGTTTATGTTTTCTTTTGCAATTAATTTTTAAATCTCTCATGCAACTAATGTGATTGATTCTTCGAGGATTGAGATACCACCTGACTTTCTACTAGCAGAAATTGGCATTGTTACGAATTTCAACATTTGATCCCATAATGCTTCAAAACAAATTACACATGATTTTTTTGGTGTATTGTCAACATAGGTTGTTAGATAAATTCATTAGTTAGTAGTTTTTTCTTTTTTTTTTTTAGTTAAAAGTTAGGGACGATGGTAAGTGCATAATTTTAGAAGTGTACATTACTTATTGTTGAAACTTGAAAGACGTGTATAAATGGGCAATGAGCGGGATATGTAATAATCAGATGATGAAAATTATATTATATAGAAAAGTAAAATAATGTTTTTTTTAAGATACCAAGATCAAGATAGTAAAAGTAAAGTAATTTAAATGTAATTAAGTAATTGAGTATAAATAAAAATTGTGTTGAAATTAAGGTTAAATCGTTTGAATAATATTTAAATTTGATTTTTGATAAAAAATAATTTTTGATCAAACTTTAACCTGATCAAATTTCAAATTAATCAGAATTTATTTTCTTTGATGAACAAGAGATTTAAGAGGTAAAAAAGTAATATTTATGTATAAATATATTTTCATTTTTAAATTACTCAAGTGATATTATATATTACTTTAGTTACCTTGTGTTAGAGAAAAATAAGAAAAATGTTTAAAAGTATAAACATAATTAAATTAATAATATAAATAAATAAAAAGAAACTAAAAAAATTCTAAAAAAGAGAATAACAAATAGTGCCAAATGGTCAAATTTTCTAATAAACCAATCAATCGTACACTGAAAAATCAATTGTAAATTGTAATATTGTCTCCTTTTTTTGTTTTTTTAACAGATGTAATGTTATCTCTTTCATGTTCTTTTTTTCTCCTTGATATTTTCCATCACGACAAGGACATAAATTTCAAGAACAATGTTGGTGCACATTAGTACTAATTGTAAAATTAAAAAAATTGAATATGAGTGCAATTTTTTAACAAAAAAATCTTTATGATTAAGTAATAAAATTTAATTAAATACAAAATCATGCGTGTGGGAATAGTTCTATTCGAATATCCCGTGAACGGAACATTAGAAGAGACAATAGATTTTTTTCTGGGGGGCCAAAGATTTTGTTAGCATTTATGTGAAGAAGGAGAGGTCACAAAAGCAAAACACAAAGGTATTTTTGTTTTTCTCGACACCCAAAAAAACTAAAAATCACACAAGGGCATTTTGGTAATAACGAACAAAAAACTAGCGACCTTAATTGTTCCAACATCGCTCTCACTCTCTTCTACGTGGCTGCTCGGTGCAATTTACCAAGACCACCCTCATTGTGAGATGGCAAAAAATACCATACACAAATCACAAGGGCAATAAGGTCTTTTCACATAGTAGTCCCTCCCCTCCACAACACATCCACCACCATATCTCAGTTGAGTTCTCTCCCTTTTGGCATTAGAGAGATTGGAACACCCCCCCCAACAAGCACCAATTATGGCTCTGAATCTTTGTATCTCACCTAAGTCTAAATGGGTTGCATCTCCTTCCTTAGATAGTTCTTCTTCTTATTCTTTGAGACCTTCACTTGGGTCTTGTTTTGGTAACATAAACATTGCTAGTGTGAGTCTAAGTACTGCTAGAAGTTTGAGTTTGAGGAAGAGTGGGAGTGTTAGTGTAAGATCTAGTTTGGAAACTGCGGGACCCACAGTCACAGTGGGACAGGTCACTGAGGTTAACAAGGATACCTTCTGGCCGATCGTTAAGGCTGCTGGGGATAAAACCGTTGTCCTTGACATGTACACACAATGGTATGTATCTTACTATCTGATGTTATGTATAATTATATGATTATATGATAGGTTATAATATTGTTATAAATGATAATCATGTGCTTTTCTTTTTTTATTATAATGTTATGTTATGTAATGATGGATTGGATTGGAATTGAAGAAAAAGAATCATACTTTACTTTGTTTAGTAGTACAGCTACCTATGTTGTCTCTCTTAGCTGTGAGATTCCTTGGTAAACATGGTTATGGTTTGTTTTATATATGCTGATTTTGTGAAGAGTCAAGATCAACATTGATATCACTCCTCAATTAATTCGGTCTTCTCTTGCTTTAAGATGAAAAGGGGAAAAAGAGAAATGAAAATCACTTTGCTGTTTGCACTTGCTTGGTAGTACAAACAAAATATATAATTTGGAAACTGGAATGGCATTCATTTGTACTCATCCCCCGGCTAGCATGAAAGTATGTTGAAAGTGATTTTCCCACACTACCGAACAACAAGTGAAAAATCCAAACTACTTCTGTGATTGGAACAAGCTTAGTCTTGGTCAAGTTTTTAGAAACACAGTCAGCTCAAGGTTTTTGAGGTCTCTAGTACCAAATTGCGGCTGCATTGGCCACATTTGTCTGCAATTTCTTGCAATATTAAAGATTGCAATGAATTTGTAACCGTGACTGTAATTTAAAACCTAGGTTATAGTTTCACTGGCACTCAAAAGTTTACTTAATATCACAGCTTGCACATATTTTCTGTGACTTGATTAGTGGTTTATAAATTCTAGATAAAAAAATTATTAGTTTATAAATCCTTTATCTCTCAGTGATTTTCAGTTCTTTTCCTGCTTTCAGAAATATGTAAAAGCTGGCATTTTTTACCAGCACCACAGATAATCAATTGTAGATCAGGCTTACATTCTCTCGCAATATATTACTGAACAATATCACAGTCTGTAGTCTTTGCCTAAGTGGGGAAGGCTGTAGATGAATCTCTGCCAAGGTCACACCCCGAACAAAAAATACTAAAGTTCATCTTATGAAGTGTGGGAGAAAAAGAATTTAATTGCTCCGAACTCCGAAGGGTGGGGTTCATTTTAGAGGGAAAAGTGAGAAGTTATAACCACACTTCATGCATAGTTTATTATAAATGTGTGTGCAATATATCATAGTCTTTAATAGTAGATTTTATTATCAATAGTTAAAACTTCTTGCTTTCACCAACAAGGTAACCCCTTATTTTACTTTAAAACAGCCAAATTTGGGTATTAAAATATGAGGCATTTCTCTGGTTAAATATATCAGGCAAGGAACTTAATTAATGATAAAGTGAGAATAAAGTGCCATGACAAAAGTACTTAGATGAAAATGCTGAATATCTGTATGTGGGCCGAATGTTAATATGAACATTAGTGTTTATGCTTTCCAGTCTGACATTGGTGGAAAGCTTCTAAGTTGGCCTTCGAGATACAATAGTGCATGTCAAGCTTTTTAGCAATTATGTGCTTTGCAAGGACCTATACATGTTATGAAGCAAATGGGCCCAAATCAGGTCACTTATATGTAGTCATTGACAACTAGCTTTACCTGATTTAGCTTGCATAAGAGTATGTTTTAATTTTTCAGCCGTATGCATAAGAGTGGATCATATATGAAATTTTATAGAGATGTCATCTGACTTAAATACTGATAAGCTGATTATTTCATTAGTTTATGAAAAGGTGAAAGCAAGTTTCTTAAGTAATTATAATTTAAGGAATGTTAATTTGTTTTTGTCATTCTCTGGTGTGGTACTGCACGAATGTTTATCTAATTTTAAGGATTTGGTTGATCTTTTATGACATTGTTATCATTGCTGCTTATTACCAACTGAATATTTGGATAACCTTCGATACGAATTTATGATTTTTTTTTCAGGTGTGGCCCTTGCAAAGTGATGGCTCCAAAGTTTCAAGAATTATCTGAAAAGTATCTGGATGTTGTCTTTCTAAAACTTGATTGCAACCAAGACAACAGGGTATGGATGTAATGTGCTATTTTAATTTATTTATGAACACCCTTGCTTAAGCCTAAAGTTAACCAATACTTTCCTTGACAAACATGGTATTAATTTGTTTAATGGTTTGTTGGCAGCCCTTGGCAAAAGAGCTGGGAATTAAAGTGGTTCCCACTTTCAAAATTCTGAAGGACAACAAGGTTGTAAAAGAAGTCACTGGAGCTAAATACGATGATTTGGTTGATGCCATAGACAAAGTTCGATCTAGCTAAGAATATATAATAGTATTCTCTCTCTCTATGTAAAAATATTATGCTTGACACCCTTTGTAAGTATTTTATGCAATTGTAAGCTGATGATGATTGGAAGATGAAGAAATGTCATCATGTGATTGTATTGTTTATTTCCCAAGTCCAGGGAAGGGTTCCTCAATTATTTAAGTTGTCAACTTGATCATGGGGTGTCTATAAAGTGGTCTGGCTGATATTTGTTTAAATAAAATAAAAATGCCTGTGATAAATATGGATATTGAATAAGAGATGTCAAGGTATATCTAAATCCAGCCATAAGGTATATTTTGGTAAGCTAATACTATCTAAATAATGCCTTGCAATCTAATTAACAGGATGTGAACTTAGTTTATAGTTCAGAAGCCATAGCTTCCTTATAGTATGGGCCAACCTTTTAGCCCCGTATATGGATGGATGTATACTTGTTAAATCGGATTACGATATATGTTTCTAAATCCTTATCATATGATCATGACTTAATTCACATTTAAATATTCTTTTGTGACCGTAATTTTTTTATTCATATCGTGACCATAATTTGTAGTTGCATGAAAATGATAGGATATTGGAGGTGGTTGCTTCAATTGTGGTATTGACATTCGAATATGAATTCTCAGTGTCAATACAACAGGTGTTGATTCAAATTACAGAAACTAGCCACGTTTATGCAACTTAATCAATTAATTATAATGAATATACACTATTTGTTCTTTCATCATTTATGTAATGTCACATAATATTTTGATGACATGGTTATAGACACTTATGTGTATTGTCATGTGACATCCATGTGAATGTTAGATATGTATCACATGGATATCACATGATATAAGGATTTAAAATCAAGATTTTCATAAAAATAATTTTAACCAAATTTTTAGGAATCATAATTATGATTATAAAAATATGAAGACTAAGACCAAATTTTGAGGAATCAGAAATATATTTTATTATAACTCTTCTATTTCGAAATATATGTTGCATTTGGAAAAAAAATTATTCCAAAATAAATGTTATGTTATTTTTAATGTAATATTAATTGTTTTTCCCACTAAAAATCCTAATAAGTGCTGCATTAGTTTTTCATTGTAATATTAATATTTTTTTAAAAGTATAATATTAATACTAAGATTAATTTAATAAAATTACTATTCAATTTCATCTATTTATTAATTTTTTTATCAATTGTTTTGGGATCGAGTAATATTATTATAGAAAATTTTAATAAAAATAACTAAATTAATCAATTTTATTATTGTGTGTGAATCAGTCAACAATATCTTATAATTAAGGATAGAGTAAATTAAATATGAGTTTTGATAAAAAAAAATTACTTAATTATACAATTATTTTCTTAATTATTTGTAAAATTTTAATTTAATCTCTCAATTATTATAAAATTCAATTAGATCATCTAATTATTAAAAACACTACAACATACCATTCTCGTAAACTCTATTAGTTTGATTTATCAAAATTTTATAAATAGACATTTTTACATTAACAATTAAATAAAATAAAACATTTTTATATCAATTACTTATACAATCGATGTAAAAACGATGTCTTAATTAAAGGATGTCATTTACATATCTTAACAAGAAGTAGTTTAAAACTAATTATTGATAAGAAAATTTTTATTAATATATTATTGTTATTATTATAATAGTATTTAATAATTTAATTAAATTAAATATAAAAATTATACTAGTATATATATATATATAATTTATTTATTAATTATATCTTTAATTATTATTTTAATACAAAATTATAAAACTTATACAATAAAAGAAGGTTGCTACTTAATAACAAAATCAATAATGAACTATTCAAATCAAATAGAAATAATATTAATGTCATGCATTAAAAAAATATTGATGTCTTCAAAATTATATATTAACATTA
Source organism: Glycine latifolia (assembly GCA_013407115.1). Lineage (NCBI taxonomy): Eukaryota > Viridiplantae > Streptophyta > Magnoliopsida > Fabales > Fabaceae > Glycine > Glycine latifolia. The sequence goes on from CM023958.1 coordinate 35,174,940, forward strand.
ATGTAAGCAATTTAATTTTTCATTAAATACCATTAGAATTATTAAACTAAGTTACATTTAACAAGTAGACTGAATTAAATATTATTATTAATTTATTAATTTTTTTGACAATAACAAGATCAAAAAGTAAAGTAAAGAAATGAGAGAGAAGGAAAAGAATAATCATGCACAAACACCTAATCAACAAACACCTTTTAATTTATTTTTATTTCTTTCATCATAATATATCATTATACTTATAATATCTATATTTTTATTATATTTTATTTCTCTCTAGCCAATGTATAATGACACACAGAGTGTAAGGGAATACTTTTGGAAGGGGGAAAAAAAGCAAGACAAAGAAAGAACTAGCCAACTAGGTGTACGTTGGGGAGTGGAGGGGTACTCCGAAGCTTTTTGCATCCATCGAATGGAAAAGCGCCACATCAGAGAGGCTGATGTAGAGTGAAATGACTAGAATACCCTCGGCTCCAAGTTGCGCGTAAATCCTAACCGAAAATTGCAGTGGTTTGAAAATAAAAATGGGAAGAAGAAACCGTCCCTTCACCGGCGGGGGGGCAGAATCAGGAATGCATAAAGACAACTCTCACAATCACAAAACTAGTCAAACAGAATGGGCGCCATTTAATTTAATTACTACTATACTATATAAAATAAATGTACGAAAGTACTATTACTATAAATCTGAATCTGAAAGAAAGAAAGAGAAGAGAGAAGTGAAAATGTGTGGAATATTTGCGTATCTGAATTACAACGTCAACAGAGAGAGACAATACATCTTGCAGGTTCTCTTCAATGGCTTGAGGAGATTGGAGTACCGTGGATACGATTCCGCAGGCATCGCGATCGACGATTCCGATTCCAAATTCTCTCTTTCGTCTGCTCCTCTGGTTTTCCGCCAGGAAGGAAACATCGAATCGCTAGTCAAATCCGTGTATCAAGGTATATAACAACAATCCATTCATGCGTTCCTCTTTTCTTTTTCTTTTTTTTTGTTTCTTCGCCACCGTACACCGTTGCAATTGTATCCGATTTGAATTAACAGAAGTGGGAGAAACTGAACTGAACTTGGGGGAATGCTTTGGCACGCACGCGGGAATCGCGCACACTCGCTGGGCGACTCACGGAGAGCCTGCGCCGCGGAACAGTCACCCTCAGAGCTCTGGTCATGGGAACGAGTTCTTGGTTGTTCACAATGGAGTCATCACTAATTACGAGGTAACGCTCTCTCTCATACACCCTCCATGTGGCTAGTGCTGCATGTTTTATCTCTCTGTTCAGTGTTTCTCAGATGTTATTGTGTTTGTTCAGGTTTTGAAGGAGACGCTGTTAAGACATGGCTTCACCTTTGAATCTGAAACTGACACCGAGGTCATCCCCAAGCTTGCCAAGTTTGTCTACGACAAAGCGAATGAAGCGTCCGGTAATTTTTTTATTGATGAATTAGTGAAAGCGTTTTTTTTTTTTTTTTCTGGTTTTAAACCAATGCATGAGCTTTATAGGGTCAAGATGTGTCAATGTTGTTGGTTACTCTGTTCACAGTTGCTTTACTGGCAGTGTGATGCTATGTTGATGTACATTGTGAAACCCTGTATAAGTGGGAAGAGGGAGGAATGAGGGTGGAAATAGACAAATTTTTACCATTTAAATGCTGTGATGTTTTAGATAGTGATTGTGGTTTTGTCGTGATCCTTGGTGTTTTAGAAAGTTATAGGCAAATGTGACTGATGCCAGTCAGGATGTGGTCAGAGAGACCCAAAAACCTTTGTGCCACAATTGTGTTGTGGATAGTTTTTTTAAAACTTTGCCTACAAGACTTCAATTTTTTAGGGATAAAGAGGAGGCCTTTTCCTACAAGGTGGTGGTGTCAGTGACAAGAATCATATATAATGCCATAAAACATTCATGTTGCAGCTGATGTGGTCACAATTGTGGTCACGATGCTGTTGTAGAGACTTCAAAAACATTGATGTTGTGGCGGAAATTGCGGTCATAGATTGATTTATTAAACCTTGAGTGCAACATGATCCATGATTATCATCTTTTTGTTCTAAATGTGATAAACCTTGAGTGCAACATTTATTCTGTTGGGAATCCTTAATATTTATGTTTCACTGATTACAATTGTTTTCAGAGGTTTATTATAGGTAAGCTGCATTTTATGCTTCTCTTAGATGGGTGTGAATAACATTATGGTTTTGGGTGATGTTAGCTTGACGTACATTTCCAATTATCTTGCAGGTGGTCAGGTTGTTACCTTCAGTCAAGTTGTTCTTGAAGTTATGAGGCATCTTGAAGGAGCGTATGCCCTTATTTTCAAAAGTCCACATTATCCTAATGAATTGATTGCCTGCAAGCGTGGTAGCCCACTGCTGCTAGCTGTTAAAGTAAGTTGAATGCAATTTAGTAATAAGTTTCTTAAATAGTGACCTATATGTAAATTGATCTTCCAATGTCTTTTTTGGCAACAATTGTTCTATCTTTTCTCTTGACTTTGTTAATGATGTTTTTAGTCAGTGAGTCATTTTTTCTTGGCATTTAACCTCTTGACACATGAAAATGGGCCACAGCGTACGCAGCCATTGATATGTTTGTACTCTAGTTAGTATAAGCTAACAATCTTTTGATTAAAAATGCATAGATTGAGCTTAAGCTTTGGTTTGTGCTCCTTAGCTGGCACTACCATGGCGATGGTTGTGTAAAACAAAGGGCAGTAAATAATTTCATTTACGTGTCAGAAACATTAGGAGAGTTTTGGGTGGTCTGCAAACGTCCAAGGCTCCAACAAACTGTTCGTATTAATCCTATCACTGCAGTCCAAATGAAAGGTTCACTCCTAGGACTTGTAAGCCGGTTAGCAACAGGAAAGTTTTCCACAAGAAACTGGAAACAAGACCTACTGCAATTCACTCCAGAGTTATCTAAGTTCTACCAAATCCTTCAATTCGGCAATGAATAGGGAAAGCCATAGACAGAGTCACACTAAGAAGAACTTAGAGTTATAATACTGCTTTGTCAATACTCAATAACATGGAAAAAATCATTGATCCCAATCCAACACAATTTGTATGGAGTGATCCATGTTTGAGATCATGACATGTTTTATGTTGGCAGAAAAAATCATAGATTCCAATAACCAAAAGAATTTAAACATAACGACTGCAAATGCAGTGGTGATGCATACTGTAGGAATTATAAATACAGGAGACAAGAACTGGAAATAGAGAAAGATGATTTATTAAACTACAAATCTTCCAACAATGTAATGCTTGAACCATCCTCTTTTCACTATGAATGAGCTTAGATTTCTATTGTGTATCTCATAATAATTTTACTACCTTTCCTAGTTTAATTTATTCATGATTAATGGATATTTAGTGAAAGTGAATATTTTTGGATTGACAATTATTAAAGTAGTTGCTGCTCTATTTTGCAGGAATTGGCAGAAAATAAAGAACATGGTTCAGCATTTGAGGATAACAAATTCCTATCAAAAGATGGAAAACCCAGAGAATTGTTTTTGTCCAGTGATGCCAATGCTGTGGTTGAGCATACAAAGAAAGTGCTAGTTATTGAGGATGGTGAAGTAGTTCATCTCAAGGTACAGACTTCACCCTCTCTTTACAATGTTGCACTTGTTAGCCAATGTGTTTTCATGTCTAGATATTGTAATCTCTGGCAAATATTCCATGAGTATTTTTTTTTTTTTGCACAGACTGTTTTTATGATTTCTTATTGGATCACTTCTCTATCCCTTGCACTCTTCCCTTTCTGGTGTGATGAAATCACTCAATGCTACTATATGTTGCATGTGGTGATTGAATTGACGTGCCATTTTCTTTGTTGGTGATAATCATGTCAATTTGAAAACAATATATTGTTCTTACATTGAAATGGTTGTGTCAGGATGGTGGGGTTTCTATTTTGAAATTTGAGAATGACATGGGAGAACATGGTGCTTCTCTTTCCAGAGCTTTCTCAGTGCGACGTGCATTATCTGTTCTTGAGATGGAGGTTGAGCAAATAAACAAAGGTAATTATGAGCATTACATGCAAAAGGAAATTCATGAGCAGCCAGAGTCTCTAACAACCACAATGAGGGGAAGGCTTATACATCGAGGATCTAACAAATCCAAGTCTGTTCTGTTGGGAGGGCTGAAGGATCACCTCAAAACAATTAGGCGAAGTAGAAGGATACTTTTCATTGGTTGTGGTACAAGTTATAATGCTGCTTTGGCAGCTAGACCCATCTTGGAAGAACTTTCGGGTCAGTGCTGTATCCTTTATGACATAAATCTTTTTTATGTTTTGCTGATTAAAAAGTATGCCCATTCTTACAATGTTTTATTTTATTTTATACATTATTATAGGTGTTCCTGTTACTATGGAAATTGCTAGTGATCTATTGGATAGGGAGGGACCAATATACCGGGAGGATACTGCTGTTTTTTGTTAGTCAATCTGGTGAAACTGCAGACACTTTACTTGCACTGCAATATGCTTTAGACAATGGTGCATTGTGTGTTGGGATAACAAACACTGTTGGTAGTGCAATAGCAAGGAATACACATTGTGGTGTTCATATAAATGCTGGTGCTGAGATTGGTGTGGCAAGTACCAAGGTAAACGTTGCATTTAAGGATGTTGTTTTCTTCTTTTCATTTTATATTGTCTTATTATTTGTTTAACCAATGGTTTACTCACACACATTTATAACTACTGTAGGCATACACAAGTCAAATAGTAGTGATGGTCATGTTAGCTCTCGCAATAGGAGGCGATACAATTTCAAATCAAGCCAGAAGAGAAGCTATCATAGATGGTCTTTTTGATCTGCCAAGTGAGTTTCTACCGGCTGAGAATTTTGTACATTTTGCGGTGTCTGGTTAATCCTACATGCCCTGTTCTATTAGAGTATAATTTTTCTAATGATTCTCAAGTTTTAAAATTAGATTCTCTAGGGTGAATATGTTGGCTACTTGGTTGGTCAATAGGATTTAAAATGAAATGTTTCAAGGTTAATCATTCTTACAAATATACCAATGATGAAAATGTCAGTAAATAAGAGTTAATATCTGATATACCATCACGTCAGTATCTAGAAAATGTTTACACTAGTGCCATAAAGGCTATAGAACTAAAATATTTTTTTGGGGGGGGGAGGGGGACATAAAACATAATAGATTTAAATTTACATACTTATAGTCTTACTGTAAAGTGCTGAAGTTTTAGCATAAAAATTCTTAAGTTCATAATAATATGTTGACCAATTATTGGTGTGTTCCATATAGTTTTTTTTTTTTAAATTATTTAAATAGAATAATTTGTGTAAAAATATTGATGATAGAGGTGATGATATCAAATGTAAACACTTATGTACGCTGACATCATATCAAATGTTAACTTGTAAACTAAATATTATAGCATAAATTATTGATGATAAAGGTGATAATATCATAATAGTAGCATTGAAAGGGACTAGTGATAGAATAGTTCCAGCAAAAACAATGATATCTGCGGAGGTGGAAACCAATAACCATATACCATACTTGGTAAGAGAATAAGTGCGAGGTGGAAATCTAGAAAACCAATGGGTGTTACTTTAACTGAGTTTTCATCATTTCATGGAAACTCATTATTAGAAAATAGAATCATCGTTAATGTGGGTTGGTTGACTTGGTTCAATTGGTAGCCTTAACTAAATGGTTTCCAAGTACAAAGCCCTGGCAGAGGCTTATGGCATGCATTGAGCTTGCTTGGAATGGAGTAACCTCTCCATCCCAAAACTTCTCTAAAAAAAAAAATTTTCAGGAGTTTTAGACAACCCTTCAATCATGCTAAAAAATTATTTTTTTGGTATTGTTCAAAATAGTATGCCAAATATCCCATGAAGCTACTCAGGACAGTTGTAAAAGTAATCTAATCAACATGTTGGAATGTAGATAAAGTCAGAGAGGTGCTGAAGCTTGATCAGGAGATGAAGGATCTAGCGAAGCAGTTGATTGCTGAGCAGTCTCTTCTTGTCTTTGGGAGAGGATACAACTATGCAACTGCTCTTGAGGGAGCTTTGAAAGTAAAGGAAGTGGCACTAATGCATAGTGAAGGGATACTTGCTGGTGAAATGAAGCATGGTCCTTTGGCATTAGTGGATGAAAATCTCCCAATTGTTGTTTTAGCTACCCGTGATGCCTGCTTCAGGTTAGTTGTGACTGTTGAGTAGCTTTATTATCTGAAATTAGGAGTTTGATATTGACATATTTTATCTTTGACAGCAAACAGCAGTCTGTTATTCAGCAACTTAATGCCCGCAGAGGTCGTCTGATAGTTATGTGTTCAAAAGGGGATGCTTCCTCTGTATGCCCTAATGAATCTTGTAGGGTAATTGAAGTTCCACAAGTTGAGGACTGTCTTCAACCTGTAATTAATGTAGTTCCATTACAGGTATGTTTACAATCCTTTTTTAGCATTTTTACTGCTTTATTTTATCCTTACAGCGTTGCTACATTTAACAAAGGGAAATCTTCCTATATTAGTGTCAAAGATTCTATTATTTGTCTGTCTATCTATATATAATCTAATTTTCAACTGCATGTTGATAGTGATTTCCATTTCTTTATTTCTTGAGCTTGTTAGGTATTTGAATATAAATTTCAGTGTCTGGATTCTCATGCGAATTTTGTACATCTATTTCCTTTTCGTCACCTAGAATCTTTATATGCTGATCTTATTTTTTTACATTGTACGAAGGAAGATTTGTATATATCTTATATATTTCAACAAAGTATTTCTTTCCGATGCAGTTATTGGCATATCATCTCACTGTTCTCAGGGGACATAACGTCGACCAGCCTCGTAATCTTGCCAAGAGTGTCACAACGCAATAAAGAAGTTTGTGGCATATTAGCGCATTGTAAATTAGTAGATGCAGGCTCACTGTTTGATCTAAAAGACACCTTCTCACCAGGCAGATTATTGTTTAATATGATTTTAACATCTTTGATGTATTTAATTTGCTTGAAACTCGCCAGATAGAATTCTGTTTAATATGATTATTACATCTTTGATGTAATTAATTTGCTGGATCTCTTATCTTGGTTACTTGAGCTTAGTGGCAATTCCTTAATCCCAAAAGGAATGGGTATCGTTTTCCATAAAAATCATTTATAGCATGGCCTTAGTTGCTGAATTTGGAAAGAAGATAGTTAGAACTTGATGAGTTATGGAACAGAAAACAAAATAAACTCTACCGTAAGCCTAAATTACATTTTTGGTTTAGCAACATCAGAATTTATGGCCACCGTAAGCCTCATTTAATAACACAATTTGATAACACACTTTTTAAACACTATATATAATTGATTAAAATATATTAAAAATTGCAAAATTTTGTATGCCTTATTTCTTATTTAATAAACTCTACCCACGATTACGTAGTTTTTAATATATTTACCAAATTCGGGATCACAACTTAATGGTATATTTTCCATCTCACTTGAAGGTTCATTTAAAATTCAGAGTACAGCTGTAGTCCATGACAAATAAAGTGTCCTTAAAGTATATTAGTTACTGCATATAGTTGAGTATCTGCCAGAGTTGATGCACATTCCTCCCAAAACTAATCAGTATCGTTTGTGTCCTTTTTCTAAATTTTGACGTGAATTTTATCATGAACATGCACGACTTATGTTTTTTTTCCTGCCTTTTTCCTTCTTTTTATCAAACACTCAAATAATATGTATTGTTTCTTTCTATCTCTTTCTTCCTATTATAGTATCATATTAACTGTAACTACTAGCATTAATTTAGCGTCCACAAATCTTTTTCGCAAGTTTAAAGGAAGCCATTTCCATTTTTGCTCTGCAATAATGTCTTGTTTTGTGTATAACCATGCCAAAATATGATGCAGAATTAGAAATTTAAACTGTCCGTTTTACAGTTGAAAATAAATTTTAGCACTTTTCTAATAAAAATCAAATTCCAATGCAAATCTATGGCTGAGATTAATTTGGATACATATCCCAATCTTGTTTAATGATTTAAAATCAATTTTATCTAACTTTCCCCTGGAACAACCAATGATTTTTGAGAGCCAAAAATCATAAATAGTTGCAGAAAATGGCCTCAATCAAACCATGAGTTGAATCAGTCATAATAGAAGAATCATTGATAATAATAAAATCATAATAGAAGAACCACCTAACAGATTATGTTGTTTTATTTAATATAGTTGAATCTAACACAAGTCTGAAACATTTATATGCACAATAACAAGACCCAAATACAGATAGTAAAACCTTGGTATATTAGCAAAACCAACCTAAACCTACATCCTTGTCTGTAACAGATTTTGCCAAAAAAAACCCATATGCTTGCCGACCACCAAAATTGTCATCCTTTGTCCCTTGAGACAGGCATTGATTCAATCAAAGCAGCAGATAAGAAAAAGACCGCACTGTACATCATATATATATATATATATATATATATATATATATATCAATGAAGACCAACCACTGGCATAGAGGGGCCGATTGAGCTGTATAATTTGAAATGCAGCAACATTCCTCCTATCTTCTACTACCAAGCAGCCCTCCGCTCACCACCACCACCAACAACATTAACCTAAATAAATTGAACACCAAATCAATCATAAATACCCCAGCACATGAAAATCATATATTTCACAAACTCCACGAAAAAAATAATCAAAATTTCCGAGACCCGGATAACAAAAATATAATTTTCAGCTACCCAGCATGAAAAGACCATAAATACTAAGTACCCAAATAAAAAAGGACAAAATTTAGATTCAGTTGCCTAGGTGTTTTTGGTGTTTGGTGTTATTCTCCAATCAGAATTAAGATTTCACCTTTGATAATCTATGTTAAATTTTAATGTAAATCTTTATTATGATAGTTACCAAGTAGAATTCCAATTTTAATTGAAACAACAACAATGTTAGGAACCAAGGATTGAAATGAGAAAGAAAAGAAAAGATTTTATTGATTAGTAAGAAAAGAACAGAAAATAAGGAGAGAAAGCTCTCCTCCAAGGGTTTCCCCTTCACAGAGGATTTCTCCTTTCACAAAGAGCTAATGTTCAGTCTAACTAACTAACTAACTCATTAGTAGTCTAACTATATGTAACCCACTAGATGAGGTCGGTTACATGAATCACACTATACCATTCAGCACAGATAAAAACCAAAAGTTTCAAAAATATTATTTAGCCAAATAACAGTGCGAAAACCACATAGAGAAATCCATCCAAGTTCAGAAACCCAAATATAACAAGAATCGTAAATATAAGACACCCCACAAGAAAAAGAAAGAAAAACGATAAATTTAAATTCCATATAGCCGAACAAGAAAAGCACAAAATTCAGATGCAATTTCCTAAGTATTCTCAAGTGATATTCTCCTGTAAGAATAGAAGTTTCACCTCACCAATCTAAATTGATTTTAATGCAAATTTATATTACACAGATTCCTAGAAGAAAAAAACTCTGATCTTAACAGGAGAATCCCACTAATAAAACAGATAAAAAATGCATCAAAATTGTGTCCAACAACAAAACCTCATAAATATCAGATCCCCAAAATCAAAAGAAAATGAAAAAAATTGAATGGATGATAAATGAACCAACCTGGGACTGGGGGTTACAATCAGGAGGATCTTCAAAGAGCGAGAGAGAGAACTGCTTATCCGCAACACCAACATCGAAATGAATGAGCCCCGACGTCGGAACATCAACCCTAATTCCCTTCACGGGGAACCACAGGAAGAGCTCCTGCGCCGACACACCGGATAATTTCCCGATCCGACCGTACCCTAGAACACCCTTTATGTTGGAGTCGTAGTGCACCTCGTTCTCGAACTTCGCGTTGCACGGCTCCTTCATCCACACCTCGAATTCCCCGCTGCTAGCGTTCAGCGAGTACTTCGCGATTCCCTTCGGGAGAAGCCCCACAGGAAGACCCTGCGCCTGGAGCTCCTCGTATATCGTCGTCGAATTCGCCGTCGCCGGCGATAACAGACACAACGCGGCGGCGATCAGCGGCAGCAAAATCCAAACCACGCCAGATTTACCATCCATCGCTGATTTGGATATTTTTTTTCGTCTTCTTTCTTTCGTTCTTTGTGTTCTGTTGTTTACCTATTGATAATAAATGAATGAGTGAATGAATTTAATTCGATCTTTTTTTTCTTCTTTTGCAATCCCTTACGTCCTTCATAGTAGGTGTTGGAAACTGAAAATACTCCAATAAGTTTTCAGTTTTTTATATTTTTATTTTTAAACCTTGAAAACAAAATCCGTTTGTGATAAAGGAGTGAAATGGTTTTTAAATGAATTTTAGAATTATTATTTTTAAAAACAGAAAAAACAAAGTTCTTAGTTTTTTAACAATAACAAAGCATGTGATGTGGATTGTCTGCATGATTTATCTTATATTTTTTATTCCTCAGAAATATTATTACTTAAACTTAATCGATGTTAATTTTTATTTTCAACATCTTATATCAAATTAATACACATGATTACATGACCAATAAAAATTGATCAAATTTGTAAGGATGGATGTGATTCAAATCTCGTTATTGATATAAAAATATTGTTGATGGACAATTGATAAGTGTATGTATGTTTATAAGCATTTGGTCAACTTTAAAACATGTTCTCCTAATAAATCTTTGAAACCCAAGTCACATCCTCACTTAAAACTTTTTTTATACAAAAAAAGTAATAAACATGAGAATTATATGTTTTTATTCAATTTAATTTTGAAAAATATTATAAATGGAGGGGAGAAAAATCAATTGATAATGAAAAATATTTTCTATAAACTTATTTAGAAATTTAAAAATTAGAAAACCTTGAATTTTGAAGGGACTGACATCTTAATTAACCTAATATATACTAGTTAAAGATTTATATTTACCTCACATTTCTATAATTTCTAATTACCTTTTAATTTTTGGTTACTGGACAAGGAATAAAGAGCCTAAACCTTAAAGAACGAGACAATCACAAGGGAAGGGAAACATGTGCAGCATTAAACATTGATTCCCAAATACCCTTGGAATTTATCACATACGTGATTGACGTTGACGTTCCCATGCATTATTCCAAGATTGAGAAGGTTAGGCTCAGCAATCAACATTAATTGTTCTGCTTCACATTTGAGCTGGTTCGGACCATTTCTTGCTTGTTGGGAATAAGGAATATTTTTAACACCCTTATTTGGTTGGGGGGAAGGAATCCTCAACATGACCATGTTTCTTTTTTTAGTAAACTTCTTCATAAATATCAATAAATTAAGTTTTTTTCTCATAAACCTAAAATCAACTTATGTACATCAGCCTTTAAAGAAGGGAGATAAGAGAATTTCTACACAGGTTTAGAACATCAATTCAAGTTTATAGGAAAAACTATTTATTTTACCTTCTTATTTTCTTTTAAGTGTGTTATATAAAAGTATATCCAAACACGATAATTTGGTTCAAATGCTCCCCACCATTTCAAAACAAGAAGTAAAAACAGACTACTCGAGATTAATATCACACACATTAACTAGCCACCAAAAAAAAAAGTTCACTAGAACATAGTGCAATCATGTAGAAGCGAACAATAAGGAATAAATCCATTGTAAACAAGAATTCTTCTCAACTGTGTCATCCCAATTTAGAACAAAATCTTCCTACACTTCCTCTACCTCGGAAGAAGGGGGGGAGGAGGATGAGCCTCACGCTTCAACTACCAAACTTTAGATCTCCTTCCATCAGCTATTCAAATACCTGAGCTCTATGGTTGAATCACAAATAGGGGCTGCAAGGAAACGAAAGAAGTCAAACCTACAGTGCAGAGCAAGTCAATTTAACAGTTGAGTTATTACTCAGGAGGCCCTAGAATACTCACAGTGTCAACGCTTACAGGCTTGGCATCTTCCGCAACGATTTCAACTATAGTTCCTGACTGATCAGCCTGTATAGTACACAATTTTATAGTTTTGAGATAGAAGAGAAAAACCACAGGACCATCTACACAATTTCAAAAAAATGATACAACCCGAACATTTCTTTTTGACTTTTGATTTGCATCTCATAGTTACAAACCAAGAGACAAATCATCAAATTTAAGCTTATAGCATACAATTTTGTTTAATGAAAAGTTTGTTGTGTGGAAATGTCAACCATAATGCATCCTTAAAATTCAATAATTTTTGTCATTTCACTGCTGCGTCTCCACAAAAAACAGTAAGGAGTAGCTATTTTGAACTAAATAAATGTAATGAGTCCAATTGATTTCACAAGCTATTTTCTCCTTAAGAATGGATTAAGAATATACTACTAGCAGGAAATTGTATGTATATACAAGTGTGAACGGTGAAGAACCACTATCTTCAGAAAAAAACTAGATATATGTTAACTTGTGAAACTGCAAAAATACTCTGAATCCGAAATAGCTAATTAAATACTGAATTACTGACAAACTCATTTGTGAATGAGATATCAACCATGATAGGACCTTTGGTCCTAATGCTGCAGTAACACTGTTCGGTTTAGATAATGGGTCAAGTGGCACAACTATCAGACTTTATACTAATGGGAAGAAGGTTCTGGGAGGATGTGGAGGAGCTAAGTTGGCAGGTTGTTAGAACGTATATAGGGGAGCAAGGTTAGAGTGATACGGGAAAGGAGGTTCATTTTAGTAGTTAGGCCTTTTAGCCGTGTAGAGAGAGTATTTTCTCCAAGGTGCTTTTGCTCTCAGAGAGGGAGTGATTCCTCTTATGTATCTTCTGATTGAGTTGTTTCATATTAAATAAAACCCTCATTTCTGTTCTAATTTCTGGGATCCTGGCATTGGTCCAACCTGCTGGATCTGAGAGGAGATCAGTGCAAAATTTCAGATTATGAATATGTATACTCTTGCAGGAAGGAAAGTTATGGAGGATTTGATAACTGCGGCATTTGCTCACTGGGATGCTTGCTATCTGGGAGAGGCAACAATGTTTTACAATGAGTCTGAAGTGATCAGAGACAAGAATTGGTAAAAATAAGCTGCAAAATCGAGAACAATCCAAAATCGTTGCAGAGATTGAAGGGGAAAACTCAATCACCAAGGTCAACAGTAAGACACAGATGTGGAAAGTGATGATGCAAAAAGAGAGTTTGATCCAATTGAAGAAATGGTATTGGTTATGGAGAAGAAGGAATCACCGCCCAATTATCCGAGCCAGCAAGAACAGATCAGAAGCCACTAAAGCAAAAACACCAGGAATTACGTTATCGGAGTGACCACAAGCAGAAGTACTTCCACCTTCAGCAATTGGGAAGATAGTGACACCATGGCATCCAATGAAAAAGGAAAAATCCATATCTGTCCTATGGTGAAGTCTGAAACCATTGAAGCAGGAGTGAAAGGTAAACTGATATGGATGGATTCTGAGTAACAGACAGACTAGAGGAAGGTTATCAAATTGAGATTCAATTTGTGAATCGGAAGACCTACATTCCGAAACGTGAATTGAATCTTATTATGAATCATAAGTTCATAACATACATGATCAATAAATAAAAATAACATAAAATATATTTTCACATAAAGATATTTCATATTAGTATTATTTTTTTGAAGAGGGAGATATTAGTATTATTAAGTCAAACAAGAGAATACATCATTATATAAACTGAAACATAAACTGATATATCACAAATGAACTTCAAAATAATCCAAGATTCAAGTCATCAATCAAAATGACAAAAAACAGGGACTAGCTGCACAAAGTTTAAGTCTTCAACACCTCCAAAGGACATAAATAAGATGGCAAAATGTAAATTTCTATTTCCCAATTCCTATGCTTAGATCCTAATGCATAATTTAAGTATTTGGCATCATTCCCAAGATAAATATCACTTAGTTTATCCTCATCCTCTAATATCAAATGCTCGTCCTCCACCTCTGCATCTCCAACAATCTACTTAATTTCACCCTCATCCCCTATTACGATGTTATGTAGTGTGTTTCATATGATGTTCGGTGGTGTCTTTGGCTGAATTGGAATTTAGATTTTTTGGTAAAAATCTTTACCCCTACATTTGAGTTGTTATAGACTTGTTTTCATGGCTTCATCACAGTGATGTTCACATGGTTTCCTTCTGCTTTTCCTTTGTTAGACAAATAAAGGGGTCTATGTAGTTTGAAAAAAATGTCACTTTGTTTTTAACTTATTTCCCATTTTTCAAAGATATGAATAAGAAAAACTCCAAAAGGGATTCATGGCTTCATCCTAGTGCTCTTCAAAATGGATTCTCTTCAAATGGTTTCTTTCAGCTTTTTCCTTGCTAGACAAACCCTGGAGTGCAAAAGCACTTTTGTATTAAGAATGCTAACAACGTCTTCTTTGACACATTTGAACATCTTTGATGTTCCATTTCCATTGGCATAATTTACTTAAAAAGGAGGTCATGTAATGAGTAATGTTCTCTATTTTAACATTCTGCTGCATCATCCGTTGCTAACAATTAATTGAGAATTTAATGAAGATTTATTTTGCACAAAGAAACTCTTTTTTTGTGGTTTACACTGATTAATGTTTTATATCACATAAATAAATGTTAAGTAACATAATCCTCACAAAAAAGAATCACAAATTTTGAGCATATAAGAAAGGGAAAATGCTAATAAAACTAACCTCATTCCGTGGTACAAGTTCTAGACTCTAAATCACAAAATTCAACATTTTGATAATGCAAACAAAAATGATAAGAGGCAGTAGATGCCTCAAATAAGTGCCCCACATAAAGGCATAACATGTAGAGTCCCCTGTTTTAACCAACAGTTACCAATAAAAATAAATATAAAACCTTTGAACTTACTTCTATTTCATTCATCAATTTCATTGCCTCAATGATGCATACAACTTGCCCCTTCTTTACTTTGTCTCCAACCTAAAGGAAGAATACTTCACATTAGGTTTCAAAAAAGCATTACACAAAAATGTAAAATTATATAACAGATAAAATCCACCTTCACAAAGGGAGGTTCGCCAGGTGCAGGACTTCGGTAGAATGTCCCTGCCATGGGGCTTTTAAGAGGCGGAAGTGATGATTTAGCTGACTTCACAGGCGGGGCTGAATTTGGTGTAGGGGTTGGACGAGCTAGAGTAGGTGCTGGAGTAGATGCTGGTACAGGTGGCGGTGTCAACGCTGGTGGAGGGGGTGAATACACCACAGCAGGTTGAGGAGCAGGTGGTGGCTGAGGCATAGCCTCCTTTTTCCTGATTGTTACTTCAACGTCATGCTGCTTCAGGTTCAACTCTACAATGTCTCTTGAATCAACAAGCCTGCAGGAGAAAATTGGACATGAAGGTTTCCATAGCTGATTGCTCCACTCCAATCATGCAGCAAAAAGCTTATACATTTGCTATTACTAATAGAAGAAAACAAGACTTAAGCATCTGCTTACTTGACAAGACTTGCAACTTGAGTAATAAACTGAGAGACCGATTCTTGAGTTGCCAACACTGAAGAAGATGGTACAGCTAAAGGCTTTGCGGGTGGTTCCTCCTTTGATTTGGCTTTGATAGGAGGAGAAGTAGCATTGGAGGAACTATCAAGGGCAACCTTGTTGAAGCCAAAAAGATGAGACCAATATGTGTGTACCAGGAGTAGATTTTAACAAGTTTACACATTCTACTGATGTTTGTATAAAACTTCTTCAAAAAACACTTGAAGAAGAAATTAAAAAGGTAAAATGAATTAAACTAAAATCAACTTATGCATCTCAGGTTTTGGAGAAATTAGATTACAGAGTTAATTCTAGCTTACAGGATAAGCTAAATTCATTTTCTTCTCTATAAGTACGTATGAAGAACTTTATCCAAACAGAGTCTAAATGTGTCAAAGTCTCAATTGTTAATTTTCCAATCAATGATTTTAAATCCACAATTTTCCTTCTAAGTTGCCCTCTTCACCAAATTCACATTTGAGAACAAACATAGATACGAAAACCATAGTGTAGAAGTGAAGGGAAGAGTGTTTACCTCATTTAATTGGGCCTTAACCCTTGTGCATAACAGCGTATTACCAGGCTGCACATAACATAATAGACAGCTAAATGAGTAGTGCAACAATTAAATGCATAAAACAAAATGTTACGTGTTTATTGTTTTTGTAGCTATGGAAGATACATATTTAAAAATTGCGGTGTGTAATTTGGAACATCATTGTATGGAAAATGGAAAACAATGGTTAAGGTAAGGTAGAGGTAGAGGTTGCGACCTAAATTAAAGAGAGAAAGAACACTGCTAACAGTTACGAACCTTGGTGGCAAAGCGTAGGTTGTTGGGTTTAGGAGAAAAGCGGAGAGAGTGTGTGAGGCGCAAATTAGTGGCGGCTTTGGTAACTGGTGCCAACGAGGATGCCATGTCTAAAAAGACTCGATCTCAATTCTCAAACTAAAAACACGAGAGAGAGAGAGAAAGTGTAGTGAAGTGATGGGTGGGAACTGAAAAACAGTAACACACGGCGCATAAGCTGTTGCACTTCTCTCACGTGCCCTATATCCAGAACTATCTTATTACATTTTTATTCTTTTCTTCTTCTACAAAATAAAATAAATATAGAATAACTTACTATCTTTTTCCTCTTTTATTTTTTCTCAATCATTTAATTTATATTATATCTATATTCATTTATTATATTACCTTTAATCCTATACACAAGAAACAGTTGTATAATTCATCATATCAATAAAAGTTGTTCAATTAATTAATTTATTATAAATTTTAATTTTATTCTAAGATTAACTTCAATAATATAAGATGTAATTATTTTTTAAAAGATAATTTTTTAACAAGTGAGTATGTCCTTTTTGAGGAATATTAATGACACTTTTTCTTACTTTATCTCTCAAAGATTCTCTTTATGATTAATTATAATTTATTAGAAATTATTAATTTTTGTAGGTTTTGTTTCTTATTTTATATAAATCAAGAGAAAAAATTATTAAATTAGAAGTAAAATCTACCAAAAATGATAATTATTTTAATTAATCATTGAAAGTCTTAGAAAGAGAATATTATCACTAGCATTTCTCATGTTTTTGTTGATAACTCCATAAATAAATACTCTCTCTTAAAAAAATGAATGTTATCATTAGTAGATCTCACAGTCAACTAGGATCAAAAGATAGTTTAATAATAAAATAATATATGTTTCTTATAATTAAATATAAAAAAATATTATCTTTTACTTTTTATGTATAAAATTGGAGGTAATATCTTTTAACATTTATATATTTTTATTTTTTTATCACATTATAATATTTATTTATATTATGCTCTTAACATTATCATCTAATTATAATTTGCCAACTAACTTAATAGGCGTGGTAAACACACTAACTTTGTGTTTGGTTTTATGTTATAATCACACAAAAAAACCTGAAAATTGAAGGCTAATATATATATTTTGCTTGGACGTGGATATCATCATATCAAATGTAAAAACTCATTGATGCACTAGGATTTTAAACATGCATTAAATTTGTGAGAGAAAACTTAATTCAATTTCCACAAAACTTAACTTCAAGGAGTGAGAAGAAGTATGTGTCAATATCCTTTACCAAATATTAATTTCATAATTGCCTCAAATATTTATAACTTGTAGAGATACTTGAATGTCAAACTCAAGGGCTAGAGATCTTATTGATGGTGGTAAAAAAATACAAATAATTATTTACGTAAATTTATTAAATTTTATAATAATTTTTTAAATTCACGCTAATGATTATTTTTGATAAATCACCAGTATTTTTTTTCTTACACTAACCATACACGAAAAATTAAATTTTTGTTTGAGATAAATATATATTTTTTCAATTTCTTAAGAAAAGTTTAAAAAAATCATTTTGAAATACATATAAATATACAGAATAAATATTTTTTACACACAATTATTTAATTATATAAATTAAAATAATCAAATTAATATAGAAACATTTAAATTAAAGATAATAGTATATTTATAACAATAGCACTCTAAAGATAATTCTATTTATTAGAACTTAAAGTAAAATAAATTTTATTTTTAATTTAAAGATAACAACGTACTCATAACAATAATAAATATATTTTAATTTTAATTTAAAAATAATAATTTAATGAAAATATATTGATAATGTGAAAGTTCTTATTCAATTATCCTATCATTAATTATCATGTATAATAAAATTATCTAGTTTTGTAATAAGTGATTTAAAAATTAGTAAGAGTAATTTTTAATCGATTGACATTATAATGTAAAATAAATTTACATAAAAATAGCAATAATTAAAAATAATCTTATATCATAATTAAAATTATTTATTATAAAATAAAAAATATAATTGAAATATTTATTGATTAAAATTTAAATTTAAATTTAATAAATATGATTAAAAAATTTAATTGTTATGAACCTTTATTTTAATCTATATTTATATTGTTAAAAAAAATAAAGATTTTCTACCTCCATCTTGTTACTTGTGAAAAAAGGTTAAACGCGGGTGTACCTGTACTGTGGCACAAAACCATCACAGTTCGAGAAAAAGGAGGGTCGAACTCGAATCAGATTGTGGTCGGTGCAGAACAGAGAGGAGAGGACAATACACACAATCAAAGGGTTGAGTTGAGTTGAGCCGTGAGAAAAGAAAAAAAAATGGCCATGGCTATGAAGGCCACGCCAATCACGGCTTCGGGCTTCGTTTCAACAAGAAATTCCACACTTCCACCCTTTAAATCATCATTTCTCAGATACCGCGGTAAGTCCCTGCCTTTATTTCTAACCCATGTGTCATCTCATGTTATCACTATTGTTGTTGTTGATGTTCTTTTCCTTCTCTTCTCTTATTCCCTTTGGGAAGACACGTTATTTATGATCCTTTGATTCACCCAAAAGCTGGCCACGGTTGTAAAAGGCGGTACCTTTTTATGGTAGAAATTTTCATTTCAACAAACCAATAAAAAGGGTGGTCACTGTGTATATAAAAATATAATTTTTATGGATGTGTTACCATGAATGAAAAATGTTTCTTCAACTGAAACTTGAAGGAACATGAACATTGATCATATGGGGTCCTATTTATTGCAGCAGGAGCATTGGGAGTTCCTGGCATGCGGGTAACCTACTCAGATAGATTGAAATGTAATTGTCATGGTGGCGGTGCCCTTGGCACTCAAATGAATCTTTTTAGCAGATTTGCTAGAGTTATCAAGGTAACATCAACATATACCTATAGTGGAGCGTTTATTTTTCCATCCCCTACTTTGGTTTCAATTTATATTGTATGTTGATGACTTTGAATTAATGCAGTCATATGCTAATGCCATTATAAGCTCCTTTGAAGACCCTGAGAAGATATTAGAACAAGCTGTGCTGGATATGAACAATGATTTGATCAAGGTTCGCCAAGCTACAGCACAGGTATGTTATGAGTTTGTCACACCTTTTGTTTTATTCCCATTTATATTTTTGTCTCCCTATCTTGAGTGGTCAATTTTTATATTCCTGCCTGGGTTTTACTTTTATTCAATTTGTAAAATAAAGGGGGGGATTGCTAATGCATAAGGATATGGTGAACACTAAGATGAATGGATGTTTTCAATAAAATCGTGTATTTTCATTTTCTCCAGGTTTTAGCATCTCAAAAGCAGTTAGAAAGCAAGTACAAATCCATAGAAAAAGCTTCTGATGATTGGTATTCTTTTTTTGTTGCTTTTTTGGTTTAAAGAACTTCTATTCTATTTGCACTCACATTTCATTGCCCGGTAGTTATTCCCCTTCCCTTACCTTGATAATAGGTATCGAAGGGCGCAACTTGCTCTTCAGAAGGGAGATGAGGAACTTGCCCGTGAGGCACTTAAGAGAAGAAAGTCTTATGCGGTACGCCATTTGACTATCTAAAAGCTTTGTTGTATTTGAGTTTTATGCATCATAAATGTGAATAATATGCATTACATATAGATTTTGATATGAGATTAACCATTTTATCAGTACACAGTACACCCATTCTTTATCAATTATCATTAATGGATGAAAAGGAAAGGGAATGTGTGTTAAATCTCTCACATTTGAGTTGGTTGTATGTAGTTTCGTTGCTTGTTAAACTTGGTCACTGATGATTTCTCCAACTTTTCTTTTTCTTTCTTTTTTTTTCCCTATTGTTTCCAATATTACCTTTCTTCCTTAAACCCAGCACACAGCTCTCCAACTGTTAGTTTATGGTTTTGAAATTTATTATAGCAGTAGGCAAATGCATACAGAATCAGAGGCACTGTAATGTCTTTTTATTTAAAGGAATCTCTAAACCAGTAGTAGTTAGTGTTATTCAATTGGCAAAGATCTTGCTGAATTGTGCACTAGTTCATGTTGCTGTCATAGAAACACACTATATTGATGCAGCTTTTATGCATCTGATTCTTCTAGTAGGGGAATGAAGGGTGTCTGTTGATTGGGTATAATGTTTTTTTGTGAATTTCAAGATTCTTGTATTTATGATGATTGTTAGTTGACAAAGATGGCTTGGAAGAAGTGACAATTGGTTGTGCTTGTTAATAGAAATTCTAAATACCTGTCACTAATTCTGAATACCTTCCCTACTTATATACTGAAAAGCCTGAAATAGCTATTAGTCTTACTTCTCATAATCAGCCATTTTCTTGGTTTTAGAATTTCACTCTTTTAAAACAGCTCTTATCTAATGAAAACATCCCTGCTTTGCCATACATAGACACAGAAACCAATGGAAAACAAATACTTACATAATCCCTAATTACAATGGCAGATATGCAGATAATTTTTTTTTTGTGTGCTGTTTAATTTTTGTAAATCCTTATGAATTGAAAACAAGTTGTTTAGCTAGAGTGGACTTTGATTTCTTCCTTTTGCATTGTGTGTGGGGGGGGCAGACTCGTTTATTTTGTGTCTGTGTTGTTTAGGGCTAGTTGGTCATTATGAATTGAAAACAAGCTGTTTGGGTAGAGTGAAATATGATATTGATTTCTGCCCTTTCCATTATGTTATGTGTATGCTTGTGCGCGTGTGCAAACTCATTTATTTTGTGTTTGTGTTGTAACATGTAAAACGAGTTGTTTGGGTATATTGAAGTTGATTTCTGCTGTTTGCATTATATGTGGCATGTACAGGATAATGCAACTGCTTTGAAGATGCAGCTTGATCAGCAGAAGAATGTTGCTGATGATCTTGTGTCCAAAACACAGGTTAGTTGCATCTTTTTTGTTAAGTTTTGCATTGGTGGCCATTCCATAACTTTTCACAGACATAATACCAGAACTTGGTTGTTGACCACTTTCTATCTTTTATTAGTTTATTTTACTTTCAATTCAAATTGAATGAAAAGGAGGAAAATGTAGAAATGTGAGGTAGTTAGAGAGCTTGAATGGGAGAGAGTAAAAAAAATGAGGAAAGAACTGGGGAAGTGGAGTGAACTAAGGGAGAGAATTGAAATCAGTAGTAGTAAGAGCATGTTTTCATTTGATGAACTTCAATCAATTTACAATTTACAATTTACAATTATATTATTTACATGTAAAATAAATTTTAAAATTTGAACGGTGGAAGTGAAAGAGATGTGGTTCCTACAGTAGTAAACTATTTTTTTTAATGATTCAGCTAATCAGCTCTGTATTGTAGTATAGGCATGTGATTTTTTTTTTATCGTGGTTCATGAAAATTTTCTGTCAGTTTAAGCTACTGTTTGAACAAAGCAAATAAGCAGATGTTTGTCAAGCTTGCATTGCACTCTGTGGCTATTGCTGAATTCTTTTAAAATCAGTTATTTATTAACACTATTTGGGAATCATGTTGGTGTAAGGTGTAATGCACGTAACTATTTTTTTTGTTCAACAGCTTTTGGAGAGCAAGATACAGGAGGCAAAGTCAAAGAAAGATACCCTCAAAGCAAGAGCTCAGTCTGCAAAGTCTGTCTTTAGCTCATCTTTCATTCTTTGAAAGTCATGTATTGGTCTCTCACCTTTGTTCTTTTACATAGCTAATTCTTTTTCTTCTATTCAGGACTTCAACCATAGTTAGTGAGATGGTGGGCAATATCAACACAAGCAGTGCCCTCGCAGCTTTTGATAAGATGGAGGAAAAGGGTCAGTTTTTTTCATTTTTTAATATCTATATTTATTCCCTTTTGAATGCTCCATATGGAAGAAATGGCTTGCATTCATGTATCAATAGTTGATGACTTGATGTGCATATACAGTTCTTATACAATTTACTTCAAGCAAGCCTTAGAAATTTATTTGATTTTATTTTTACAGTATTAACCATGGAGGCTCAGGCAGATGCTTTGAATCAATTGAGTACTGATAATCTTGAGGGAAAGGTAGTATAACTTCTCATATATAACTAAGCTGTATATCTCTTTTAAGATCTTTTTCTTCTTTAAACAAAAAGGGCCTGTTTCAGTTTCAAGTTTTTGGTTTTACATATATGGGGCATCCAAGTAGAAAAGTTATTGATAGAAAGCAAGATAAAAAGAAGAAATCACAAACTTCTAAAGTTTGACTGTGCTATTATTTCCCTTATCAAGAATTTTCTTTATTTTCATTTATGTTGAAGTGTATCTTTGTATGTGCTAGAAGTGGATCTGAAATTCGTGGAACTCTTCCTATTGATTTTGTGTACACTATAATGTGCATTTTGCTACAGCAGTTCACTGTTTTGAGCCACAGCATCTAAGTTTTATATCTGTGTGGTTGGTTGAATTCTTTCCTCCCTCACACTAAACAAAAGGCATTTCTTACTCTGTCATTTGCAGTTTGCACTGCTGGAGAACTCTTCTGTTGATGATGATCTTGCAGAGTTAAAGAAAGAATTATCTGGAAGCTCTAAGGTATTCCTCTATCTATGACTGTTTCACTCTCTATATATTAGTCATCAACACAAACCCGTTCATCATGGGGACTTGCATATACCAATTTTGGTTTGATGTGAAATTTCATGGATATGATTTATATTACATAAGAACTTTTAATCCAAAGCTAAATTTTGGAAGGAAAAATGCAACAAAAATCAAGTCAACAGTTTAACTATGTAAGATTGATTTTAATTTGAATTATCCTCTCTTGTATTTAATGCTTCATTGTGATTTTATTTTTATTTTTTTCATTTTTCTGCTAACAGCGGGGAGAACTTCCACCTGGAAGAAGTGTTCCAACCAGTAAAGAAATTCCCTTCCTTGACTTGGAGCTTGAGAAGGAGCTTAATGAGCTCAGAAGAAGAGCAAAGGGATACTAGCTTAAGGGTGTGTTTAGGTAACTTTTTTTGGAGATACTATTGCTGTATTTTACCAGCTTTCTTCGACAATTTGAAAAAAAAACAAGAAATAATAGTTACCAGACGTGGGCTTAGTCTCTATTGATCACCAGCCATATGGATAAAGTTTTGCTTTGGCCACTATACATATATAGTGGAAAGATTTGTAAATACTTCTTAGGGAGTTATATACATGAATTGCTTTGGTTAGGGAACAAGGTATTACAAAATTACTTGACACATGAAATTCTGTGTGTTGACGGATATAGCTGTTGATAGTGAAATACGAGAGTAGGTCCAAATTACAAGAGGGATCCCTTCCACTGTATAAATTACTCATGTTAAATGTTATCATCATCAAGGCTAAGACTCCATTAGGTAGAGCAGAAAGAATGAAAAGAAAGTGAATTGAGATGAAAATTTTGAATTAAAGTAAAATGTGAAGTTTCAGATCATTTATTGTTTATTTTTCCCTATTTTTACTCTCTTTTTTCTGCAAACCAACACATCCTAAAGCTTCCTGTGCCTCATAAAAATCAAGTGGCACTGCTTTTACATTCCGAAAAATCTATTTCCGGACTTTCCAGCGATTTTCTTCTTCAAACTACTAAACAAAAAGTATGTATTACCAAAGCTCTTGCAAAATATTACTAGGGAAAAAATGTTGTGCGGCTGCAATGATTTTATTCACTGGTTTTTGAATTAAAATGGCGTTAGATGTTCAAAGAACACAAGCATATCTGTTGTGCGGCTATTTTTGTTATAGGCATGGATCAGTGTGGTCAATTTTTTGGTTTAAATTGGTAATGCCATTTTCATTTTCTAGCAGTTTGTAAATATAAGATGGTATGGAGTAGCCTATGTAAAAGGTAGGCAAGTATGAGGGGGAAATGGAAATAAAGGGTGGTATTAATTTGTTGAATTGAAACTTTTGAATTTAAAATATTGTTATTTTAGATAGGAATATAAGCTGTTTAAATTTAAATTGGTTATTAGTTATTTGTTTAGATAGGATAAAATTGTTATTTTGTTTCCTATTATTATGGGATATTTATTATATCCACTTGTATAAATAAACCTCATTCAGGAGGAAGAAGAAAATGAAAACGGTGATTTAGTCATGGTATTCTTCATGAAAAAAATTATTTTTCACTGTCATAAGAGTCTTTCTTATTCGCATTTCCAAACGTACATCTTGTTTTTCTTCACGTATTTACACTTTTATTTCTCTTCTTTAATCTTCACCTTCTCTGATTCCTCTACAAATTATGATTATTAGTATCATGAACTCCATTTTTGTCTTGCATAACTTTTGTATCTTGAGTCCCGACTTGAATTCCTTTGCACCTTATTGCATCGTCAATCATTTTTTTTTTACTCTCCCTTTCCTCACTAAATTATAACCTTTCTTCCCGAAAATAACACAAACGGCACAACACAAACCTGTTTCGAATCCTTTCTTGTATTTCAATTCTTCATGCACGTATTCCATTTGAAGATCATTGATGTGAAGCTCGTTGCACTGTTCTGAATCCTTCATAGACCAACCTTGAAGTCTATTGACTGAACATGTGATTGTTCTGAATCCCTTCTCATAACTCAATTCTCTATGCATGTATTTCATTTGAAGGTCATTGATGTAAAACTCGTTGCGCTGTTCTGAATCATTCACAGACTAACCATGAAGTCTATTAACTTGAACATGTGATTGTTCTGAATCTCTTTCTGTATCTCAATTCTCTTTCTACCTCACATAACTTCAACACCTGCTTTGGACTAACCTGAAGCACCTCTTGAACCTATTGCTGACCAAAGCCGTTTCTAGAAGAATGTTTGAAGAAGCAATTGGCAAGTTGGTGCATGAATATCAGTCATGCCCACATTGTCAATTGCTTCTTCAAACACTCATCCAGCAGCAATAGGTTTAGGAGGTGTTTCAGGATAGTCCACAACAGGTGCTTCGGTTATATGAGGTAGAAAGAGAAATGACATACGAGAAGGGATTTAGAACAATCACATCTTCAATTCAATAGACTTCAGCGCTGCTCTTTGAAGGATTCAGAACAGTGCAACGAGCTTCACACCAATGACCTTCAAATGGAATATGTGCATGGAGAATTGATATATGGGAAGGGATTTGATAGAAATAAAAGTGGAATATACATAGGAAGAAAAAAGGATATGTACGTATGAGAATGTGAAGAAAGATAATTTGGATATGGAATGGGGAAGAAAAAGACTCTAGTGACAACGGAAGAAACATGACTCTTATTTATGGAGGGTGTCATGGTTCTGATACCATGTTGAAAATCAGATATGAATAAATTGGAATAATAATTCCTTATTCATTCATTCATAATTTCATTCACTCATTCATTCACCTCTTAAATGAGGTTTATTTATACAAGTGGGTATAACAAATATCCCATAATAATAGAAAACAAAATAACAATTTTATCCCATTTAAACAGAATGCTAATAACCAGTTTAAATTTAAACAGCTTGTATTCCTATATAAAATAACAATATTTTAAATTCAAAAACTTCCTTTCAACAAATGGTATTATTGTTATGATGTAGTAATTGATTTAGAAGGAAGAAATATGAAAGCAACAATTTATCCGTAAAAAAAATGTTAAATATCAGATACGGGATAAATAACTGCTTTCATTCTTCTTCTTCCTCCTGAATGAGATTTATTTATACAAGTGGATATAACAAATATCCAATAATAATATGAAACAGAATAAAAATTTAGAGTAAATTACATTCGTATCCCCTATGTTTTGTTTAAATTTCACTCGATACCTCTCCATTTTTGCACCTACAAAAAACTTCTTAATTGTTTAGCTCACATTACACCTAGACCCCTTTCGTCCTAAACACCGCTTAATAATTTAACAGAAATTAGACACATGCTAGTCACATGACTTTTAATGAAATTTTATGTCTAAAATACACCCATCTTCTTCCTCTTAACCTGAAAATATTTTAAGACTCTTGCTTCTTTTTTATTTTTTATGTAATTGGACATAAATACAACTTTTTGTTAGATGTGAACTCATTACGCAGTGTTAGCACCCTTTCTTTCATCCTTTGTTCTACTAACATACATATGAATTGAATTTTGATACTCAACAAACATTTTCAGTACATCATGATCAGTCTTAAGGAAAAGAATTTTACCACTACCAGTAGAACAAAATCACAAAATAAAAAGGTAACATGGTGACAAGTCTAAATTATTAGCAATGTTGTTCACACAGTCACGTATTTCATGTATTACAGTTCATCCGTTGTGTTCATGTGGTCTCAAACATCAACACTATTTAATTAACAATAATAAACAAATGATTTCCAGTTCATCCATTGTGTTTCTTGTGGTCCCAAACATCAACACTATTTTAATAAAAAATAATAAACAAATGATTTTAAAAATCATAAGTGGTATCAAATTGGTCCCCCGTTAAAAATCCATACAGAAATAGACAATAATAAACAATCAAAATTAAATAAATAATCTTAAAAGTAACATATATACAAAGTCCAGTAATCACTTACAAGCATAATCCTAGTGTGAACAGAAATAGAAACAGAGTACTCGTGAACGTCGAAGAGGAAGACAAACAAAGGCGCTCATGAACTTCGTGAACTGGAAGAGGAACTGTGGAAAACTCGCGAACTGGAAGAGGAACAATGGAGAATTTGCGAACTGGACGAGAAACGCTGAAGAGGAATGGAACGCGAACGTCATGAGAGAAAGAGAAACTTGCATCCCCTGGATACTGAAGAAGAACTCGCCAACAAGAGGAAGATGAATACTCAGTACTTGCGAATGGTGAAGATGAATAAAACGTGAATCCTAAATTCTGAAAACTAATTAGAGGAGATAATTTGGGTTCTACAATTAAAATGTAAAAACAATTTTATTTGCTCACATATTTCAATTGACATTTAATTAACGTCGTTAATAGAGGGGGTAAAAGTAATGTGCAAAAAGGGAAAAATATTGGGTGAAATTTAATCAAAACACAGGGATGCGAGCATAATTTACTCAAAATTTTATTCTATCTAAACATATAGCTAATAACCAGTTTAAATTTAAACAGCTTATATTTCTATCTAAAATAATAATATTTTTAATTTAAAAACTTCCTTTCAACATAATTAAACAAAATGATTACACTAAAGAAGTGGCAAATCAATCAATGCAGATTCTTGGGGCGGGGGGGGGGGGGTAATTTTCAATTAACACATAATAAGCAAATTAAATTATACAATTTTAGTTAGTAAATGGCCCCCTCAATAGATTACTATTAAGATCCATAGTCGTTATAGCACAAGATGATGGAAATTTATTGTGCTTATTTACACAATATATTATTAGGTAAATTTGGATCAGAGAAAATTAATCAACGATTAATGAATCCTGAGATTATTAAATTATATATATATAAATTTGGATATCATATTAAATTTTGTAATAATTAAACTTAATAATAGATATTTAATATAAACAGATTAATTAAAAAGGTTGTACGTACGTTTAATATACATTTATTAGCATTATATTTATTAAATTCAATAAATATATTAATTGAACTTAATAAATATAATATATAGTAATATTATTAAAATTAATTATATATTGTCGTTAATAAAATAATAATTAATACTATATAAGAAACATATTAAAAATTAATATTTATAGACATATTATAATAATAAAATAAATTAAATACTACCTATATATAGATACACTAAAATGTAATATATTTTCAATTGTTAAGGGATGAGAGTGTCATCATCAGAAAGGAGAGTAGTGTAATATTCGCATCTTTGAGGGGTTAATAATGTAAAGGATGTTTTAGGAATAATTTTTTTTAACGAAAGTTAATAGAATTATTAAGTTTGAAAATATTACACTAATATCTACTTATATGTTCAAAAAGATTACACTTTTACACTCCATCAGCCCTTACACTAAGGATCCGTTCATTGTCATGAAAAGAAACTCGAAAAGGAGTTAAATGAATAGTAAAATGAGGTGAGACCCGTACTTAAACTCCATTTAAATAAAAAACTTTCATCTCAATTCACTCACATTCCATTTCATTTCACGCTATCGAACCAATCCTAACACCCCCTAAAAGGAAAGTGAAAGTAATGGTTAAAAAAATAATAAATGTTTGGATAATTACATGAAATTTTGTGGAATGTTATCGTAATTTACTAGTTATAAAATTAAAAGGGGTGTAGAAGGATGAAATTTGTGAGCAGCAGGAAGTAACAGGCATTATTTTAGTTTGCAGAGTATACCAGCCCAGCCCAGCCCCTTGAAGGAACTAGGTGAAGAAAAAAGCCCTAAAAATCAAAATCGGCAAGAAAGTCGCAGAGTGGTGGCGAGTTAGAAACCTGAAAGATAGATGGCCACTCTTTCTCTTCTCCGACCATGCTGCTTCCTTCCCACCCTCAAACCCTCACTCACTAGACCCACACCCTTCTTACCTCTCAAATCGAAGAAGAACCCTCAAAACGGCGCCGTTGGGACTCGCATGTCGAACACCGCATCACCACCACCGACGGAGCGGCTAATCTCAATCGCATCCTACGCACTCCCATTCTTCAACTCCCTCCAGTACGGCCGCTACCTCCTGGCGCAGTACCCTACCCTCGCCGTCCTCTTCGACCCCATCGTCCCCCTCCTCGCCTTCTACAGATCCATCCCTTACTCCTCATTCGTCGCCTTCTTCGCGCTCTACTTGGGAATCGTCAGAAACCCTAATTTCCCGCGCTACGTCAGGTTCAACGCCATGCAGGCCGTCACCCTCGACGTCCTCCTCGTCCTCCCCCTCCTATTCCACCGCATCTTCTCCCCCGCCCGCGGCGGCCCCATCCTCGTCTGGTCCAGCAACGCCATTTTCATGTTCAGCCTCATCTGCTTCGTTTACAGTGTTGCTTCTTGCGTCTTGGGACGCACGCCGCACTTGCCTTTTGTCGCCGACGCTGCTTCTAGGCAAATTTGATTCTGCCTTATGCAATTCGTTTTCTTTGTGCTTTCTTCCTTGTATGCATCCATGTTGCAATCTCGCCATATGGATTTTTTTGTTTTTTTTTTTTACTTCAATCATACAATTGCCATTTCCAGTTTATGGTGTGTATGCCATGTATTTGTCATACTTCTGCAAACCATGATGGATTCAATCAAGTCAATCCTTCCTTCACAAATACATATGCCAGTGCTTATTGTATGCTACAGTGTAAATGATTTTTATTTTTTATTTGTAAAAATCAAATAAAGAATAAAAATTTATAATCACTCATTTATATTTGTTCAATTAGACCCAGTGCAAATGCTTTATAAGTTTAATTTGGATACTACTATTAGGGGTAATTTACACGGGGTTTTAAATTAAGTTTAATATGAATTCTATAGTAATTATTATTATAAAAGGTCGGTATTTCAATTAAATACAATTTATCGGTTTATTTGGTAATCTTTAGAAATAGACAGAATAGACTATCCATATCTTCTGAATTCCAATCATCCAGGGTTAACAAAATTGACGAAGTTCAAATAGAGGAACCTAATCTAATATATCATATCTCATTCAAGAAACTGAACTGCGCGGTCTTTAAGATTGTGTTTTGTAGGGAGTTATGAAAAGAGATGAAATTGTGAGGAATGAAAAAAATGAAAAGAAATGAGAGATCATAAGGGTGTTTGATTGAAAATGAAAGAGAATGTATATAAGATGAAAATTTTAAATTAAAGTAATTGATAAATAATGAAAGAAAAAAATTAAAATAAAAAAGATGGAATAAATTTTCATTTTACTCTTATATTTTCTTCATATGCAACAAATTTTTTTTATAATTAATTCAATATTTGTAGTGGATCATATAAATTACATTTCAATCATACAACTTTTAAGTCATCAGAAAATAAACTTCTGAGTGAGTAACTACATAATCAATTATGATAGAAACATAATTGATTATATTTAAGAATCACTTAAGTGCAAAGAGGGTCAATTTTCACAGATGAGAAGATATTTTAGTATACTTCCTCGTCACTCGTGACTTTCCTTCTCTTTCATCTCCTTTGGAGTGAAAGTTAAAAGTTCATAGGTACCACATTTTTTTTAAATCTTTCATCTAACCTTTCATTCCTATCAAAGATCTTTACCCTCCACTTTCACCCCATTTCAACTACATTCACTTTTAGTCCTAATCCACCCCTTTAAACAAAACACTACCTAACAAACTTGAAAAGATAAAAATAAAATGATGCCAACATAGTTATCGGACAACAATCATTCAAGCTAACATTTAAATTAGTTAAACACAAGCTTTAAATTACAATTTTATATTTACTCTCTAATATGTCTCGAATGTTATCTTAACACTTTTTTGTTAAATTGAACCTAGTTGAATTCTAGGGTGAATCATATAATGTCTTTATATATATGAAGTCGTGTCCAAAATTTACAAGACTCCAACTTTTGTCACCTCTAAAAACAAAATTTATGTACAAATCATTTGAACGAAAATTAATTATTGTTGCTATATAGTAGAAACTATTTATTGGGTTTTAGTTATCAAAGTTTGGATATTTTCTAGATAAAGAAAAATATGTTATTCTTTATCTTAAATGACCTTTTTTTTTTTATAAATACTTAAATTTGTCCCTAAAATTGTAATTCGTTAATATGACTCAAGTCAAAAAATTATTGTTTTGTTCCTGAATATGTAAAAATACATACACATTAACTTATCGTTAATTAATTCGTAAAATATAACGTTTTTGTTGACATGTCAACTACAGATTAAATTGTTATAAGAAAAGAGTGACACAAAAAATATTGACCCGGGAAGACTAATTTATCATCAAAATATCAATAGACTAATTTATCATTATTTAAAATTATAATTTTTGTGATAACATCGTTCAATATTACTCACTTTAAAATAAATGACTGAGATTTTGTCTTCTTTTTTCAATTTTACCCTCATTATCCCTGGCGTCGAATACAATGACACCCTTTGGCAGTGAAGCTCATTGACTCTGCTTCCAACAGTGCGCCTTCAGCTCCATCGTTCCCACCTTTAATCATCTAATCATCTTGCAGATCTTGAGTTCAAGTTTGTGATCCTTCCTCTTCCAAAAGAGGAGACCCGAAATGGGGGAGGTGTTTCGAATGTCACTGGTGGAGCAAGATCATAAGTAGAAGGGTGCTTTTGTTTTCGAGTTTAGGTTTGCGTTCTCACCTTTGAAGTAAAAGCAAGTTACCCCAACAATTAACACAACCTCAACAAGCACATACATGAACCGGAAAATACACATACTTTATGCTCTTATATTCGTAAGACCATAAAGTCTATTTTAATTAGTAATAAGAATCATGAAAATACTGAGAATATATATATATATATATATGTAAGTGGCAATATGTTTAACATGTTCAAGCATCAATGTAGAGAACTTGTGTGTGCAGGAAAATTGCATTATTCAACAAGGAACTAGCTGCAAATCAGATGCGCTCCAACTGTGTCCATTGAAAGATACTGCAACAAGCAAAAACTTGTACACAATCCTCTCCTGCCATCGTCTTCGCTTGGAAGGACTTGACCCAAGCAATCTCTTCTCTTTTACTTCCATGTATGATTCTATTTTGTGGTTTTATTTCGATTTGCAATCCTAATATGGATTAGGAGGTGTGGGTGTGGTGGCTGTCGCCCATCAAGAGAGAAGTAGAACAAAGAAGAAACATATGGAAGGTACTAAATTTTAGGAATTTTACACGAATCTGATTATTGGCTTCAAAATGACTAGTTCATTGACATTTTTTATTGACAAATTAACTATATTAAATTAATATCCTATGTGTCACTCTTCCCATGATAAATCAATCCTTAATTGTCACGTCAACAAAAATATTAAAATTCACATACTTAAGTAACAACAAAATTAATTTATCAATACTTTTATACATTCAAAGACAAAAAAATAGTTGTTCATCTTTCAAGAACTCATGTTAGTAAACTGCATTTTCAAACGAAAATTTAAGTATTTATCCTTTTTTTAATATAAAATAAAAAAAGGAATACTCATAAAGGATGTTCTATTTGCTCATAGTTCCCTGTTGATACCGGATAAACCAAATCTAGTGCACCAGGTCCCTAGTTAGTTAAATTATATTTCAATAATAAATTAACTCTCACTGCCTCAGCAAGAGATGAACTAAAATTGTTTGGTTAAATCAATTCCCGAGTTACTTAAATACGAAATGTGACATGCGTGAGCATTTTTTTTAAAATTTATTTATTTTGCACGAGAGGACTGTAAATGGCAATCCAATCAAACTACTATTTTTAAGCACAATAGCAAGAACTGCTCCAAAGTAAGGCATATTACAAATTGGATTTAATGTCTGCAAAGCAACATCAAACCATAGTTTAGCTAACACCTAAGCTTAAGTTACATCCATCATCCGAGAAACGGTTCAACAAAGAAGAAATTGCAAAATTATTTGTCCAACACGAGGTTCAACACCCACCTAAACTAGACATTTTCTCATACCCATAAGATTCATGGCAATTGCTAGTATCGATCATGACGCCTGGCAAAAACAAACAAGGCAGGTTAGGTAGAGACACCAATAAATAAAATAAAGATTTCGCTTTATTTTACAGGAAAAGTAATTATAGGATTTCAACTGATTGAAGATAAGATCAACAATTGCTACCATATGCACATGCACAATCCATGCATGTTACAAACCAAACTTTTTTCTTTGATTCCCACTTTTGTCTCTAAAGTACACACCCTGGAGCTAAATTCATAACAATGGAAGAGAAAGAAGAGAATCAAACAAAGGAAGATAAAGCAAGACTTTCACACAGAAATTTACTGTGCTCCTGTATTTGGATACCACAAGGGATGCTTTAAGAGTGACAATCTAGTAAATTTACATGTGTAGTTAACAATGGAAAAAACTTAGGGCTTACTAGATTGTCTCTAAATTTTTAGATATTGACTCTTAGATCATGGGCCAAATTGTGTCACTCATTGGATCCCCTAAGTTTTTTCCATTGTTAACTACACAAGCATATTGAAAAAAAGACAAAAGAAAGTATCAAAGGATAGTCAAGGAAGTCTGTACCTATGTCGATCATAATCTCTGGATCGCTCTCGGGATCTAGAGCGTGACCTCCGACGACTTC
The DNA here is from genome assembly GCA_013407115.1 of Glycine latifolia. NCBI lineage: Eukaryota > Viridiplantae > Streptophyta > Magnoliopsida > Fabales > Fabaceae > Glycine > Glycine latifolia. Next base: position 35,208,495 of record CM023958.1, read on the forward strand.
TTGAGTCATAGGAGCGGGTGCGGTCTGAGTCTCTGTCACGGTCGCGATCATATCCACGATCTCTATCATAATGCCTATCACGATCTCTGCTCCTACGATCATGGTCTCGTCCTCGCTCATGACTATCACCACGTTCACGGTCCCTACTTGACTCCCTGTCTCGATCCCTACTCCGTTCTTTTGATCTATGCAAATAAATGCACACAATATTTAACTAAATATGAAATTTTACTTCACTGCCCATCAAAATGTTTCTGCTGTATTAAGCAATGAAATTTACCTCCTGTCATCAAGCCGATCAGTCTTTCGGCTCTTGTTCCTTTCTTCCTGAGCCAGAAAACAACATGGTTTAAGATCCTTCCTCTTCCCAATTAAATTAAAAGTTGATATATTATTGGACATACAAAATACACTATACATGCCCAAAAACACAACCCCTGACCAAATGAAGTCAACCCCACCATCTGTTTCTTTTGACTCTTCCTTTTGCCTAATGGTCAAACACTTGGAAATAATCAGTAGTAGCATTTAGAGTTAACAATTTTTTGGTATTAAATAGTACTGGGTGCATAAGTGACAAACTTGCTAAGATAGGTAGGATCACCACTGAAGACACAAGTTCAATCACTTGATTCAGTTCACTGGAACAATCTGAAACATTCTCATTTTCTTTATATTATAATAATAACTAAATCAGCATAAAAAAATAAAACAAATGCATCGAAATAAAAGGTAAATATCTCCATTTTCTATATAGAGAAAAAAAAACGATATTAGGGAACAACAATGAGAAAATGGAAAAGAGAAATCACATGACTGGTGGTGATGAGATCATTGGCACATATAGGCAAATTTTAAAAAAGGCATTAAAAATTTAAAATTAAATGTCAAAAAGTAAAATCCATGTGATGCATGAAGCCAATTGATGAGGAGATGCCATGAGGCATGTATTAGCCGGTACGATAGATTTGATAGAAGTATAGATAAGAAATGCAATAACTTACACATTGCCAGAACAAACATCGAATCAAAATGATAAGTACACAAGAGCAGAAATGCATTAAAGATGTCTTACTTGAAGTTCGGCTAACTTCTCCCGAATCTGCATATACCCTAAATGAAGTTTGCCTCCAAAATGATCAGCTAAACGGCGATCACTGTAAATAATAATACAAATCAAAATCTTAAAGTAAAACATACAAAAGCAGCAGGACAATATATTGATATACGACATTATTTCCCCAAAAATTTCTAGCTAAGAATAGCATGATCTACAAGCAAAAAACAGAAAAGACGCACATTCTTTAGCTGCAAAAGTTATCCTCGTAAAACTGGCACAAGAGCCTGCTGGTGACAAGAGGTATTACTAACGGGTCAAAAGCTGAAGCACTTGAAACCCCAAATTCTAACTCCATAAATCCCTAGCAAAATTTAACGGAGGAGGGAAAAGATGTAGGGGACACAAATCAGTTGTTACCTGTCATAAACACTCAAAAATGCTCCACAAATGTCGCACACACGTAGCTTCTGATCAGTCTGAATTGTTATATACGAGTAAAAGAGGTATAAGAATCATTACAGTTATATATATTATAACTAAATAAACCATAAATTCTCAGGAAAAAAAAACACCATGTCCAAAATTGAGGATACATGGCAATGAATGGGCAATTATTTGCAAATTTACTTTTCTGCAAAGTTGGAAAAAGAGATAAATATGTGTATACTGCTCTCCCACAGGCACTTGGAATGAATTATTTCAGGACAAGGCATAGCATGGTATACCTCTCAAGTTGAATACAAAAGACAAATAGCTAATAATGTAAATTTATTGGACAGAGTCAACAGCTATGATACTTAAGAGGACTTGGAATGGAAACTTCTTCCATACACTTAATATATACTATGTATCATTTCCAGTGGTGGGGGACACATTATTTAATATTTAATTATAAAAAAAAGATTTACAGATCATGGAAAATCTACTCACAATCCGCACATCTGCAGCCGTATACTTTGCAGAATCCAACACTGGCTCCTGCCTAGCAGGAAGCTGAGATAGAAAAATAAGATTGTTAGAGCTATTACACCAGTTACACATGGATTCCACAATTTGAAATTTAAAATAGTATGCAAACAATTAATAGTACAAAAATTGTAGTAACTTCGTAGAGAAATCCATAATAATAAATAAAACATATGGACCTTCTTAAGTGCTTCAGCCTCTTCCAATGCTTTTTGAGCCTCATCAACCATTCCTTGCTCACCTGTTTATTCAAAAATTACATATCATCAAAAAATGCTATCATGAGTCATGATTACCAGGCAGCAGTCAATTATATATTGATATTGATATCAAAACACAATTTCTAGACAAAAAACAATATTAGACAAAAATATTAAAACACAAACAAATCAAGTCTTCCTAGAGGCTCAAGTTAGTTTTCAAAAAAATTATATATATATATATATAAGATAAAAAAAGATCATATAAAGCTCTTCTGAAACATGCAATTTTACACCTCAATATTCTTGGCTCCATTCTTTTCCAAGGCCAAAATCTTCCAATAGATTTCACTGCAATATCAGCATTACTTGTTTACAGTTCTGATACAGGACAAAAAGGATTAATTTTAATATTTAATAATGCTGTCATTTTAACCTTCATATGCATTATTTTTAGGGGTGTCAAATTAGCATGTGACCTTTTTCATGAGGGTTTTACCCCTAGAAACTATTGTAAATTTCAGACCCACTTATAACTCCAAAGGAATTTAAAGACAATTTCAACAGTGTGTTTTTGGATGGGTTTATTTTGTTCAACTGTTCATAAAATCTTATTATCAAAATTCAGCAGAAGTTTTAGCTGAGAAACCACTTGTGTAACAATTAAGCTAAAAATAGAAAACAAACGTGTTTAACTGACTTACCAAGATCCTCAGCCTTTTTCAGCTTTTCATTTATCATCTCTTGTGTTCGAGCATCAGGAGCAACTACAGGAAGAGGTGCCAAAGGTGGTGGGTTTGGCAGAGGTGTAGGCAAAGATGCCCTATCTTTGTTGAAGGCATCTAAAAGAAGCATAGACTGTTTGGAAATTGATAGGAAGCCAAAGGAGTTGTTAGTATCTCCTCAAAAATTAGATAATTATCTTGATGGTCTGACACATGAATTAGGGGGAAAATACAACAGTTACAATCACACATGGATCCTCTTGTTAAAGGGAGATCACTAACCTGCTTGTCCGCTCTCTTAGTTCTAAGTTCCTCTACAACCTCTAAAGCTCGAATCTTGAGATCTGACTTGCCTTCAAGATCTGCAAATTCAATTTGGACAAAGTCAAAAACCTCAACAACCAAACCTTTTACCACTCAGTAAGTTCAGCTACATGAATCAAATGATCATATAATGTTCTATTTCACAAAAGCAGGAAAAAAATAAGGATAAGATTTTTCACCATTTAAGAGATGCTCCAAACTTAAAAAATTAGCACCAACCATGACTTCATTCACATCAGATTTTCAAATAATTCAATAATTCAACTATTTTTCACTTGACCTACCAGACTTGATAAATTGGCTAAATATTGGAATGATAAAAGATAATCAAATCATACATATGAAGTTTTGATACCAAGTCTCATATCAAATTTGGGTTAAGAATAAAATCAAATATCAATTAGTTTTAAATCTAATCAAGTTGAAATTTGTTCTAAAGTTTTCATTTTATAATAATTTACAATTAAATCATTTGACTTTAAAAGAGAAGTTATCTAGGGATGGGGACTTAAATACCTATTATACACAAGGATCCATTCAATTCCTAAAACAAAGCACGCTTATCAAACATTTGCTGAATTCCACAAGTATAAAGTGCATACTCACAACCAAGGACAAAAATTGCCATTAAAAATGTTCATATTCAACCTAAGCCAGAGGCTACAACTCTGAGACAAAAAGTATTGACTGGTTTATGACCATGACAGTTCCAAGTGACGTATTATCCCCCACTAGCATTCTATTCTTCTCTACAATTAAAGAAACAGAAACACCAAATCATCTAAAAGCAAAAAAGTTCACGCAGTAACAACAACTGTACAATACCATATTGATCAGCTTCTTTCAATTTCTCTTTGATTTGCTTCGACAACTCAAGCACCTCATCTGTCTGCAAGCACGACAAAACAATCATCACAACTCATAAAATCACTGCCACCGGCAAACCTTACATAGCAAGTACTCAACCAAGACTCACTTGAGTAACTTCAGAGACCGAAATCGCAATCGCAGCTTTCGCATCGTCGTCCTCAAGCCGCTTTAGAGCCCTGCCTATTTTCCTATCACACTCACCAATAAGCTTATCTATAACATCCTCCAACTCCCTGTCATAATTATCGGTCCCCTTTGCTTTCGCCTCCTCGTATCTAGAAACAGTTAAGCACCATCCCAAATACACAATAACCATAACACAATTGCATCTAATGAGATGTCATAAAAAACTGCTCTTTCTTACTGTTTGATTTTAAAATTAAGACAATGTGTCAAGGAGTCTAGCTCAGTTGGTTGAGCAGGGTAAGTGATTTATTGTAAACTCCCAGACATTGTCGATTCCTATGGATAAAAAAAAATTAAGACAATGAAACAACCTTGCTTAATTTGAATAAAATTTCAATAAGTAAATAACACCGGCACCCTGAGAGATTTCGTCAATTTTCTCCTTACACCTTTCTTTCCTGTCCCTTTGAAAAACATTGCATTGACAGTTTCACACTCCTTATTCATTAAACTAACCACTTAAATTATAGGGGAGTTGTGTGCAATCTCAAAAAATCACAGGGGTCAGTGTAATTTACTCAATTTCGATAGAAACTAAAGTGAACTAAATTGTTTTGTTTTGATAGCAATACCCTAACCCTAGAGATCTCGAAGGATACTCTTTCCGGAGCTGCAAGGAGTGGACCTTAGGGCAGGGGCCCATATCCATTTTCTGAAACGGAGACAGAGAGAAAGGGAATAAAAATAATAATGAAGCCCTAAACGAAGAACGAAGAGTGAGAAAAGGGAAGAAAAATGTTACCGTTAACTGGAAGAGTTCGTGAGGGCAGAGACCGACGAGGTAGAGGCGACAGACGTCGCGATCGTAGTACTTGCGATTGACTTCACGGACGTCGCCGTTACGGTTCGCTCCCATCAACACATCGAGCTGCTTCCGTATCGCATCCATGATTGCACACCAGTGAGTTCAGTGTCTTGTGTTGTGTTTTTATCTTTGGGTTGCGTTTGTGTTGTTGTTGAGTTCAGGATCTAGAATGAATGAATATTTACCCTCGAAATTATGTAATGCCAACCAGTGTTAGGGTTAAGAGAGGCTCGGTGGTCGGTGACTTTTGCTTTGCCTCTATTTTTTTTTAAAACAAAGAAGAAAATGTTGTATTTGATATTTTGATATGTATGCATGATAATAAGAAATTAAAAATATAAAATTTTATATGTAAGTAATTTAACATACTTATTCTATTTCCACCCCATTAATAATAAAATAAATATAAAAAATACTTAAAAGCAAATTTAAAAATAATGTGATAAAGCAATTGTTTGAAAGGATAAAAAATTGACTGAATATGTGAAGTCAAACAGAATTTGGCCGAAAACTTGAAAACATAAAAGGGATAAGATTAAGTCCCTTGAAAACAAACAAATAAGGGATGATAACTCAATTTATATGATTAGAGATCCCATGAATTGAGGTTCAATGGGAAAGAATAAGTCGGTTTTATTAACACAAACATAAATTTAATCAATTTTAATTTTTTTAGTTTTATCTTATGGGGTGAGAAAATGTTAGACACTGTATTAATAAAAGGCTAAACTTTATAATTAAGATTTATGTGATTATGAGAAAGCTTAGCAATATTAAAGTTTTTAAGGATATTTATATTCCTTACATGTCTGATTTACAACATATATTTGATGAAATCACTTACAAATGGGAATACTCTTAAAGGTTTGAATGGCATAGGTAGTAAAATCGTATTTTTATAAATATTTAATTTGATTTACATTAGTTAGTTTAAGATAATTAAATTTAAATTTTGAAATTCTTTTTTATGCATATGCAAAAAATTGTTAGCATACATTATCAAGAACCACTTCAGTATATAGTTAAAGTTATAATTGTTTTCAATATTATAATTTGATCGTCAAATATATTGTATTGTAGTAATAAATGAGAATAATTTCAAATCAAAAGATCCAAGTAAGGTACCATATATGGCATATTATTGACATGCATTACTATAAAAAAAATCATAAAAGTCACCGTAAAAACTACAGGTAACTTGTTATTAACAAGCGTTGAAATCAAGTAGCTTGGATGTTTGAAGTACGTCTAAAGTGAGAAAGAGCTCATTAGAACTTAAGTGAGTTGTTATTCCAGCTACAGAGAACTATCATCAGCAAGTTGTCACTTAAGGTGTTTGATGATCTCGAGTCGAGAGTTTATATATGAAGGGAAAGTGTTCATTTGATGGACTATTATAGGTGGTGACATAATTAGCTTGTTGTTTCTTGGACAGATTCACTAGGGGCTAAGGTCCAAAAAGGAGGCCCTTGTAGGAGTTACCACAGGTGGTGACATAATTATATTAGCTCATTTTCTGTATTTGCTAACTTGGTGGTTTAGTTTAGGATTCAATAAGGGTGTCTTTGAAGGGGTTATCATGGGTAGTGACATAGCCTGCTTGTTCTTTGTAATTACCAATCTCAGTAGAAAATTACAAGTTACAACTTGAGTACTGGATGTGCTTGGGTTGATTGAACTAGTATAAAATTCAGTAATGAACTATCTTCTAACCCTTATCTCTTTATATTGTATATATCACTTTGTTAAGTCGATTTAATATCTTACAGGGTTAGGATAATTATATATATACATGCTTAAATATTAGATATATTTGAATACATTCAATTCTTCTAGGATTAGAGGTTGGATGTAAAGTAACTTAATTTCTCTCCCTCTTGAGTTATCGAGACCACTTGGTTAACACATTATGTGTATATGTAATAAAATGAAGAGAAAGGAATGAGATTTGAAATGGAGAAAGGAGTATGATGTGTGGCAAGTGAAAAAAGCCAAGGAAGAGAGTGAGTTATGAGATGGGGAAAAGAAGATGAATGACGTTATTTAACCTTGAGGTTCCCACTTACCAACATGACACTTCAAGTTTTGGAATATGAAGTGTGTCAAGTGAAGAAGAAGATGGAAGAAAATTTAAATTTGTGTTGATTGCCAAAAATTTACACACAAATTCTCATTTCGATCCCTGGTGAGTTGTCACCTGCTGTGCAACCAAGTGGCATACAATGCGGCTGCCTATATAGCACATAACATGCTAAGTCACAAATTTAATGGTGGCATAGACTTTTGGATGCTTTTTAAATCTTAGGGACAACATACTACGGCAACGTCTCATAATGTCAAGGACCAATGGTATTTAGTCAATTTTGTATCCTTTCAACCTAAAAAAAATGACTTGAGAGACATTAGAGAAAAAAAAGATAGTAGTGTGGGAGAGACAGGTGCAAGGGAGAAAGAATCGATATTGCCTTCTTTTTTTTCCCAAAGCTTATTCACCATGTATTTAAAGCTACTTTTTTCTTCTTCCTTTCTTTTATGAGTTGCTTTATTTTCGATGACTGTCTAGTAAATGAGTTAGTTTCTCAATATTCACTTCACGACTTCAATGTGAGGAATAACGTTAAGATCCTTTGAGAGGGTTTTTGAGTGTCATGCTTATGAGATTATTTAAGTTAATGGAAATAAATTAAATAATGAGTGAAAAGAAGATCTTAGACACACTTTACCTATCACAAACTTGATAGAAGTAAGGTCAATAGTCAAAATTGTTTCACACTCAAACAATTCACTGAAATTCTTTACAGTGTTCATCAAAAGTAATTTGGTTTATTTTTTGGCCAAAGTAAGTTTGTTATATCTCCTTTTTAAAACATTTTATACGTATGAAACATATTTATGATAATCTCAAAAAGCATGGTTTCAGGGATAAAAGAAAAGATTTTTTATGCCTAACACCTATTGACACTCCCATTTTGTAATAAATACTTTACACAATGTATCTTATCTTATATGGGGTGTTTGGAAAAAAAAATTTGTTGTCCAGATATTATCATTATTGAGAATTATTTAATAAGAATAATTTGATTATTTTTACTTTAATAAACTTTTTTAAGACATATTTCTAATAGATTCTAAGGAAATTCTTTAAAATTATTTTATTATTTGTTTTGTAAATAAATATTTGATTTTAATTGATTCTTTGAATCTTGATAATTGACTAAAAATTTGTTATTATGATTATGAGTAAGTTGCTATGATGCTGAAATTGATAGCGTTGAAGTTAGATTTTCACATTTTTTAATGAAATATTTTTGTGAGAAATATAAAAAAAATTCTGAAAAACATTGTTCATGAGAATGTTGATTTTTTTAAAAATAAGATTCTCATGAAACTAAATTTTGTTCTTAAACCAAATGTTCCAATAAGGTAATTTTTTAATAGAATTTGAAAACGTGCTTTTAATTTAGTAAAAAAAGAAGAAAATGTGCTTTTAAAAATTTCAATCGCATTTCCAAATTCCAAAACACAGAAATGATTATTATTGATAGTGTAACTTATTGTCAAAATCTCAAAAGTAACGGTGTATTAATAATAATAACAAGGCAAATGGTCATTATTACATATTAAGACTAAATTATCATTATCCTAATATCCAAGTAATAATAATAATAATGTGTGAATTTGTCTAAGTTTATTTTTAAAACACTTTTTAATAAAATAAACAAATTTTTTATTTTTCTGATGTTTGTCTAAATAATTTTTACTGAACAGTTTTCTATTTTTTTAAGAAACACATTTTCAGTTGGTTTGTTTAAGTTTTTTTAGATAAGTGATTTTTAAAATGAAACAAACAGTTTTATTATTATTTTTATATGTTTGTCTAAATTATTTTTATTTTATTTAAACAAACACATCCAATAATAATAGCAGAAAAACACTTATTCCCTACTGGTGCTGGCTACTAAAGAGTATAGTAGAGTAGTAGCGCCGAAGAAAAGAAAAACGAAAACTACTATTGACAGCGGGCATAACATATTAACATCAACACGCCTCGCTTTGAGAAATCCGACGGCGGAGAGAATGGGTCTATCACTCTTCCGGTGGGTTCTGCCGCTGACTCTGTTGCTCACCTGCGCGTTAGGTTTCCAATCGGACGAGCTTCTCCTCGACGACGAAGAGTTCGGCATCGAAGGAGGACGAACCTCCTTCGATTCCGATTCGCATCCACCTTCCACCGCCTCCACCTCGAGGAAGAGGCTTTCCGACTCCTCCTCCGATTCCAAGATCCAGTTCCCTCTTCAACACGCTTTCGGCGACTCCGATTTCTCCGACGCCGGCAACTTCTCCGCTCGCCTCAAGACTTGGAGCCACGGCGCCCAGGTTCCCTTCCTCCTCTCTCTGTTTAGGTTATAATTTAAGAGCTGATATGCGATTTATGAATTGAATTTGTGTCGATTCGAATCTACTTCTGTTCAATTCCAAAATATTTTGTCGCGTTAGTTCCTTCCATCTTATTGCACTGAGTTATAGTGGATATAATATATGTGAGATTTGTGATGTTGTGCTGAGAATTGGTTTTGATCTGTTGTGATAGACGCTGACGAAGCTGCGGTTTAAGCGTAATCTTTTGACTGACATTGAGCAGAAGAAATTTCAAGTAATTCTTTGTTTTCTTTCCATTGAACTATTTTTGTATGTGTGTTACTGTGTTTGTATTTTGACCTGTAAGCGTTATCTAAAGATGTGGCACTCTTCTCTTATTACAGGAGCTGTTGCAAGGAGATGATTTCTATAGGATTAGACTGCCGTCCAATGTTTTGAGTCCTCCCGGCCGGGAATATATTATTTCTTCAGTGAAAGCAGTAAGTATGAATATGAATCAAGTTCTTTTCCATTGGATAGTATGAAATATGAATAAAAAGTTGATGCTCCTTTCTCGCTCCTACTATGGTTTTTAGTAGTTGGGTTTGTGCGTGGGAGTGTCAAGCTTTTAGTTCCTTGGTTTGTTTGTTCCTTTTCTAGCATTGAATTTGGTGCCGTTGGTAATGGTGATACTGTGGTAATGTGGTATGATAGTTAGCAATGTTTTTTTAATAATGCTTGGCATGAATTGTGTTGCTTTTATCATGTGATATTAAATGAAAAATGATCTGTTTCTCTCTCTCTCTCTCTCTCTCTCTCTCATTTGCAGGTACTCTTTTTTCCTTTTAAGAATGTTTATCAATAGCTTGAATCCTTGTTATGCTGCCATTGCATTGGTCACCTTTTTGGTGGTTGTGGCTCTTTTATTTATTTGGCGTTAAAGTGACTTTTTGAGCTATTGACTCCAAATTAGAACTAACAATTCTGCCTTTCCGAATCCAGCGATGTCTTCCAGGGGATGGATTGGAGGAGCATTTTGTAATACAAATGGTAATTGGCCTTATTATAATTCAATATGTTGTTTATGCTGCATTGGCTCTCTTATATTTGCGAAGATAACTTCTACGCTTAGTTCAAATTTTGATACATGAAGGGACTTGGTTCATCCAAGCTACTGTCGTAGCCTAGCTACTTGGTTCATGACATACTCAAAAGGCATTTTTGTATAAATTTGATTTTTTTAAAATTCCTACCTGCTTTTTTTTATATGAAGAAAAAAAAGTCATAGACCATAGTTGGCTTTATTTTCAACTCTTCAATAGCTGTTGTTTTGGTAGTGAGATTTGAAGGAGTAGAGAAAGTGGGTTTTGAACATTTAATTTTATTTTTTTTTGTATGGGTCATGCTAAGTAGTAAGTAGTGCCCCAAAGGTTCTGGTTTTAAATTAACAAATGAAAAGTACAACATTGAAGACATTAGGTGATTCGGAACTTAAAAAGCTTTACTTTTCATTTTTTATTCCTCATCAAATGCCTTGAGGGCATGTATTAGCATTTGCTTTCTCATATTTCATATAAATGAAATAACTTGAAAGTGCATGAATGGTGTTCCCTATGCAATACTGTAGTAGAATACTTCAACCAGGAAGCAGAACTGAACTTTGGTTGTATAGCTTTTCTAACAGATCTATCTTCACATTCTTTTTAATTTCTTTGAGTTTCACTCTTTCAATTTCTGTTTCAGGAAGGTGTTAACATATTGGCTGTCAGTTATGGTGCCCCAGGGGCTTGCCCATATCCCCGACAACTGAAGCTTGTAAGTCACTTCTATTTTTGACAATTGCTCTTGTTTCTTGTTTTTCATCGAGCTTAGCTCAACTTTTAAAACTTTTCAACTTGTTGTCCTCTGTTTTCTCCTTCTCTTGCTTCTGTTCTTTTGTACTCACACAGTTGATTTTCTAAAAAGGCAGGGCCAATATCTTTTATTCTAATTGTTTGTGTTGTACCAGGACTCAATCATCAATAATACTATCTCTTATTCTCTTTCCTTAACATACCCAAAATCATATAAATACAGAAATTATTCAACAGTTTTATGTGTTTTTGCCATATATATAGTTTTTTGCTAAGCATCTAGAATGATTGTTGTATGAATGTATGCCAATGTCATAAGAGGTAATTTATGATCTTGCGTTTCAATATAAAAGAGTGATTAGATCCAAAGCTGATTTATGGCAGTTTAGACATACCTTGTTTATATATTATGGTCCTGATCCATGCTTATTGTGCCTTTAGAACCTGAATATTCCATAATCCATTCTCATGTTCTGGTTGATTTTATAACCTGTCATGCCAAAACTTGTCCTTATTCTTAAGAGTTACAAGGTGTGCAAAAACCCTGTGTCATCAAATGTATTTCATAAGCTTGTGCAAACATAAAATTTATGTCTATTGCCTGATTTTATATTGCAAAGGCTAATCTTATACATGTTCTTTTGGCTTTAGCCTGCAAAGTGGTCTTTCAAGTCACACACAGTTCTAAAGAGCAGTGAACAGGCACCAAGGTATATGTTCTATGATTGATAATTTCACTCTTAAATCTTAATTGTTATTTTTTTTTTACTTAATATACAGAGAGTTACAGAAAAGCAGCATACATAGTGTTCCTAGCATGGTTACTAAGGCAGTAACATTCAGTTATGGAAAACTTTTTAACCAATCAAAAGCTCGGAAAATATGTTCTATTCTCTTTCTTTATTTTTTCCTTCTTGAAAATGAATTTCAGTAATGCATGATGCTGGTTTTCTCACGTATTTATTCCTGGTATAGTAGAAAGGCTGCTTAGATGAAGTTGGTGGTGAATATAGACTATAGAGCCTTGTCTGGCTTTCACTATTCTCCACCACTATTTATTTATTTTTGTTTTTGAAGTTATGCAGTATCATTTCTTGTATAGTGTAACTGGTATGTTTGACAAATGTTTAAATGTTTTTCTAATCAATCGATCTTTTGCTTATTCACGTCTTATGTTATTGATTTTGCAAATGCTGTTAAGATGCTTAAGTAACCAACTCACCCATCTATTTGGTTTAGAGGAAAATCTTGCTCTCAGGATTAAACTCATTTAACTAAAGCTAAACAAACGTTGATTATTTGATGAGATACCTTGGTCTGATTTTCTTATACTTCAGGACGTAATCAGAAATCCACAAAGGAACAATCTTAAACCTGCTATCATTTGGGACCTGGCTATTAAACCTGCTATCTTTAACATCATACTCTGTATTTCTAATTAAACAAATATTTTTTTGCTTCAATAGAGCTCCAATATTTGCTGAAGAGGCGCTTGGTGGGCTTGGCGGGCAGGAGGGAGACGGTGAGGCTGTACAGCCAATAGAAAGGTCCTTTTGGGCTAAATATGTGAGTATACAACTACATCCTGGCTTTATCTTTAAAGCCATGACTAACTTTTTTTTTTGCAAAACAAAACTATAAATGTATGCATTTCTGAATTAACATTTTCATCTGGAATCTTTCTCGATACCAGTGGATGTACCTGATCCCTCTTGGACTCATAGTAATGAATGCTGTTACTCAAGCTATGAATATGCCTGAGGAACAAGCTGGCGGACAACCTGGTGCTCCAGCACAGCAGCAGCCAGGATCCGCAGTACAGCGTGGACCAAGTTCTGGCGGTGTGCGTAGAAGATGATAAGTTAGCTTCCTCTACCGCGGAAGGCATTATTTGAGGGCATTGGTAATCAATGAAATCTTAGGTTGACCTTTTAGTAGCATTATTTGATAATTTTAATTTCATATTAATAGCTCTGTGCCTATATGAAAAGAGATTTTAAACTGAATTGCTTGTAAACTTTGAAACAGCGATAAGTTTTCCAGTTAGATTGATTAATGTTATTAATGTTATATATTGAAATTTTGACACAAATATTATTTTGGTTTCCTCTGATATTGCATGATGTTTCTAGTATTATCAATGCGAAGAACAGAGGATCCACGAATAAAAAAAGACATTACAGCTTTATTATTCTCGTTCCCTCGTATGATATCATGTCAGCATTGGAAAAAATAAATATTTACCGAAACAAGGAGAGGCCCTGCTCTTTGAAGTTTAAAGGGGTATATAGCAACCGTTTATTAAAAAGCAACAATGAAGAATGGAATAAATTATGAATAAAATTTATATAAAGTTCTTTATTTTTTTCATCTGCTACTGCTTGTTTGAAAGGGTAAAATTATCTCATATGGAGTCTATAATGTCAACCTAAATATTCCATAATTCATGCTCATGTTTTGGTTGATTTTTTCACCTGCAATGTTACAACTTGTCCTTGTACTCAAGAGTAACTAGCTTTACGAAGACCCCGACTTGCATGTCTTCAAGTCTGTTTAGTCTCAACTCGTGCAAACTTAAAATGTATTTTGTCGATAACTGATTTTATACAGTAAAAACTAAAAACAAATCATTTGCTTGCTGTTCCTTATTCGGCTTTAGCCTGCAAGGGGGTCTTTCAAGTCACACTTCGTGAATAACTTTGAACAGGCACTAAGACATACCATATGTTCTATGACTGACAAATTCACTCTTGGTCATTTTATTTCATTTTACTTAATGGACAAATAGTAACCGAAAAACAACATACATTGGGATCCTAGCAAGGTTTCTTGTAAGCACTTATGAAATAGAAAACACAGAAAATATGTTAAATTATACAAGGAATATATATTTTTATTTTTTTGTGGTGATTTAATATAATTTTTTAGTAATACTCTTGTAACAATTTCCCACAATATTTTTTACAACCATTTTTTTCTTCATCACATCACTCCTTTTATCTTACATTTCTCTTTTTTTTCCCTATATTGTAAATAACATTATTTATAGAGTGTATACTGTTTATTTTTGTTCCAATATCACATAAATAATAGGATGTTATACGAAGAATGTAAAAACGCTGCTAAAAAAAAACTCGTGCACATTTCTATAGCTCTTGCTGCAAGCTTCTTATCGATGGCAAATTGGGTTTGGGTTTATATTTCCGAGTCTATAGTAAATGCATGACAAATGAAAGAAGACAAGACAAAAATAATACTCCTACATAGATTTGCGACAAATAGACCACTTTAATTTAAAATTAAAAACGTTCCCTTGGAAATTAAGATGAGATGGACTATCAACGAAACTATAATTCATAACAATCTTGAAATTCTTGTCAACCAGATAACTGAGAAGGACGTTTTATCCCATCAAAGCTCGTCCTGCATATCAAAGAAAGTCATTTTGTGAGTACAACAACATCATAAAGATGTCAAAGATTGCAAATTAATCACACTCATTCCTCAACCACGTGCTGATAACTTTTTTCTCAACTTATTTTTTTTTAATTAATGCAGTGACATGTGAAGTTGTGATTCAAAAATAAAGTAAGGTGAACAAATTAGGAGATTGATCACCAAAATGTCACCTATATTTCAATGAATTTAATTAAGCATTAGAGAGAATAACTTAGGAAAAAAAGGCGACTTACATGATCATCGTAATCATAGCGATGCTGCACATAGGAAAACAACTAAGTGTAAGAAAAGCTAATCATTGTTGCAAAAACAAGGCAATAGAAAGAGTATTGGGAAATCAGCATCTAAATCCAAAAACATAGATAACCATAACGACAATCGGTTTTCTTTTCAAAAAGAACATCATGGAGAATGTTATTTACCAATCCCTCATAATTCCTTAAACATCTTTTATTTTATTTTTTATGAAGATTAAGTCTCAAAACAGTTTGCCAAAGTCATCATAAGTAACAAATAAACCAATTCAATCTCTTCATTTATTCTCTTTCAAATACATTTATTGAGATCTAACTGACGTACTGTAGCTAATGTTTCAAAACACAGTTCATACTTTCCCTAATTCATTTGGCTAAACTACTAGTTTCAACTTTCAAGGGCATCACATAGTATTCAGCTCTAGAAATGACCAGTCACAAGTATATATAATTATTAAGAGAACTTAATGACAAATTCCCAGAAGGTAAGGCTTAACTCAAAGTAAAATAGTCCCCATAACATTATTAGGAAAATCGGTTTACCTTTCACACACATTTTAAAAGAGAGATTAGATCAAAGACACATTTATAAATACTAGAACACTGCTCTAGAACTGGAGTCTTATTCCAATCTAGTACCTATGCCATTTGTCTTGTACTCAAAAGGAAAAGAATAAACATTGGATGTATTCATGTATGATACATACCCTTCTATATTTGTCTCTATATCTGTCCCGATATCGTCGATCATGACCTCTCTCTCGTCTACGCCTTTCACCTTCTTCTCTTGCTCTTTGAGCCTCCTGCACAAATAAGAGTTAGGATCCTGGAAGAAAGAAACACAGGTGACTCAATACAGATGATGGAACTTAAAAGTGTACCTCCTCCTCTTTGGCTTTTCTCACTTTCTCTGCTTCCTCAAAGCCTTCTTTTTCAATCTGAGATGCCAAAAAATAAGGGTAATCTTAACATGTACCCTAAGACAAGACACGTATTAAGGAGAATTGAATACACTGTTCTTTCTACTAAATGGACGTTTGTTGAGGCAAATAAAATATAAGTTAAAAAGGCTTGATTAAGTTTCTAGACCATACATTTTAAACTTGCACTCATATCTGTCCATGCTGTTTCAAATTTTCAATTGAGTCCCTTAATTTACTATTTGTGTTCAAGTCTCAAGTTATCTCTAATTGTTGATTGCCATCCAAATAAGCTGATAGGTGTTTGTTTGGTAAATGTCTACTTTGCACATCAAATCATGTTACACATTTTCATCCAAATAAGCTGCAACTGACTCTATTTACAGCCTAATTTGGATGACAGTTGATTATAGGGCTACATTGAACACATGTTCATTACAGACTTCATTAAATAATTCCAAGAAGACTAAAAAGAAAACAGCTCAAAAGTATAGACACTATTTCACCAAGAAAATGTACATTTGTTGGAAAGAAAACCCACAATGCAATAATAAGTTTACATAAATAATATAGGTTTAAATATTTATAATTACTTTCTATAAAATCAATGAAAATGTCAATACAATTGTATATGGAAAAAGTATTAGTTGTTGTTTAATATGCAACCCAAGTGCCACCTACAAGTCGGATATTAAGTTAAATCAGATGCAAGAGAAAAACTCACCTCCCTGTTGGCAAACACCTCCTCAACAACTTGTTTTGCATAATCAGGGTCATCACAAATCAAAACGTTGTCAAAAACTGAACCACCTTTAACCTGAAACACAGTATTTGGCTTATATTAACTGCATCCATCCATTTTAGCCTTAACAGCTTTGCACTTCATGGAGAGGGAGAGAGAGAAGTCTACAGTATGATATAACATGCCAACACCAAATTTGGAAGTTTACATTCATCATACCTGCCAAACTTCAATGCCTACATACTTGATAGGCTTAAGCACATAAAGATCAGGGTCGTCTTCAAACTCTGATAAAGGAAAAAATGAAATTTTAAGCATTCCTTAGTATGTAGGAAAATCCGTAATATATATATTCAATTATACAAAGAACCTAGATATACATTTGAAAATACCTGGATTATCTATCCATGGAGTTTTCCATTTCCCTTTGTAGTTAGGGTTCTTGATTTTCTGTCAACATAGAGGTTGCAAGTAAGATAGAATGGATAATGAAAGAAAATCGAAAAAGAATGGGGAAAAATTAATTTTTGTGGCATAATAGTTAGATCCTCAAACTTGATCAACAAACCTTTCTTTTCCATGGTCCTTTGTATGCTGGATTTGGTATCTTTGGTGGTTTCCATTTCCCATCTTCCTCTTCATCCCAGTTTTCAGGCTAATTAAAAGGAAACAAATGTACAAAAAAAAAAGCCCTTCAATTATCTCCCTATTGAGAAGTAATCACATTAGAAAACCAAATAATGCATCAAACCAGATAAGCAAGGAACTAACACTAACCTCTTTAGCATTTGGATCAGGAATTTCTCTTGGGATTGAATCATATCCCTGCAATAGCAATAAACAAATAAATGAGCTTGCCATCTCATGGACTAAAACTACCATCCCCTTGTTCCATTATCATTAGGGAAAAGTTAAGAGTTTTTTGATACCTCAGGTTTGACATCATTAGGGTCTTCAATGTATTCTCTTTCCTCCCAGTCTGCAGGCTGCAATTTGGAAAATACAAGTTATTGCAGAAACAAAAAAAGATATCTCAACAATATGATCTGATTAGATAAGTTAATTCTCTTTATGGTACTCTAGGAAATCTAAACTGAGTTATAATATTGTTATAAGATATGAAGAAGACCAAAAGCATCATAGCATGCAAAAGGACAACATCAGAATTCAGAAGTTAACTACTGGGTAAAACAGCTCAAAATGAAACCTTTTTGGCCTTGACATCTTTGATTTTTCGTGGAGGAAGAATATCCCAATCTGTATACATGCTTCCAGAATCTCTCTCTCTATTGTCAACCAGGACACTGTATGTGGCATCTGGCCTGAGAATGAATGTGTAGAAATGAGTTAACCTGTCAGTTTCACATTGTAGGTCCTTCTTTACGGGGTAATTCTGACCGTGGTAGGAGAGTATCACATGGAGCTTCTTTGTATCCGTGCCACATAAATCTGGTCCAAACATTAAACTATAGAGAATGTGTTAGCAGGACATTCTTTCTTTCTGTTTTTTAAGGTAAAACTAGAAAACATGGATCAAGAAAAAGATGAAGTTAGACCAGTTGTGGTAGATAAAGTGTTTTATAAAAATAATGCAACTGAAGCAAAATGAGATGTTATGCTCAGAGCAAGCTAGTAAAAAGATAAAAATAACATGCACATAAAATAGAAGTTTAGAGTTCAACAACCATAAACTTTCTTTTTTATGTTACTTCTGAACCGAGTTTTCTACACTATAATGAAATCTCTATATTTGTATATTTCACCCCTTGAATGCTATTTTCTAATCTCTGTAAGATGATGAGTACCTTTTGATCGGAAAACATTATAACATGTATTAACATGCTTTAGAATTTTTTTTAAGGTAGTAGGCCAATTCTCAATCTATTATTTGTTCTACTGTGCTTCACATTGTCACATCATTAAAATAGTACTACCAGTAACAAGAAGGGTAGGATCATAAACAATTGGCATGACAAAGTTTTATAAAACAAGTAATTATTCAATATGAATTTACAAGTCATTATAACTCAATTTCCTATCCTCTAGAAAATTAGATCTTGGACTAACATTATAATCAAAGGCCACCCTTTTACAAATTTTGTAAAGAAACAAAATTCTGTTCCAATGCCCTGTCTTGAAGTGAAAGAACTAAGCTTGAGGATTTGAATTATTAACATACTAAAAGAAGTATGGAATACAGATGTTGGGTCTTTTGAGTAATAAGCATTTATTAGGAGAGAAGTTTTATATCTAAACAGCTAATGTGACAGTATCATGAACTAGGCACCTTTTTTTTTTTTTTTTTATCTATGCAGCTTAAGATGGAGAATTGAGGAAGTTACAAGTGAATGATGATCATTATGTATTTTTGAAAAACTGCAAGTGCATATTATAAAGAGAGTAGTAAATGCTATCATCTTATATCCAACTATCTTTTTATTCTATTTTGTTTCTCTTTATATCATCTACTTGTCTGGCAAGAACCAAAATTTCAGCATTGATATATTATTTTTCATTTCATGTTGTAATTTAAGTTTTCATTAGTTTATTTAAGCTTCTAAAAATCAACAATACAAAAGAGGAGATAGTCAAAATTGATTAATATTTTTCAAAGTAGTTAGCTTAGTTAGGTTGCAGATTTACTATCTGTTCACTTGATATAAATCAAGAAGCAAAAACAAAGTAAGAAAATGGAATAAGCAACATACATATATGGTGTATCCCCACCAAACTTCTTTTGATTAACAAATCCAGAGAGAAGCTTGATATAACCTCCACCACATTCAATCTCTTGCTCAAATTTTACAGAATACTGAAGGACCAATGTTCTGTTCTTGTTTGTGAATTCTGGTATTTTTGCAGAGATGGCAAAGTGTTTGGCATCACTGGATGTTTGAATACCTACAATATCCACAAAATGGCAACATGTTACAAAACCAACCATATATGATATGAGTATGATGTGTTGGTTTTTGTACATATTAAGAAAGGAAACAAATACAAGTTCCTCAGAATGTAAAGTGTATTCACTAATTGAAATTTTGTGGGAGTAAATTACTCTCCTCTGATCTGTATTCTGCATTTACCGCACAAACCTCCTCTCCATTGTGAAAATTACACAAAAGTTCCTTATATTTATATTCTAAAAAAATACAAGCTAACTCCAAAATGTTGTCATACCTAACAGATTTGCTAACTGAATCATTGGCTCATGGATGATGGATGTCTTTCTTTCCTACCCTAGTTCAGCCTTAAATGTTGAGAAAGAGAGAGAGAATCCATTTATTTAAACACTGATATCATTAATATAAATGCAAATGTCTATCCTAAACTTTTTGTTAAAACATACTAATAATAACTCAATAAAATCCATTTCACATTTTATGTGTAGCAAGAGCATAATGAAGTTATACTAAATCAACAAGTACCTTTGTCATCTGGATCACCAGCCCATTTTCCAGCTGTGTGCTTGAATGAACCTGCTTTGCCCTCACTGCTTTTCCAGTCTGATTTCACCCACCTACTTCGCCATCCATCTATACAAAAACCAACACATTATCATACTCATATCATATATTCATATCATCAGTGAAAAACCAAAACCCCCTATAAACTACCAGTTGAATTCCTTTGATATGGAGCTGTTTGGTTTGTTTTTTCATTTTTATTTTCAAATTAATAGTTTTAGTAGTGATGCCATGAATGTTTTGTTTCATTTTTCTTTTGTGCATAAAGTAGTGATGCAAAGTTGTGAAAGCAAAAGACAAAAGGGAAAAAAAAGTGACATTCTTTAATTATCAGTGAAAAAGTATGAGTTGAAAATGAAAACATGAAACAAATCAAACACCGTTTTTCTGGTGCCTTCTCCATATCCAACCAAACAAAGGAATAGTTGTTAAGGAAGTTGGTGTTGGAAATCATTGGTGGAGAAGAGTGATCTAAGAAATTGAAATTCACTAAATAAGAGAGAGAAAAACATTACATACTGACCATACATACATACGTGACTTATATAAATATAAATATATAATGAATAATCTATTTATGTACCAATTAACTAACTATTCGGTATTCACCAACTCAAACTAACTAACTACCCACATGAGATCACGGTGGAAACACATGAATATGATATAACTAAAAAATAAGCATAAAAAAAAAAAAGAACAGAGAAGAAAACAGCTATACCATCAAATCTCTCTTCAAAAATGATTTCAGAAACTGCCACTTGTATTAGCAACAACAAACAAAACAACACAAACTTGTTCGGCTCAATTGAAGCATTTTCCGCCATATTGCCGAATAGGCAATAATTTGCTTTGTGACACCGCTGGTTTCCAATTGCAGAGTGGAGCTTATTTTTAAAGGACCTATCTACTTCTTTGCCCTTCTCATGCCATCATAATTACATATATACCACACACTAAAGTATCACTATAGTACAATATTTAATTAATTAATTTTAATTCTAAGATAAGTTTGATAATTTACTATTTATTTGTTTTGCCGCTTTGGCGTGGTCTTTACTTGGAAATAAAATGATGTAGTTGGTTGAAATGCTAATTAGTGTTGCAACTGTCGAATAGAGGGACAATTTGACGTAGCAATGGCCAACGGTACCATTTCTTTATTGCATTTCTGTGTCATTTTTTATTTTTTTAGAGATTATCTTTTTATATAAAATGAGACAAAGAGGAAGTCAAAGTCTTCGAGACCTTACAAGAAGGCAAAGTGAGAAAGACATTTTGTGTTCAATTGAATCTCCTTCCACGTTTTTTCATGGATGACCTGAGGAACGCGTATGAATAGTCAATGATGACTTAAAAGTCCTCTAAAGGTTTAGAGCCTTCATTTCTTCATTTAATAATTTACCCAACCACCAATGATTATCAAAACTTTACTAGTAGTTAGCTCTCAATTGTGTTCAAGTAATGCCCATCATGACTCGGTAACTCAGGCTTAAGGTTATTTTCTTAGCTAATTAGTACTACCTCTGAATTGAAATATAAGAAAAAAATTAAATTAGACACATCATCAAGAAAATTAATTAACATTATTTAATTTTGATAGACTGGATAAAAATTTAATTTACTTCTTAAAGTATCATTTACATTAATTACATAAGACCAAAAAAATTATTGAAAACAAAATTTCAATTAAATAAAAGATATTTTTGTAAATGCTATCATTAAATAAGAAAAAATTAGTTATATTTTAGTCCAATACACGTTGAATTTTCTTTGTTTATATTTCAGTCTTGAAGGAATTGTATTTTTTCATATATTCTTATTGTGATTTTTATATTTTATTTATCGGTTTTTTAACTAATACTCTTAGGATATTCCTTATAAAGAATTTTGTTGATATAAATATTTTAGGTTTAGAAGAATTTATTTATTTTAATTTTAAAAAAATAATAATATGAAAAAATGGTTTGTGTTACAATTGCATGGTACCAGAAGCTCGATGAAGATTGAGTCTAATAAAAGATATTAGTTCTTCAAACCAGAGATCAAAATGCACCAAAATATATTTCTCCTCCAAAGAGGATACATGTGAAAGAAAAAAAAGAAAGTCAGTGGAAAAATAAACGGTGCACACAATTCACAACATAACAGGACAAAAACTACATACATACCCCACCGACCATTGTTTCTGAAATCATCAGCATCACGTACATAATATGATTTAGGGAGCGTTTGAATTTCAAGTAAAATGATTTTAAAAGTGCGCTTTGAGAGCAAAATAAAATTGAAATTATGATTATTTACCCTCAATTTTTTTTTATAGTTATTTAATGTGTAGAGTAATAAATTTGTTTTCGAAAGATGAATATTCAAATTTATAGTTATTTAATGTGTAGAGTAATAAAAAAAGTGCGATAAATATATTCATTTGTTATATTAATAAAAGACTCTATGTGACATAGAGGGACGAAAATGTTACAAAAATAATTGTTAATATAATTGTTGAATAGATTAGATCAAAATATCAATAAATTTTCATTAGATTAAAATGTCGGTAAATTTTCGTTAGACTAAAATGTCAAACCTATAACAAGTACCATTAAGCTAATCCTTAAAAAAATAAATAATTGATACACTATTACAATATTTTTTTTTGGCAATGATTAACTTAATAACTTTACATTTTTGTTTGAATCTCATATTTTAGATAAGTTGTTGTCACATTAAAAATTTTAAAGTAACATATAGATTATACTTATTAATCAATATTATATTTATTATTATATTTGTTCTAACATATGTTTACTTCCTTATTTTTTTAAGTGTTTATTATAATATTATGCTTAAACGATAAAAAAGGGAGAAATTAAAGATTAAATTATAGTTTATCCTTAAATAAAACAAAATTTGGATTTTGACAAATTATTCTAATAAAAATTTATTGACATTTTAGTCCAATCTATTCAGCAATTATATTAACAATTATTTTTGTAACATTTTCATAAAAAATTATTAATTAATTTGAATTCTTATTGTGACAATATTTTTGTGATATCCAGAGTGGTCTAAAATAATTAAAGTGGCCAAAGAATTCAAGAAAATGAATAGGTTAAAGCCCCCTAATAACCAAGTTTATATTTAATTTAAATCAAGTATAAACAAATGTTTTAAACCATGGCCATGATTCATGGATAGAAGCACATGCATGTTTCGTGTCCAAAATAATGGCAAAATTAGAGGAGTTGAAGACTCAATATAGAAAACATGCATGCTACTGATGTACACGTGAAAACAAATCAGATAACCAATGCAATCTTCCAAAAACTATAACTTATCTAATTGAAAATTAGCTAACTGTAAACAATATGATATATGATACTAAGTGAATAATCACTATATATGTGATAACGTCCTTATTGGCGGCGAACAATAATCGTGAGGTTACTATTAAGTCAGGTTAAAATAGATCTTATTTTTTCTTATCATAAATACAGTTGTACTGCTAGTTACTTTATCCAAAACTCTATCACAGTTAGAATAATTTTTAACCCATAGCTATGTGGCAGCCACGATAGCATTCTAGGAAAATCTGAACGCGAATCTTATAAATTCAATTTTTTCCTACTAAAATCAAGACAAATTCGAACAGATACCCAGGCATGCATATCCTGCTGCCATGCTACACCCATGGAAGCTCCCCCAAAAGAAACAATATTTGAAAATGCTATCTGGATTCTTTTTCCTTTTCGTTTCAAAACTCAAAATTTTCTTCTATTTTTTCCTCACTTCTTTCCAATAAAAAAACAAATTTGTAAACAATACAATTAATTTTGAAATAAATATTTTTTAAATCTAAGGCATTCAAGTTCGTTGTAATATACTTCCTCCGGTCTTCATTATAAGAAGAAAAAAAGAGAGAGACATATTTAACAATTATTAAAAAATTAATTAACTTCATTAAATTATATCATTTTTAATTAAAACATATAAATGTTTCCTAAACTATCATTCATTAGAATTTGATATCAAACATAAAAAAAAATTTGGTCTTAATAAATGAAAGATATTTTAAAAATAATCTCATTAATTAAATAAAACATAGGTAATTGAGATTTACTGAGACTAACAAATAAAAAATAAGAGACTTTTATTATTTATATTTGATATAAAATGGAGTATTATTTTATATTATTAAATTCATATAGTTTTCCAATAATTCTATATTAATTTTATTTTTATATAAAAATAAATAAATAAAAACATGTAACATATTCATAATTTTAAATCAAATCAAACTAGTAATCGAAACTGAGTCATTCACAAACGAATTGAGTTCAAGCTAATAAAAAAGGGCTAAGTATAATATCTTTTTATCTCTAAATTTTTAAATTTTTTATCCCTAAACCAATTTATTAGTATTTTTGGTCCCTATAATTCATCTATTAACCGTTTTAATTATTGTTATAGAGTAACTAATTTAACTGTAAGGTAATGGTCACATTGGTAATCCAGTGTTTAGGGATTAGAAACTATTTAAAAGAAAATGAAACTACAAAATATTAAACCCGATGTTTTTTTATCAAACTTAAATCGAATTTCTAGCCAATCATTTTTTTATCAAACCTAAATCGAATCTCCACTAAACATGACAAAGAACTCCAAACTCATTGGTATCTACTCGAACCCAGTTTGACTTTGACACTAAATACCCACTTTGAACAAGTATGAGTATAAGTATTACCTTAGTTGTATAGCGTTTTTTTCATCCAACAATACACCCGTAGAAAAGTCACTATGTTTTTTTACTGCATCTTCTATAAAATGTAATAATTTTGATTGAAACCCATATACAAAAATGCCTTGTACTAAGATTTTATTTTCAGTGGTGCAAGCATCTTTTATATGATAGAGAAAAATTGGAACAAAAAATCATTTCCCACGACCAAAAGTGTCAAGAACTCACGCAGCCTATGAAGAAATAAGTTTTGGACAGATTGAAAATTCCACCCGAGCCTATGAAGAAATAAATTTTCGAGTAATTCAACTCAATTTCTCTGCCTAAATTATAAACTCACCAGAAGCTGAACACTAAAAAAACAGTTATTACTTAACACGGAAACAACTCATTGCATAAGAACCATCTAGCAGAGTATAAATGTATAACTGCAATTATGATGCATGGGATTAAACAGGAGCAAAACTATTACAGATGATGTAATAACATAGAAAACAGAGCAAAAGAGAATAGCATAATGCATATGTTGCTGAGGACAACTCAAGACCTCACAATTTCATAATAAGAAATTTAACACACAATTCTTATTGACACGAATATTGGAGGAAGTGAGGAACACAAAATGTGAAGTTCTGGATGCCAATACCGCCAAATGAAGCTGGCACATCCCCAGCTAACACTCTTCTGATGGATGAGAAAACAAAGTTCCATTATGGAAGTAAAAATGTCTGATGGATCATCTAAACTAGATGTTGAGAAACAAAAGAAAAACTATACACGAATTTCACTACTTTGCCTGAGGATGAGATGCAATGAAGTCCACTGCAAGTTTAATGGAGGTGATATGCATAGTGGTCTACAAAAAATTAAAGTGGCCAAAGAATTCAAGAAAATGAATAGGTTAAGGCCCCCTAATAATCAGGTTTATATTTAATTTAAATCAAGCATAAACAAATGTTTTAAACCATGGCCATGATTCATGGATAGAAGATTTTTCAGATTGATCAATTTTCACATGCATGCTATTGATGTACACGTGAAAACAAATCAGATAACCAATGCAATCTTCCAAAAATTATAACTTATCTAATTGAAAATTAGCTAACTGTAAACAATATGATATATGATACTAACTGATAAGTGATCTTATCTTTTATTATCATAAATACAGTTATACTACTAGTTACTTTATCCAAAACTCTATTACAGTTAGAATAATCTTAACCCAAAATATAGAGCAGAAATATTTCATTACTGATAGAATTTAGATAGATACCATGCCCTTTGTTCAATTCAAACTATTGATGTACACCTGAAAACAAATCAGATAACCAATGCAATCTTCCAAAAACTATAACTTATCTAATTGAAAATTAGCTAACTGTAAACAATATGATATATGATGATACTAACTGATAAGTGATCTTACCTTTTTTTATCATAAATACAGTTGTACTATTAGTTACTTTATCCAAAACTCTATTACAGTTAGAATAATCGTAACCCTAAATATAGAGCAGAAATATTTCATTACTGATAGGATTTAGATAGATACCATGCCCTTTGTTCAATTCAAACTATTGATGTACACCTGAAAACAAATCAGATAACCAATGCAATCTTCCAAAAACTATAACTTATCTAATTGAAAATTAGCTAACTGTAAACAATATGATATATGATGATACTAACTGATAAGTGATCTTACCTTTTTTTATCATAAATACAGTTGTACTATTAGTTACTTTATCCAAAA